>VMDO01000005.1:425673-460966 GCA_007922755.1 Pedetes capensis
GAGGCCCTGGGTTCAACCCCCAGTAATGAAAAAAAAAAAAAAAAAGAAAGAAAAAAAGAATGTGGGTCCAGGCTTGATTTTTCTCTGATTCTGCACAAGCCTCACCTGTAATTACAACTGGCTTCCAGGCAGGTGATGGGAGCAACATCCTATCTGCTAGATTCGAGGGGCCTTCCCCAGAGGACCTTGCGTTCTCCCCTCTGCAGTCCTCCTTTTGGCTTCTGTTCTCATGAGGGTGGCCTGAGATGACGGCCCCGGGGTCCCTGGCATGACAACAGGGTAGACCCCAGCCCTTTCGGGTCTCAGGTAGCCCTGAGCCTCTGGCATGAGGACACAGAGCTGACAAGGGTTGACCGTATGCAGCTGTCCGTGTTCCCAGTTGAGGCCAGCTGGCCTGTTCCCATCGAGTCCAAGCTGTTGCAGTGTCTGGCAGGGGTGTGGGGGGTGCTGCACAGGACCGAGGTTGGCTGAAAGGCGCAATCGGGGGCGGGAGAGGAAGAGATCGCAGTCCCATAGCTGGCCCTCGGCTCACCTCTCCCTGCCTGAACTCCTGCAGATTACGCCAAGGAGCACCTGGCTCAGCTGCAGGAGAAGGCGGAGCAGATCGCTGGCCGCATGCTCCGCTTCTCCGTCTTCTATCGCAACCATCACAAGGAGTACTTCCAGCATGCCAGGTAGGGTGGCACGGGCTCTCCTCTCTCTGTGCCTTTCCTTCTTTCTGCAAGTGCTGCCTGCGGCTGCCAGACCCTTCTCCATGGTCCCCCTGTTGTCCGCTCACCAGGCTGGCTCAGAAGTGACTGCTACTTTGGGGTTGGGCTTAGGGAAGGGCCACCTGGCAAAGCAGGGTGCTAACAAGCTGGGTGATCCCCTCTCTGGGACTGTTCCTTCACTGGGGTCTGTCACCACCAGTCAGCTGTCTCTCCCTTTCAGGGCCCAGGACCACAAGGGAGGGGGTGAACAGAAGGTAAAATGAGAGTCATGAGCAGAAAGGCTTCCAGGGAACACCCAGCTCACTGGTTTTCAAGCTGGGTACCAAGGAGCCTGGAGGCTCCAGGGAGGCATCACAGAGAATGCCTCAGCACTCTGCTGTGGAGTTAGCGGTGGAGGGAGTCAGAGGATGGGGCTAGGGGGTCCTGCCCCTGTGGTCCAGCCAGAGCAGTCTCAATCTTATTTGCCAATGACCCATCTGGGTATATTTTGCTTTGAGGCAAAAATGAGAGGAGTTCCACAGACCCCCAAAAGTGTTTGAAACCTAATAATCCAATCTAATACCCTCAGCCTACTGAGGAGGAGCCCGAAGCCCAGAGGGGTCTCCCTTGGCCTGTCAAGCTAGCAAGACAGTGGTCTCTTGAGATAGCCAGGAGCAGACAAGAGCTGAGGCAAGATCAGGGCTTGTCCATGCGTTCCCTTGCCTGCTGACACTTCTCCAAATCCATGTCGTAAGCTAGGCTAAGGCAAGCTGCCACTGTTACTGTCTTTATCATTACAGGCAACTGGGTCAGGCGTTCCCACCCTTCCCAGGGCAGTGAGAACTTTGGGGATCTTTGGTATTTTTAATAAAGAAGAGAGACAGCAGTCTGGTTTGGGCTCCTTTATCAGCAAGAGAGAGAGAGAGAGAGAGACAGGCTGTGCCTGGGTGTGTGGACACCTAACTAGAAGCAAGGATGTGAAGACTGAGGCACAGGCCACCTTGATGAGAACCTTGGTGTATGGTCAGGAAGGCTGGACAGAAGGATTTCATGTCTATTTTTTTTTTTTTTTTTGCGGTACTGTGGGTTGAACCCAGGACCTCACACCTGCATGTTCTGCAAGTGCTGGACCACTGAGCTGCACCCCCCAGCCCATTTTTTTTTACTTTTTTTTTTTTTTTTTTTGTGGTACTGGGGGTTGAACCCAGGGCCTCGCATCTGCATGCTCTGTAAGTGCTGGACCACTGAGCTGCACCCCCCAGCCCATTTTTTTAACTTTTTTTTTTTTTTTTGTGGTACTGGGGGTTGAACCCAGGGCCTCGCATCTGCATGCTCTGTAAGTGCTGGACCACTGAGCTGCACCCTCAGCCCATTTTTTTACTTTTTGAGACAGGGTCTTGCTAAATTACGCAAACTGCGTCTGGCCTCGAACTTGTGATCCTCCTGCCTCTGCCTCCTGAGCCGCTGGGATTACAGACGTGCGCCACCACACCCGGCTCATGTCTGTTTTTGACTAGCGGAGGCTGCTGCTGGTGGGTGTGCTGGAGCCGGGTTGGCT
This sequence comes from Pedetes capensis, assembly GCA_007922755.1. NCBI lineage: Eukaryota > Metazoa > Chordata > Mammalia > Rodentia > Pedetidae > Pedetes > Pedetes capensis. The sequence continues at coordinate 427,921 of VMDO01000005.1, forward strand.
CCCCCCCCTTCACCACACACCGCAGCCAAGCCCCTGCCTGGCTAATCCGTGCCGTTTTTCCTTCCCTTTGGCACTCCCCCCCCCTCGGGCAGGACCCACTGTGGGAACATGCTGCAGCCCTACCTGAAGGACAACAGTGGCAGCCACGGCTCCCCCACCAGCGGCATGCTCCACGGCGTCTTCTTCAGCTGCAACACGGAGTTCAACACCGGCCAGCCCCCCCAGGACTCCCCCTATGGGCGCTGGCGCTTCCAGATCCCAGCTCAGCGCCTCTTCAACCCCAGCACCAACCTCTACTTCGCGGACTTCTACTGTATGTACACGGCCTACCACTACGCCATCCTGGTGCTGGCGCCCAAGGGCTCCCTGGGGGACCGCTTCTGCCGTGACCGCCTGCCACTCCTGGACATTGCCTGCAACAAGTTCCTGACCTGCAGCGTGGAGGATGGGGAGCTGGTCTTCCGCCACGCCCAGGACCTCATCCTGGAGATCATCTACACCGAGCCCGTCGACCTGTCCCTGGGCACCCTGGGAGAGATCAGTGGGCACCAGCTCATGAGCCTGTCCACTGCCGACGCCAAGAAAGACCCCAGCTGCAAGACCTGCAATATCAGCGTGGGCCGCTAGGGACTGCTGGGGAGCTTGGGGGCTGGAGAGATGACAGGAGGCTGAAGGTGGGTGGCTTAGGTTCAGGGAGCTGGCTTTCTCCCCTGTGTCCCCTGCTCCCTCTGCTCCGGCTGTCCACCCTTCCCCCTTGGCATTGGAGGCAACAGATGGTGGTCCTATTGGCTAGGATGGCTCACCCAACGCCTGGTGGACTCGGGACGGCTTCTCAGTCTCAGTAGGTCAGCGGGTGGGTTGCATTTCCAGAGAACTCCCCCCGTCCTCTGGTTTCCCTCTCCTGTTCTTTGCCACAATCCAGGCCTACATCTTCAAGAGTCCCACCGCCTCCCGGGCTCTGCCAGGAAGCCTTTCTGGGCTAAAGCCCACGTGTAGCCTGGTTGCCTCTGCAGAGATGCAGAGAGCCGTGGGGTGCCTCCTCCCTACTTCCTCACACCCCACTCAGGGCCCCAGAAAGCCCCCTCTCACTGAGCTGGGCCTAGGGGATTCCTACTCCTGGCCCTTCTATAAATAGTCTGTCTCCCGCACCGCTGTCGCTCCCTGGCTGCTCCTTGCTCCCCGAGAGCCCTCTTCCTGCATGGGAGAGCCGCCCCTTCCCTTCTGCCTTGGGCCCTCCTGCTCTCTAGAAAGGGCCCCTCTTTCTTCTCCTGGCTTTGGGAGCTCTGGGCTCTTGGGATTCCCCTTTCCTGTGTCTGGAGACGATACACTCCCCAGCAAGCCTTCTTCCTTGTTCAGGGAGCACTGGGGTCTGGGAACAGCAGCCACTGGGGTCGAGGAGGGGGAAGGAGACCCCTGAGACCCTTTCCTCAGCCAGAAGTGAGCTGCCTCATGCCTTGCTGGGGCCCGATATGGAACTAGAGAACCGAAGGTGACCCGAAGAGTCCTGGCACCCCACGTGGCTGTGTGCTTGGCTCGCTCCCTCTGCCGCAGTGCGCCCCGACTGTTCTGTGCCCCTATGTGAGCCGGACCCTGGGCTCTCCACCACTGCCCACGCTGCCCCCCATTCACGGGCCCCTCCTGTCTCCTGGCCCCTCCCCTGGGGAGATCCAGTGCAGATCCTCCTGGGCTCCCTGCATTTTCACCTGGTTTCTATACTGTTGTATGGGCCATGAGGGTGGTGAGGGTGGACTCCCCAAGACCAGCCTGGCACGTGGAGACCGGGGTGGTGTGACAGGCAGCCCCCACAGTGGCTCTCTCAGAGGGGACAGGGGCCATGCACAAGCCGCTGGAGTTCAGTGAAGGACAGACGGGCCAGCAGGCCCACAAGGCCAAGCCTTGGTGAGGGACCTGGACGGCTGGCTGCTAGGGGGAGTGCTGTGGTCAGCTGGCTCTTTGGGGCGGGCTAGAAGGTCTGGGGCCCTGGGAGATGTGTGGAGAAAGGACATAGCTCCTCACTCCTTCCCCTTGTGCATTGCTGTGCGGGTGGCCCGCTGCCCTTCCCCGGTCCCACGTCCTGCCCGGGCAGGGCACACCCACATGTGCTGTGCTTGCGATGTGCATCAATAAACCACCGTGGTCCGAGGGCCGTGCCTGGCTTGGTCCATTCAGGCTACTGTAACAAAATACCACAGACCTGGTGGCTAAGGAACAACAGAAGTTTTCTCACAGTTCTGGGGACTGAGAAGTGTGGGACCAAGGCCCCGCAGACCTGGTATCTGGCAGGGGCCCACTTTCTGGTGCCTTGAGAGCTATCTTCTCCCCATGTGCCCCCAGGGGAGAAGGGGCAAAAGCTCCCTCAACCTTTTATAAAGGATGCTAATACCATTCCTGGTGAGCTGGGATTTAGCTCAGTTGGTAGAGCGCTGCTCTGCAGTCTCTGAGGTCCCGAGTTAGATTCCCAGCACTGCAAAGATGGGAGAAAGACATGACAACCCACTCCCAAAGCAATCCCAAAACAATCTGCCATTGAAAACCCTGTGAGGGTTGCTATGAGTCGGATACCACTCAACAGCACCTAACAACAACAATCCCATTCACGAGGGCTCCACCCTCAAGACCCCCAAAGTTGCTTCCCAAAGACCCCCCCAATACCCTCACAGTGGGGTTAGGATTCAGGATGTGAACTTTGGGATGGGGTGGGCGGGTACACAGCCTGAGACCACAGCAGCACCTCCCGGGGAGGGAGGGGTGAGTGGGTGAGTTGCGGGATCCACAGAGGAGGTCAGATGGGCACGCCCCAGAGCAGTCCACTGGGTTGTTGTTGTTAAGTGCCATTGAGTCGGTATCCAACTCATAGCGACCCTTTCAATGGCTGACTGTTTCGGGATTGCCTTGGGAATGGATTGCCAAGCCCTTCTCCTATTTTTGTGGTGCTGGGAATTGAACTCGGGACCTCAGAGACTGCAGCGCAGCGCTCTACCAATTGAGCTAAATGAGTCCCCTCCTAATCCTCCTGTGGGCAGCGGGGCTCGGAATGCAGAGCCACAACCCCAGCTTGGAAGGGACTTTGGAAGTCATCTGGTCCCACCCTGTGCTTTCTGTATGGGGACACTGAGGCCTTAGGGGAGGGCCTGGGGCAGTGTGAAGGCCTCACCAAGGTCCCTGCCACACCCTGCCATGCCTCAGACCCCAATGCCAGTGGATTTCCCTCTCCCAAGAGCCAGGGGGTCCCCTCCCCCAGCAGGGCTCCTCATTTGCAGATCTGAGTCACTTCTGCGGCTATTATTAGGGGCTTATTAACATGGTCCTCAGCTGGAGCAGAAACACGGCAGAACAGTCAGAGGCACCTTACCCACACTGCCTGAGTCACGGCCAGACCATGGGCCATGGCCTCTTTGGGATAGGAAGGGAATTTGAAGGGCAGGTGACCTCTTCCTGAGGACCTACTATGTGTAAGCACTGGGCCAGTGCTTCCACGCACATCCACTCTGTAAGTCTGCACAATGGGTCAGCATGTGTATTGTTCCCACCTAGCTGATGAAGTAACCAAGGCACAAGGAAGTTAAAAGGCTTGCCCATGTCTACACCAATTCCGAAACAGGAATCTTCCTGACTGCCCTGTCCTTACCTCTTCTAGTATATGACAGGGAACACCTGGGACAGTTGGACACAGGCAGGGCCATTGCAGACACTGTGGCCCTCCCCAGGGGACTACTCCTCACCTTCTCCAGTAATGGAGGCTGTGCCTAGTTTCAGAATAACACCAGGGGGGGCCATGGAGTCACAAATGCCATGGGGCTCAAAGGAATCATGGGCACCACTTGAGCCCAGGATTCTAAAGGTGGGGAGTGACCTCAGGGCCCCCTCCTGCCTCTGGGCAGGCCTGGGTTTCCAGTCTTCCAGAGGGGCAAGCTTCTTTCTTGGTTTTGAGAGCCCTTCTGGGTTTCTTGGGAGGAGGGTCTGGCAGTGAATTAAGTAGGGCAGATTCTGTACAGCTTCCTCCAGAGAACCCACTTCTCCTTCCTCTGGCCAGATGGCCGCTCCCGGCACATAGCCAGCCCCGAGCTGCATGGAGCGCCCATCAGATGGAGCAGGATTGGAGCATTGGCTGGAGTCTGCCCTGGGTTTTTTTTTTCCTGCCCTGGAGTCTAATCTGACCCAGTAGAAGGGGAGAGGCCCTACTTGACATGATAACGCATGCCTATAATCCCAGGGACTTGGGAGGTGGAGGCAGGAGGATCACAGGTTCGACGCCAGAGGCAGCCTGCGTAACTTAGGGAGACCCTGTTCAATTTAAAAAATTAAAAAAGGAGGGGGCTGGAGGTACAGCTCAGTGGCAAAGCACTTGCAAAATATGTGCAAGGTTCTGGGTTCAGCTCCCCAGTACTACATACATACTCCCAAAGAAAGAGAGGGAGATCCCTGTGTGAGGCAGGCACACCCACCCACACACGCTCGCTCACATGCGCACAGACACACACACCCTGGTTTGGGCTTAGAGGAAGCCTAAGAGGTCCCAGGGAGCTTGAAGATGAGGGACAACTATGCACTGTAGTTTTCACTGTTCAGCTGAGGGACCCTAGTTAGCTCTGTCTCCAGTCCAGGCGGTGAGAGAAACTGAGGCAGCCATCAGGAGGCAAGGCTGCAGGTTACAGATGAGGTATTATTCTGCTGCACAGGCTCAAACACACACACAGACCCAACTTAAAGACAAGGTTTACACATGCGCCGCCCAACACACACAGATTCCACATTCTCTTTCTCTGCTGTGCACCCACATCTCCCTGCCCCTTCCTTCTCCAGGGCCAGCATCTTTCCCTTTAGTTCCGGATGGAAAAGAGTCCCTGCCAGCCACAAAGCAGAGGGAGGGGAGAGTCCAGCGCTGAGGACCCTCACGTTTCTCCTGGCTTCAGTATGTGTCTCTTCTCCATGGAGGAAAAAAAAAGGGGGGGCTGGGGTCCCAAGGAAAGGGATGAAGAGAGACGATCCCCCAAAATGGAGAGAGGCCTGATTCAGGAAGCTGAGCTGAGGTGATTGGTCATAAAACAGTGTGGCCGCAGAATATGGAGGAGATTGGAACCAGATGTCCTGGGGTGGGGGCAGGGAGGGCGTAGAGCAGGAGTGGCAGCGCTAGCTGGCGGGCGGCTGGGTCGGGGGCCTCACGACTGGGGAGAACATCTGGTTACCTTCTTCCCCCGACTCTCCAACTCAAGGCACTACTATTTTTGCAAACTGGAGCAGCAAATCTTTTCAAGGATTCCAGAATCAGCTTTGTGCATGGGGATAGTCAAGCACATGGAATGACTCAGGAGGTGCCCAGAAAGGCCACCAGCTGGCCAGAAATATGTCCCTGCTGACCCACGAGTCCTTCCTTGCTGTGAGTTAATCATCACCCCCTCTGGCAGGAGTAGCTGAGCGCAGGGCTCCAAATACCTGCTGGAGATGGAAGACCCAGAGTTTTGCTTTTTAGCTCAGGAATAGAGCAGTCCAGGGTGAGAAAACTGTCTGACAGAGGAAAGGCCCCTTATAAAAAAACCTGCCATGAGCTGGGTGCAGTGGTGCACGCTTGTAATCCCAGTGGTTTAGGAGGTGGAGGCAGGAGGATTGCAAGTTCGGGACCAGAGGCAGTCTGCATAACTTAGTGAGACCCTGTCTCAAAAAAAGTAAAAACATGGGCTGCGGGTGCAGCTCAGTGGTCCAGCACTTGCAGAGCATGCAAGCGCAAGGCCCTGGGTTCAATCCCCAGTACTGCAAAAACAAAACAAAACAAAAAAACCCTGCTATTTGCCAGATCGCTATGCTGGGTCAGGCCTGGTTAGTATTTGGATGGAAGACTGCCTGGGAATACCAGGTGCTGTAGGTTTGGGAGAAGGACCTGGCAGCCCTCTCTCCAAACAATCTGCCATTGAAAACCCTATAAATAGTAGAGAAGCACTGACATTGTGCTGGGCATGGCACAGTGTTGGGGAGTGTTTCCTTCTGTTGTACATAGGGTTGCTATGATTCAGACCCGACTGGATGGCACTTAGCAACAAACAAATTTGCCAGATACAGGGATAGGCTCTCTTCAAATGCCACCACCTAATCCCCTCTTTTTTTTTTTTTTTTTTTTTTTTGGTACTGGGGGTTGAACCCAGGGCCTTGCGCCTGCATGCTTTGCAAGTGCTGGACCACTGAGCTGCGCCCCCAGCCCCCCCTTTTTTTTTTAACTTTTTGGGACAGGGTCTCACTAAATTACACAGACTGCCTCTGGTCTCGAACTTGCAATCCTCCTGCCTCCACCTCCCAAGCCGCTGGGAGGCGTGCACCACTGCACCCAGCGTCATCCCCTCTTCACAAACATGCCAGCTGTTATTATCATCCTGAGTTTACAGATGAAGAAACTGAGACTCAGAGAGGTTAGGTGACTCATCCGAGGTCACACAGGCACTCAATGGTAGAGCTAGTGTTTCAAACAGGCTTTTTGGTCTCAAACTTGTGACCCTTTTGCTCCTGAGAAATATGTGTGTGTGGAGGGGGTGGGAATGAGGGGCAGGAAAGAGGAGAAAAAGGGAGTGAAGGGCAGAACGGGACACCTCACTTTACTGATCTGACAGCTGAGCCAATAGTTGGCCTTGGAAGCCAGGACCTCTCTCCCAAGGATCCCGTGTGCTTCAACAGCCTGTGCCCCTGCACTCTGGCTGGTTTGGGGCGTAGACACTGCCTCTGACTGGGGCAGGGAGAGCACTGAGGATAAATGACAGGTTTGGAGAGCAAGGCCTCGGGTGGGGACAGCTGGGCAGCTTCAGAGTGAAATGGGGCAGAGCCAGGTCTCCTCACTGCCAGGGTTGTGCTGTCCTCTGCCGAGGACTAGAGACCTGCTTCCAGGACTCTAGTTTCTGCCCTGGGTTTCTGCCCTCGAGTCTAATCTGACCCAGTAGAAGGGGAGAGGCCCCACTTGACATGATGACGCATGCCTGTAATCCCAGGGACTTGGGAGGTGGAGGCAGGAGGATCACAGGTTCTGGGATCTCAATGGAGTCCTTTTGAACCCAGGTCCCAGAGGGTGCCGCATGGAAGCGGCAGGGCCCATGTAGTTCAACCTGATTTCGGGATGGGGAGTGTGTGGGTAGAACAGCTGCCTCCCGGCTCCTCCATAGCTAGTAATGCACTGGAGTAGCCACTGTGCCTCCCTTGACATGACATCATTTGTCCTGCCCTGAAGCTGGCCTAGTCCAGAGCCGTGAGGCAGCCAAAGGTGAGAGTGAGCTGGGCCCGGACAGCACAGTGGCTACCGGATTCCGAAATGTTTCCATGCCTGCAGCCAGCTCCGAGCTGCCTCCACCACCCCGAGCATAGTCCAGCTCCGCATCCTCTCTCCTCCTCTTCCTCTGCCTCCTGCTTCTCCATCAAAGCCTGCCAACCATCCATGCTTTGGACTCCCTGCTGCCTGATTGCAAGCCCTTGGGGGTAGACATCTGGGCACTGAAACAGGCCTGTACACCTGCTCCTTGGCTGACTGTGACACGGGACCCTGAGGACCCTGAACAGCCACGAGGACCTGATCAGGGGTCTTCAAGATCTTCATGGACTCCATGGAGTGGTTTGGCAGCCCACACTGGCTCTGGCTCTACACAAAAGCCTCCTGGCCTGCTTCAGTTTGGGCTTGGGTCGCCAAGGTCTTCTGTACGTTTTACTATCCACACCACAATTCCCTTGCTGGTCCCAACCCGGGGACCTGAGATGCTATAGTTCAAGATGGGCCAGGGAAAGCCAGGAAGCTTGCCCTGAGTCCTGCACTCCAAGTCTGTGCTATGGAGCTATGGGATATGTTCTGGGGAGGCTGCATGGGCAGATTCTCCCTTGCCGCTAGCTGGGTTCAAAAGGACTCCATTGAGATCTAAGGACTGAGTAGATCTCAGTGGGCTGAAGCCCCTTGGTCTGCCACAGGATTATGATCTTGGCCCTTTTAGGCATGTGGCTTGCAAACTGGGATTGTGAAGGCTCTGGAGGGCTGGTATGGAGACCTGTCGCCATTGACAACAAATCTTGCCATGGAGGAGCCAATGCCAAGTTAGTGGACAAAGTGTCTGGATGAGATGCCATGCACTCCCACTATTTGGGGGTCCTATTCTGCTCATGGCCCTCCAGCATGTCCTGAGCATCCCTGTCAGAGGAGGGGGAGTGAGGGTAAGCAGAGCCCTAGGGGCATCTCCCAGTCCCTTGCAGGGGTCCAGCACTTCACCTGTGGTCAGGCCTGGAGGGAAGGGTGGCAGCAGTAGTCTGTTGGCTTCCTAGAAGAAGCGGGGCCCTGTGTGTACTTCATGCTTTCCACTAGGGTTTGTTTTTTTGTTTTTTTTTTTTGCCGTACTTGGGGGTTGAACCCAGAGCCTTGCACATGCTTTGTAAGCGTTTTAACACTGAGCTGCAGGCCCAGCCTATTTCTTTACTTTTTGAGACAGGGTCTTGCTAAGTTACGCAGGTTGCCTCTGGCCTTGAACTTGTGGTCCTCCTGCCTCTGTCTCCTCAAGTCACTGGGATTACAGGTGTGTGCCACCACACCTGGCTTCCACTGCTGCTTTCAATGCAAAGGGCCAATACAGGGTCCGCTATGCTACACTGCTCCCTGCAGGGGGGTCCCAGAGTCCAGAGAGCATCTGGCACAGCAGCTGCCCCTGCAATGGGGAGGAGCTTGAGGCTAATAGAAGATTCACAGTCCACTGAGGGCTCACAGGAGCCCTGGGCTTGGGGCAGGCTGCTGGCTTGCTCTAGGATCTGAGGGGGCAGCTCAGGCAGAAGAGCCTTATGTCCTGGCATCTCAGGTAGAAAAGGGAGGGAGAACCCCCTGGAAGGGAGAAATCAAGACTATGGGTTTGCTCCTGGGCTCTGGGAGGCCCAGGTCTGGGCTGCACTGCTAGCTGGGGAGGGAGGAAGGGAGGCACGGAGCAATGGCGGGAAGGAGGAGGCTGGACAAAGCACAGCCTTGGGTCACCTGGGAAGAGGGGCCAGAGCTGCAATGTTTGCTTAATGGCTGCCTAGCAAGCATCTGGCTCTTGCCTCCATGTGAGGAGGCCCTAAGGGGTCAGTACTTGGGGTCTGATGTCAGGAAGACAGGCCCTGGGGGCCAGTGAGTGGGCCTGTCCTAGCTAACGCAGGTTTTGGGGCACCTTATCGGCTCCCCTAGCTAGACACTCCCACAGCCCACTCACTCCTTCCACGGACGAAGAGAAAGAAAAGCCAGATGGACAAACACCCCCCCCAGCCCCCTTTTACATACCTCCTCCCTTACCAGAAACAGCCTCTTTATAGAATATTCTTCCCTTCCGGTTGTGTGGGAGGGCTACAAGCAGAGCGCGTGTGTGCATGTGCGTGTGCTCGCAACGTGCCTGTGGACTGCAGTGTTCAGGCATCTCTGTGTGCGCCCAAGTGTGAAATCACACCCTTTAGGGGTCCTGGAACGGTGGGAAGGAAGGGCAGCCAACGAAGCCAGGTGTCCTGGCCACACGCCAGCCCTAGATACCCAGCAAGCCCGAGCATCTGGAAGGAGCCGGCCCCACCCCCACACCCAGACAGCATCTGGCTCGGGACATTGGCTGTAACACTTTCAGTTTATTGGCTGGGGTGCCCTGGTGTGGCTGACCAGCCCGTGGGCCTGACGGAAGCCCTGTCTTGTTTCTCCATCCCCTCCTCTCCATCTCCCCACCGTGGCTCCAAGGGGACACGCACAGACACTCATGCCCCAGGAAACGGGGGAAGGAGGGATCAAATAAATCCAAATCGAGGCTGGAGAGGGGGAGGAAATGAACGTTACAATGAAGATTACGGCCACCGGCTATACACAATACAGCATGTAGAGACGGCAGGGAAGGCGGCGTGGTCCTGCCGACAGGCCCTGGCGCCACCGGGCGTGGCCCCCAGGGAGGAATGGTCCCTTCAAGTGTCTCGATGAAAGCTCTCTGGCTCCCTGGCCCCTCGCTCTGGTGGGGAAGTGGCTTCTGTGGAGTCCGATTCCCCCACCTCCTGAGGACAGCCGCACCTGGCCCGCTGGCCCTGCAGGTCCTGGAGCCTGGGGGTGAGGGACGGTGTGTCTCCTTCTGCCTGCCACCTCTACTGTCCAGTCTGGTGGCTGACGGAGGCGAGACTCCTGTCCCCGCTCCCATGCTGGGCAGAGGTCACTTCCTGCTGTGCAGTGTGTCCTGGAACTTGGTGCTCGTGTAGCGCAGGTGGAAGCCTTTCTTGGTAATGGTGTCATCGGAGTGGAACTTCACCAGGACGGAGTCTCCGGCCGAGTAGACCTCCTCAGGAGGCTGCAGGAGACGGGGATGGGCATGAGGAACAGGGGGCTGGGGCTGCTCTCTTTCCACCCTCAGACTTCCTGCTCTCCTCCGCTGTCACCAGATGCCCCCAGCTCCCTAAAGTGGAGTCACGCTCCCAGGAGTTGGCATGACCCAAGGGAGGGCAGCTGGGCTCAAGTTCAGAGTCAGCCTTTCCTGTGAAGGCCAGCTCTGCCGCTAGCTGGTCAGCAGGGCCGCCCAGGGCGAGCCAGCCCCTGCTGTGGGCCTCATATCCTTCAGCAAAGGGCCAAGCTCTCTGCTCTCAGAGCTTAGAAAGGATGCCATGAGCAGAGGAGCTGGAGGGTGAAGGTGGAAGTGTACAGAGGTGGGAGGCGGCTGCGGGGGCTGCCTTCTTGCTGTACCCAGGGCCTTCGAGAGAAGATGGAGCAGCATTCCTCTGCTTGCTGGAGTGGTGCACACTACAAGGAGAGGACAGTCCCCTCCAGGCCAGGACTCTGCTGTCCCCCCACCCATTCCCACTCCTGCCTTAGTTCTGGCCCCGATGGGCACCAGAGGATGCCCTTCTCATGTGGCTGCACAAGCCCATGGCCATGACTGGTCCTCCGGTGTAGAAGGGGTCATTCTTAGGGACATTTCCAGAAACTGTGCCAGCAGGCCCTGCCAGGATTCCCTTCTGTCTCCTTGGCTCCAGGCTGGGAAGGTCTCCAGAAGAGAGACCTTCCATTTGGTGTGTGGCTCAGAGGAAGGGGCACAGTGGGGAAGAGCTGCTGCCAGAGTGGCTGGGAGGGTGGCTAAGGGGTTGTACGTGGCATCCCCCCACTTACTCCCCATGGGCCCAGCCTCTGCTGGGCACGAGAGACTGAAGCTATTCTCCCAAGGCCAGGCTCAGCCAGTGCTGGCCCCAGCAGCTGCTGCTGCTCCTAGAAGGTTTAACCCTTCCCAGGGTACCAGTCGCCCTGGAGCATGGCCATGAGAGAGCTGGGGGCCAAGGCTGTGCCTGAGTGCATGTGTGAGCATGCGTGCATGTGGGAAAAGGCGTGCGCGCCTGTGTGGGAGAGAGACGGAGTTGGGGTGACAGCTTTCTCTGAAGATAGAAAGAATTCAAAAAGACAAAAATAAGAGGAAAAAGAGAGAGAGGCCAGGATCCCTTCCCGGGAGGAAAATAAATCCACTCATGGGCTGGCTCTGGCCTTGGTTACAAGCCTGCCAAGCCGACTGTGCCCGCAGCCGGTTAGTGCCATCTTACAGAGCAAGAAGCAATGCCCAGGGCCTGCTTGGACAGCGGGAGAATTGACTTCAGGACACGCTGGCCTCTTGAGTGGAGAAAAATGGGCAGAGGAAGCGACCAGAGTGTTTTTATGGCTCAGACAGTTCTGGTGAGAGCGACAACTCCGGTGCCCTGTCCCTGGCTCTGGCCCCAACTTCTGCTCCTTCTCCAGGTCCTGGGGAGCTGCCTTGGGACAGACACCAGCGGTGAGGAGACAGGGGAACTCCATCCCTTTCCTCAGACACAGCTACCCTGTAGGCTCAGCCAAACTGGGCCTGCGTCGCAGATGGTGGAAAGTGCTGTGTTGCCCAGAAAGGACCCTGGTGTCCTGGTGGGGACGGCCCACAGTCTGGTGGCCTCCCTGAGCTCCCCATCAGGCTAGGCATCCTAGCTCCTGAAGGAGGCAAGGTACTCAGTCTAGCACCCTAGGCCTCCAGGGGCACTGACTGCACTGGTGCTGGGTCTTGGGGTTGGAGTGAGGGCTGGAGGGTAATAAGGGCCCGGGGGCTAGAAGGGGACTCACCCCAGAGCCGCAGTAGCGTCCCAGCCTGGGGGCCGTGCTGTCGTAGCCGTCGAAGAGCTCCATGTAGTCATAGCCACAGTCGGTCTCCTCCTCCACTTCGAAGGTCTGGAACACCAGCTCCACGCCGTAGCCCTCCTCGGCCACGATGACCCACTCGCAGTCCACCCCCCCGGGGTAGTTGTTGTCACCAAACTGGGCATGGGAGTAAAGGTCCTTGGTCTTCACGTCGGCCCGCACCTGGCCGCCACACTCTGCAGGGGATAACGAGATTGGTCACCACCCTCCTGAGGACTGCCGAGTGATAGGCACCATGCTGTACCACAGCGAATCAAGGAGAGACGGATGCCAGGGATGGAGGCCACGTGGCCAGTGATGGGTGGGACCTGGTCTGAGACTTGGCACAGGCCAAGCGTCCTGCTGGGCCTATGGAGTCTGGGGGACACTCTGGGGTGACGTGCCAAGAGGAAGGCAGAGCAGAGCGGTGGCAAGGGGAAGGCACGCTGTGTCTAAAGAGGACATTGCTAATTTGCTCCAGCTGAGAGCTGTCAGGGAAGAATGCGGCCCAGCATTGCCAGAGCGTCCATTTTTAAGACAGGAGCTGTGCATCTGGGTTCTATGGGAAAGCTCCTAATTTTTAAGTGTTGGCTCAAATGTTTTAAAAAAAACACTGTGTGGGTGAACCATAAAGGTCCGCAGGCCAGATGGAGTTCCTGCCTCTGGGGTGTGACCTTGTGCTGGGCAGGGCAAGAAGGAGCACACAGGGCAGGGTCACGAGCGGCCACCCTCCTCCTCAGGCCCCCAGCCTCTCTCCTTGCCCTGTGCTCAGGTTCCTGGCAGGAGGCGGGCAGAGCACCAGGCAGGGCCTGGGTCAGGACAGACGTAAAGGTGAGGAGGGGAGCCAGGTGCGGTGGCACACACCTGTAATCCCAGTGGCTGGGGAGGCAGAGGCAGGAGGATCGCAAGTTCAAGACCAGAGGCAGTCTGCAAAACTTAGTGAGACCCTGTCTCAAAAAGTACAAAAATGGGCTGGGGGTGCAGCTCAGTGGTCCAGCACTTGCAGAGCACGCAAGCGCGAGGCCCTGGGTTCAGCCCCCTGTACTACAAAAAAAAAAAAAAAAAAAAGGAGGGGAGGCTGTGGGACCAGTAGTTCTGGGGATGCCCTGACAGGTGGCTCAAGGCCTGCCAGGGGCCTGTGAAGCTGGGGGCTGACATCCTTGCTCTGCATCCGGGCCACCTAGGACCAGTTTCCAGGCTCCCTCTCTCTGCAGCTTCATGGGTCCCACTTCACTGCTGTCCTTATGCTCCCCTTGCTCTAGCCAAACTAAAGGACTTGCTGTCCCCTGTGTACACCCTGAGCTCTGCTGGAGCATGGGCTCCTCCCCGTGCCCAGAGTGACGGCACTGACTCCCACCCCGTCGGGCTGGAATGCTTTTCCTCTTGCCCTTAGCCTGGTCTGCCTCATGCTGCAAAGATCTGTTGTTGTTGTTAGGTGCCATCGAGTCGGCATCCGACTCATAGCGACCCTCATAGGGTTTTCAATGGCAGACTGTTTTGGGATTGACTTGGGAGTGGATTGCCAGGTCCTTCTCCCATTTTTGCGGTGCTGGGAATTGAACTCAGGACCTCAGAGACTGCAGCACAGCGCTCTACCAACTGAGCTAAATCCCAGCCCTGCCTGCCTTATCTCCTGGACTACCAGGTCCCAGAAAGGGCAGAGTGAAGGGCCTGCTTCATCACCCCTTCAGTCTCCCGGAACTCAGACATGGTGGTTGAAAAATACCATAAAGGGAGAGCCAGCCCCTCGAGGGCGGGGGTCTTCATATGTGAGGTTCCTTTCTGTGACCTGCACTTAGAAGGCCACCTCAAACACTGTACATGTTAAGCCCTGTGTGAAGAATGAATGAAGGCACGCAGTTGGGGCCCTGGAATGTGGGTAGGATGCTACCTTGCCAAGTAGGCTGCTAGTGGAGACTCTGGGGGATCCCTCCCTATCCCTAGGTTCCCTAATCCCCCTTCACCCAGAATGCAGCCACTGCTGTTTTCTGAACTTTGTGTGTTTTTTTTGTTTGGTTTGGTTTGGTTTTTTCGAGACAGTATCTCACTATGTAGCTCATGCTGGCCTGGACCTCACCTGACAGTTTTCTGACCTTTGGAACCCCTAACCATGATTTCCCCTTCCTGCGTGGTTTGCTGCTCACTGCTCCTCAGAACACATCATCTTGCCCCCAGGGTCCCAGGGCACTGTCTGTCCAGCCTTCACCAAGCCTCCGTAAGCCCAGGGCCTGGGTCAGAGACTAGACCACGGACGAAGGCAGCACGCTGGCCTGCAGGGGGCCTCACCTGTGGAGTGGGACGCCTGGAAACCCTTCCTCTGGACCGAGTTGTCTGAGTAGAAGCGCAGGAACATGCGGCTGCCTGTGGCCAGGACTGGCTCCGGCTTCTTGCTGCCACAGAAGCGGCCGAGGACAGGCGCCTTGGCGTCGCGCCCGTCGAACACCTCGAGGTGGTCGTAAGCACACTCAGGCTGAGACTCGATGTCCATCTCCATGAAGGTCTGGAGGGCACAAAACAGCCTTTTAGGTTACAAACGTGGCTGGGGGAAGCTGGGTGGGAATGGGGGCCCAGCCCTAGGGTCTCCACACCCCAGCTTGTGCACATCCATGGGAGCGGCCATAGCTGGGGATGACAGTGAGGACCCAGAAAAGGCTGCGGCAGGGACATCCCAGGGAATTCTGGGAAAGGGGCCCTCTGTCCAGGCCGCTGGGTCCTTATGCAAACCACAGGCCCACGGGCTCGGCCAGGCCACCCAGTCTGCAGCGAGCACCTCTGACTCACGCAAGGCTTTGGAGATGGCAGAATCAAGTGTGCACATGGCGTGAAGGAGCCAGCGGGCGCCTTACCAGCTTGACGCGGTGCCCGGGGGTGCTGGAGATGGCCCAGGTGCACTCCTTCTTGCTGGGGTATTTGTCAGGCCAGTTGGGGCTGGTGATGGTGCCGCTGGTGGATGTCACCTTGTGGTCACAGCCAGCTGTGGGATGTGAGTGGCGGAAGGGGATCGGCAGGGACCCCACACTCCGATGCCTCTGGTGAGGCAGGCTCCCGCCCTCTCCCTTCCTCTGCCTCTTGTCTCCCGCTTACAAAGTGGCCTGGAGACGGTCATCATTTCTTTTTCATTTGGTTGCCCACGCCTGGGAGAATTCGCTGCTCAGTTCCTCCAGAAGCCATGAATGAGGCCCCGTGGGCAGCACCCATGGAAGCAGCCCCCTGGGCCAATCCCCTGCCCCTTTGTGGCTGTCTGGCTACGGTCTCTCTTCCTGGGAACCCTCATATAAAGAAAATCCCACTCTCAACACTCCTTCCCAGCTCCGCAGCCCAGGAATCTTTGCACGTCCTGAAGTGGCCACCCACAGGGCCCCAGCAGTCTCCACAGTCACAGGCAACTTGGCACCCGGTCAGTTCTCTCCACTCCCATTCCTGCCACCCTCCAGTGTGACAGCAATGAACAGGTCTCTGAGCCACCCAGCACAGCCTCTCTTTCCCTTGATTTCTTCAGCTCTGCCGGTTCTTACCTCCCTCCCTCCCTCCCAACCTCACCCCAGGCTTTGCTGCCAACACATCACCCTCTATGTGGCCACCTCCCGTTTCTCTAGCATGCTCCGACCCTCACTTTCCAGATGATGCGTATTCCACTTTAGAGAGACCTCCGTGGTCTTGCTCTTTTTGTTTTTTCCCCAGCGTAGAGGTCCCTCAGTGTCCGCAGGGGATTGGTTCCAGTATCCCCCATGGACACCAAAATCCACAGATGCTCACGTCCCTTATATAAAGTAGTGTACGATTTGCATAGAACCCACACACATCCTCCTGTATACTTTACATCATCTCCAGATTACTTACATAATACCTACCCCAATGCAAATGCTACATAAATAGTTGATAGACTGCAGTGTTTAGGGAATAATGATACGGAGGAAAGGCGGGGCACATTCAGTGCAGATGCAACCACCACAGGTCTAACTATATCTTGGATTGTCAATCCAAGGTTGGCTGGATTCAGACATGGAACCCACAGACCCAGAGGGCTATCTTCCTCCATGGCTGGCTTAGCTGACCTCTGCAACTGGACCCTGTGGCTCTTCATCCAAACTTCTTATTGACACCCTCTGTGGCCTGGCTTCCCTTTGTGCTCCCCTTCCAATTTAGAAACCCTATCTCTGGTATCTGACCTTGCTGGGGCCCCCAGACCATTAGAGATTCTTTGGATTTGTTCTTTGCTAGCTCCATCTCTCAGCAACTCAGTGACTGTCCCAAACTTTCTGCCATGAACTTAAGCCACTGTCCCAACCACCTTTCCTGCCAGCTGCAGACCACCCTCCCTACTCCTAAGGAAGGCCCTCAGACATAAAGTTCCCCTCCCCTCCCCTCCCATCCTGTGGCTTCAGAGGAGGTGTCCCTCCTTCCAGTCAGGACTGTGTGCTTCTGGGATCTGGAAATCACTGCTACCCACAATATGGGAATCTTCACACCACAAAAAGGAACCACTGTCTCTCTCTCTCTCTCTCCCGACTCTGCATCCCAGAAACCTCAGCGTGCCCTGAAGTGGCTCTCCCACTCCTCTCTCCTTGTCTTTCCTGCTAACTTTCCCAAAAACTGGCTATCATCAGATTCTCTTTACACGTCTCCTCAATCCACAGCAATCTGACTTCTACTTCTGAAAAGGGTGGCCTGCCAAATGCACATTTAAAAGCGGATGATCAAAGCCAGGTGCGGTGGCACATGCCTGTAATCCCAGCCCCTGGGATGCTGAGGCAGGAAGATTGATGGGAGTTTGAAGCCAGCTTGGCCTACATACCCAGCAAGACACTGTCTCAAAAAAATAATAAAATAAAATTTAAAAAGCCCATGATCACTATTCATGACCAAACACTCTGGCAGGTCCTTCTGAGGGCAAGCGTCATGGTTTAGATCTCAAATGTCCCTTACAGACTCGTGTTAAAGGTTGGCTCCTATTGCAGCAATGTTCAGAGGTGGGGCTTTGGGGATGGCAGAGGATTACAAAGGCTCTGATCTCACCAAGGAGTTAATGTATTGATGGGCATAACTGAATGGTGGGAATTGAATGGGAGGAAACTGGAGGAGGCCGGGCCTTGTTGCAGAAAGCATCACTGAAGGTGTGCCCTTGAAGGGTCTACCTTGTCCCCACCCCCTTGTTCTCTCTTTCTTTGCTTCTTGGGTGCCATACGAGCAGTTTGGGTCCACCACTTGCCCTTTGCCATGACTTTTGGCCTCATCTCAGGTCCAAAGCGAAGGAGCCAAGCGAACATGGACTCAACCCTCTGAAACCATGAGCCAAAATAAACCTTTCCTCCTTTAGGCTGTTTTCCCCAGGCATCTTGTCACAGTGACAGAAAGCTAACTAATACAGCAAGCATACAGACAGTGCACCGTGGGGCCGGGGAGGGAAAGGGGCTGGGTGAGGTGGAGGCTGCACATCGAGCCTAGAATCCAAGGTTTGCTGGATGCACGGCTCTCGAGTCCCTGCTACCTGCAGCTCTAGCTTCTGTCTCTCTACCGTTGAGCTGTGGGCTGTTCCCATTGCTCACCTGCATCTTCTCATGGCCACACTCCCCTCCCTGCTTCCACACCGGCCTCACTGCTCCGTTTCTCTTGTACTCCCACCTCCCTCCCCAGCTGGGCTGCAATCTCAGTGGGAGCTGGGGACTCCCTCTCTCAGATCCCATACAGAACTCTGCACAGTGCTGGATCTTCCATAGGGGCCAGAGGTTGAGGACTGATCTGCCATCAGCCTACATCTAAGTGAGGGACCGTGAGTGCTTCCCAGGGAATCAGAAGATAAGCAGATGAGTGGATCACCTTCCCAGGAAGTGGCTGTCTTGTTGATGCTGGTCTTCATCCAAACCCTCTTTCCATCAAGACTACAGAGACAGAATGCGGTTTAGACAACACCAGGATAAGGCCCCCACTGGCTAAAAGAAACGGGTGGTCCATAAGACAGGAGCTCCACACTGGGGCATCCTGAGTGACTACGCTGAAAGCCCTGGACTCCCCATTGCTTCTCTGCTGGGTGCTTTGATTCTGTTCATTCTGCCCCGTGGCTTATTCATTTATACCTGAGCTGTCTACTGAATAATGGTGAAGAGTCATTCGACAGAAAATATGCTCAGTGGTGAGAGCAATGGCGCTAAAGCTTAGTGCCCTGCAAAACAGGTTTCATTTTTCATCATTTCATGGATGAGGAAACGGAAGCTCAGAGAGGTTAAGTGATTCACCCCAAATCATGCAGACATTCAGTGGTCGAGGCAGGTGAGGATTGTACATGCTCAACAGGCAGGTGGCATGGAATTAACAAGTTGGAGAAGACAGTGTTGTGCCGTGTCCAAAGAGATACCAGATGATACAAGGGACAGCATGAGAGCTGTTTTTGTTTTTTTTTATGGTGCTGGGAATTAAAACCAGGACCTTGTATGTTAGACAAGTGCTCTACCACTGAGCTACATCCCCAGCCCATGACACCTTGTTTTTCTTTCTTTCTTTCTTTCTTTCTTTCTTTCTTTCTTTCTTTCTTTTTTTTTTTTTTAAGTACTGGGGGCTGAGCCCAGCACCCTGAGCATATTTTTTGCACAAGTACTACCACTGAGCTGCACGTCCAGCCCTTGTTCATTTTTTATCTTGAGACACGGTCTCACTAAGTTACACAGGTTGCCTCTGGCCTTAAACCTGTGATCCTTCTGCCCCTGCCTCCCAAGTCACTGGGATCATAGGCTTGTGCCACTGCGCCAGGCTCATGACAGATATTTTAAAATATAGATTGAGTAGCCCTTGTCTGATGCAAGGGACTAGAAGTGCTTTTGCTCTTG
The DNA here is from genome assembly GCA_007922755.1 of Pedetes capensis. Lineage (NCBI taxonomy): Eukaryota > Metazoa > Chordata > Mammalia > Rodentia > Pedetidae > Pedetes > Pedetes capensis. The sequence goes on from VMDO01000005.1 coordinate 446,860, forward strand.
GAAGATTTGCATTTAAGCAACGAGGTACCTTAGTGATGGGACCCAAGTCTAAAATAGGAAATTCGTTCATGTTTCATATGCACTGAAGGTAATTTTTTTTTTTAGTCCTGGGGGAATGAACCCAGGGCCTTGTGCATACTTTGCAAGTGCTCTACCACTGAGCTGAACCCTCAGCCCATGTTTTACTTCTTATCATGAGTCAGGGGCTCAGTAAGTTACGCAGGCGGCCTCTGGCCTTAAACCTGCGATCCGCCTGCTTCCCTCTCCTGAGTTGCCACCACACCTGGTGCAAATCTGAGTTCTTAACCACTGTCCTATCTGCCCCTGTGCCGGTAGGAGGCCATGACAGACAGAAGGACTTGTGCCTGAGTTTTGAGAAGTACTGACCACCAGAAAAGCCCGGGAACAGAGCCTCGGGGTGGCTGTGAGCTCCTCTTGTCACGTGGACAAAGGGAGACCACGAGTGTGTGCGTCCTTGATACTGCAGGTGGACACCAGATACTGTGCACCAGAGGGAAGTGGACTGTGGTGACCTCAGAGGCCACACTCTCTGTGAGTAAACTGAGGCGGGTGGAGACAGCACGGCCGGCCTTCCACTCCCTAGCACCATGAACTCCAGGTCCAAAGGTGGAGGAGGCGCCTGGCAGGCCCCGGCCCCCGCCTCAGCCCCGGCCCCTGCAGCCCTCACCTTCCTTGCAGTCGTGCTTGTTGTCATGGAGGACAAAGCCACTGCGACACTGACACTCGTAGCTGCCGAACGTGTTGACGCAGTCCTGCTGGCAGCCCCCGTTGTCCTTGGAACACTCGTCTTTGTCTGCAGGGGAGCAAACGAGGGTGGCGGGTCTGTGCGGGCCCAGGTCTGGCGGCCCCAGGGGAAGCAAGGTGCCTGGCTGGGCTTCCTCCCACTGGGAGGGACAGCGCAAGAGCCATGGCCAGCCAGCAGGGCCAGGGAGGGAGTGGGCGGCGGAGGCGATGATGGGGTTGTAGGTGCTGCGCTATGCGGAGCCAGCGGAGCAGGGCCCCACTGTGGGGAGAAAAGGAAGGAGTGGGTAGAGGGTCCGGAGCTGGCCAGCAGGGGGGCCTCTACCATTACCTGCTTACTGGACAGACGGACAAGTGGAAAAACAGACACACGGACAAGCAGACTGCAAGAGAAAGGAGTAGGACGCGGGGGTCCCTCTTTTACTTCACAACAGGAAATGTCACAGACACCATCAAAACGGGAGGGGGTGGGGAAGGGTCCCCTGTCGGCTGAGGGGGACAGGGGCAGAGGAGAGCACCAGTTCTGTCCAGCCAGAGGAGGTGGCCGGAATGGCAGAGCAGAGGCAGGGGGTGGGTGGGCTCCGAAGCCCCCAGCCCACTCCGTCCGAGGTGAGCTTCCTGAGTAACGAAGGGTCTGGGAGGCCTGGCAGGCCTCACTGGGGGGTCCGGTTTCGTTTCTGCACTCGGAATTTGAGCTGGTGGGGGCGTCCCCGAGGGGGCTGCAGAGCTGGCCTCTTTTCTGAAACGAGAGAGAGAAGGAGAAAAGGGACCAAAGGGTGGGGGTGGAGGGCAGGGGCCAGGGAGGGAAGGCAGTGAAAACCAGCCCCAGGCCCTCGTGGCGGGTGGGCAGGAGGGCGCAGGGGCGGGAGGGCAGGCGGACCACATGCAGGACGGCCATGTCCACGCAGCCAGGTCACGGAGGGCGGGGTTAGCAGGAGGAGGGAGGCACAGCAAAAGGGGACAAGACCGAGGCCGTGGCGGGGAGAAGGGCTGGAGCGACGACACGCCCTGAGTGTGCGCGCTGGGGAGGAAGAGAAATGAGGAGTCCTTGGTAGAGGGGAGCAGTGTGTGGAGAGGGTCCCCAGAGCGCTGCTCTCGCCCTTGTGCTGGTGGCCGCACCTCCAGCACGTGTTAGACACAGATTCGCACACTCACGCTGACACACCCACACAAAGCCTCCCTGTGCAGCCCTGGCCACAGATGCACTGTGGTCCAAACACGGCAACACAGACACACAGCCATGCTGTCCATAGGGTTTTCAACGGTGGACTGATGTTTGGGAGTGGGTTGCCAGGTCCTTCTCCCAAGCCTACAGCACCTGGTGTTCCCAGGAGGTCTCCCATCCAAGTATTAACCAAGCCCCAGAGACGCGGCCAGCCACCCACACACCTGCTCCCCGCCTAGCCTGGGCATACGTGTGAGAGCATGCGTCTCATCCCCACACATGTATGGGGAAGCACGCACGGACAGACAGGCAGACAGGTGCCGATTTACACAGGGAGACAGGCCCCGGCACCTGTGGGCAGCCGGGGACCCAGGCGCGGATGACAACACACACACACAGATGGGCTTGGGCCCTTGGGGGGCCTGCGCACACACTCACGGGCACACATGTGCACACCAACACACAGACACATATGGTCCCAGCTGTGTACAGGCCATGGCCCTGTATTCTCAAGTCTCTCTGTGGTCATTTTGGGGATGATGTGCCTGGCATAGAGGCCGGCATTCGGTGAAGGTAGGACACCCAGAATTGCAGAGATGAACCAGGAGGGGGTAGGACACCTGCTGCATTCAACTGCCCAGAGGGGTCTATGACAGGAGTCCCTCTTTCCTGGTCTCCCTCGGGAGAGGTGCCCCAGGGCTGGAGCATCAGCCCCTAGGAGACCTTGCTTCTCCCATCTGGGCTCAGAGGGCCTAACCCCCTTGGGGCCCACAGGAACATGGGCCAAGACTTGGAGTCACCATGTCCCTTCCCAAGAGTCTCTCTCCACCATCACAGGGGAGCCTGACTGAGGGCCTAAGGAAGATGCCTTTGCACTTGTTGTCAGGTGCCGTCGAGTTGGTATCCAACTCATAGCAACACTGCATACAACAGGCGAAACATTATTGTCAGTGCTTCTCTGCTGTTCATAGGGTTTTTAATGGCGGATTAATTTTTGGGAGTGGGTTGCCGGGTCCATCTCCCAAGCCTATAGCACCTTTTGTTCCCAGGCGGTCTCCCATCCAAGTACCAGGCCCAGACCTGCTTAGCTTCCGAGATCTGATGGGATCGGATGCCACAGTGCTATGGCTGCAGGCTGCCTTTGCACCAGCCTGTGGGAACTGTGAGGGGTACTGGGGGTCTGTGGTCTGTGCTAGGGTCCACTAAGGACATTGCCTGGGACCCTGCTGGGAGGTGCTGAGGCTCAGCTTATGGACTGAGCACACACTTCCCTGACATGTTCGGACCCCCTTATCTTCTTCCTTGTATTCACACCCTAAATACCTAGCCCAGTGTCTAGACCCCAGGAGGGGTAAAATAAATCCTCCGCACATGAAGAGTGGATGGAAAGTGAGTGGCTGAAGGAATGAGTGGGGGAAGTCAGTCCTGAGGACAGCTGCCTCTGTGTCTGGGGCAGGGCTCTGACAAACTTGGGGGACTGGGGAATCCACCTAGGCACCGGGAGGGGGACACATGGTGAGGGGCGGGGGCAGGGGAGGTGGTGAGGGCCCCAACAAGGAGATGGCACTCACCCTACAGTGCCCCAATGCCCCGGAGGTGCTGGGGTCAGACCGAAGGTCTTCAGGCTCTCGCTTCTCCTTCTTGGCTTAGGGCTCCTCGATGGGTGTCCCAAAAGTCCACACAGCCCCCTCCTGGGGGGCTAGAGCCAGATGCCCCAGGCCCTGAGGCTGGACCTTGATGCCCACCGGTGAGGGTCCTCTGCAGGTTTCTTGCACGATGGGGCAATGCGTGTGTGTGTGTGTGTGTGTGTGTGTGTGTGTCTCATGTGCAGGGCTGAGAGTAGGGTGGGCTGTGTGTCATAGGGTGGGGGATGACAAGGCAGTAACTCCAGACAGACGTGAGTGTCGGCCCCAGTCCCCTTCAAGACTGGAGCAACAGAAGGGCAGGGAGAGACGAGAGTAAGCAGGTAATGGTTTCCCTGGGGCAAAGCCCACCCTGAGCAGGTGTAACGGCCCCTCTGGCGAGCACCTCGTAGGACATCTAGGTGGACCCAGGGAAGGAGGGGCTTGGTGTTACAGGGCGAGGGTCTTGGCAAGCAGGGGGCAGGGCAAGGGAGAGGCTCAATGGAACACTTTAAGCAGAGCAGGGCGGCTGGCAGGGCCAAGCGGGGAACCAGTGCACAGGGCCAGGTGCATGGCATCCAGGTGGGGCAGGCAGGGGTGCAGGGCGGCCACATAGGGGGCTGGAGGATGCAGGACCCTGGGCGAGGAGGGGAGAAGGGAGGCAGCGTGGACGTGGCCATGGGCTTCCTGCTTCCTGCCCGCCCTATGCCCCGCCCACCAGGAGAGGAGAAGGTCAGGGTCCCTGGGCCGCTCCTCCAACAAAACCACCTGCTCCAGGCAGCCCACTGGCTTCCTGCTTTCTCCACACTGCACTGCTGAGAGCCCCTTCCCTTCACTGCCTGGGTCTGGGACCTTTTGCCCCTGGAGGCCACCAGCTGCCTCGGAGCCCAGCCTCTGGCCAAAGACTGAGGGATTCCTAAAGCAGGGGTGGGTTCTCCTGGGACTCTAAAGGTCCAGCTCGGAGAGGCTGGGCAGGGGTACTCTCGCCACCACTTAGACCACCCACGGAAGGGCCTCCAAGGGGCCTGGGGAGGCCAGGAGTCTCCAGCTGGGCTGGAGACTTATGTGAGGTAGCTCTCTGCTGACAGATGCTGAAGGGACCTGAGTCCCCCACCCATGGGCAAGGGAGCAGGGGCTCTGGTACGGAAGGGAGGGAGGCGATGCCTCTTTACAGAAGGCCCCAGCATGAACCCACTCAGCTCGAGCAGGGTCTGATTGGAAGAACGGCTGTTGCCAGATAATCTGCCCCAAACAGTCCAAGGCAAACACCCTCTGTTCTCCATCTACCCTGGGTTCTCAGCCAACTGGACTCCCTGTTCCAAGGCCTGCCCTCTCTCAGGCCATGGCTTGCAGGCTCCTAGGACCTGGAACGCCCTCTCCCTCCGTTTCTGCACGCGTACCAGGCCTGGCGCCAGGAGGGCCTTGAGAACTCAGGAATAATGGCATTCAGACACTCAAGGGCTGACCTGGTGGTGGGCAATGGGTGGCGGGAGCAAGGGGCAGCCCTGGCTGGGGAACACAGGGGTGCTAGGGCAGGGGCTGGGGGAGGCCCATCCTCTGAGGGAGGCAGGGCTAGCAGCTGGGGAGTCCGGGGTTACCTGAGAAGAAGTGGGCCTTGAAGCCCTTCTTGGACACGGTGTTATCGGACTTGAACTCCACACGCATGTTGTTGTACTGGGAAGTGATGACCTCAGGCTTCTCAGAGCCACAGAACTTGCCGTGCAGCTTGGAGTCGGCCGTGAGTCCACTGCGCACCTCCACAAAGTCGTACTTGCACACCTGCCAGGGAGCCCAGCTCTGGCTGCCTCCTCCAGGAAGACTCTCCTGACCACTCCTGTCCTGGGAAGCTCTCAGCCCGAGGATCCTTTAGCCTGTAGTTAGCTGCCCCCTCTATCGGATCCTCCTGTGTGTCCCGCAAAGCCCAGGGGCGGCACCAAGCCCTCCTGACTCCACAGACTTCCAACCCGATGTCCTTCATTCCCACCGGCTACATACTCCTTCAAGTGCCACCCCCAAGTCTTCTGAGACTCCCTGCATTGGGAGAAGACTCCCCTCTAGGTTTTTTATTTTTATTTTTTTTGCATTCCTGGGGGTTGAACCCAGGGCCTTGCGCTTGCATGCTTTGCAAGTGCTGGACCACTGAGCTGCACCCTCAGCCCATTTTTTCTTTTACTTTTTTGAGACAGGGTCTCGCTAAGTTACACAGACTGCCTCTGGTCTTGAACTTGCAATCCTCCTGCCTCCACCTCCCGAGCCGCTGAGATTACAGGCGTGCACCATCGCGCCCAGCTCCCCTCTATGTTCTCAGAGCCTTTCTGCCTGGACCTCTTCCAGATGGTAGAAGGCAGGCACTGAATCAAGTCCTGGTGCCCCACATCTTCCTGCCCATCTCAGCCCTATTGGGCACTTACATCGTTGCCCTCAGTCTCAAAGAAGTCAAACTGCAGGGAGATGCGGTACTGCGTGGGGGCCACCAACTGCCAGATGCAGTTTTTGTTAGGCGGGTACTCCTTGGGCCAGCCTGGGCTGGTGATGGAGCCATTGAGCTTGGTGAGGAATCCGCCACAGGCAGCTGGGGAGACAAAGGAGGGTGGCATCACCTGCAGGGAGTCCCCATTCTAGGGAGGGGCCTGAGGCCTGCTGGGATGCAGTCAGGAGAGCAGGGCCTGCGGTCTAGCTCCCAAGGGGTTGGGGACAGATAGAAGGAGACAAGGTGAGTGTGGGGGGCTCCAGAGGGGACCTGGACAGGGAGCAGAGGAACAGAGGGGCTGCATGCATGGCCGCTTCAATTGCCTCTGCCAGAGAATGGGCCAGGGATCTGCTGAAGATGAAGGAAGGGAAGGGCTGGGGGAAGCAGGGCGGGTGGGCAGTCCTAGGAGGTGCCCAGGGGGCTGCTTAGAGGTGCAGCAAGATCAGCCCAAGCTGGAGCCGTTTAGCCTGGGGAATTGTCAACAGCACCTCAGGGACGTGTATAGAAAGAGCTGAGACTTGACCCGTCCAAAAACAGTTGTTTCCAAATTATAGATCATGACCCCCTGGTGGGTGGCACCATCCATGACTAAGTCAAGATCAGCATTAACCAAAGAGTAATAATACCCACCCCCAAAGCCATGTGCACCACACACAGCAACAGTGTTCTGAGGAGTGTAATATAAAACCTCCCCCTATCGCAAGTTCAAGACCAGAGGCAGTCTGCGTAATTTAGCGAGACCCTGTCTCAAAAACTGAAAAAAATGGGCTGAGGGTGCAGCTCACTGGTCCAGCACTTGCAAAGCATGCAGGTGCGAGGCCCTGGGTTCAACCCCTAGTACCAAAACAAAACAAAACCTCCTCCTCATGTATCATTGGGAACAGTGCTAGGGAATCCCTGCAGCTTGTCCAAGAAGGGGTCCATCCAAGGGCACAGGAAAGGGGCCAGGGGAGTGAGCATGCAGCGCTTACCCTCGCAACGGCGTTTGTCTGGGGCCAGCTCGTACCCAGGGTCACAGCTGCACTTGTAGCTGCCCAGGGTGTTCAGGCACCGCTGCTCACAGCCCCCACGATTGGGCCGAGAGCACTCATCCACCTCTGTGGGGAAGGAAAGGGGGTCACACACCCGAGCCAGGCCTGGCTCCTTCCTCCCATCCTCTGCTTGAGGGTAGGTCAGGCTTCCTGTGACCACCATCAGCCCAGTCCAGAGACACATTGGTTGCAACACTCACTTATCTGCTTGGATCCAAGCCCCTTCAGCCCACACAAGGAGACCCTACAGAGCCCATGTGCTGACTCATGGCCACCACCACCTCCTGGGGTCTCTCGTGTGCTGACCCTGCCTAAGGACTCTCCTCGCATTTCTACTTCGGTCCCTCCATGAAGCCTGTGCCCACTGCACAGGAGAGGAACTGGGGCTCAGGGAGAAGAGCCTGCCCCAGGTCACACGCAATCTTGTTCCTTCCCTGAGCTCCCACAGCCTCTGATCCTCTTGGGGGGCAACCTCTTCTCCCCAGGTTGCCCCCAGCTCCTTAAGAGTCAGGTCCCTGCGCCTTCCTGGCATTTACACCCCTTGTGGAGTCTCTACATTGAATGAGTGAATGAAGAAGAAATGACTGAGCTGGGCTGGCCATGGGAGGGACAGGGGAGTAGCAGGCACCTTTGAAAAAGTTGACAGCGAAGCCAGCTTTGTTAATGGATCCGTCAGAGACGAACTTGAGCCACAGGCGGCTGGACGTGCTCTTGATGTCGTCTGGCTTGTCGTAGCCACAGTAGCGCCCAATGAGGGGGCTGCTCTCGCTGTGCCCGTCGCGCACCTCCAGGTAGTCGTAGGCGCAGCTGTCATGGCGCTCGATCTAGGGGTCAAGGGTTCCATCAGCAGGAGGAGCTCGGGCTGCCAGGGCAATAGCGGCACTCAAGTGTCGGATCAGGGGGTCTCTGGCTACCTCAAAGGACTGGAACGTGAGGCCCACGTGGAAGCCCTCGGACACCTGGATCCGCCAGATGCAAACTTTGCTGGGCCGGTAGTCGTCTGGGTAATTGGGCGACTGGATGTGACCATTATCCTTTTTCACATCGCCTCCGCAAATGGCTTTGGGGATGTGGGGTGAGGTGGGAAAGGTGGGAGGTCAGCATGATTTGCCCTGCTGGAGTGCCCCTGACCCACTTCTCCGGCCTTCCCATGAAGCCTTGCTCCACACGCCCACCCTGCCAGTCCCACCCTTCTCTCTGCCTCCTCCCTGAAGGAGCAATAACTATGTCCTTCAGAGGCCAGGAGGGAGGGCTTCCCAGATCCCCAGGACCCCACTCCTCTCCCTCAGTACCTTCGTAGACGGCAAAGAAGCCCTTTCCAACCCAATTGCTGCTGCTACGGAATTCCACCCAGAGGCGGCTGTCGGTAGAGACGATGGGCTCAGGGAGCTTGCCCCCGCAGAACCGGCCTGCAGACAGTGTGGACAGAGGAGCCCTCAGCCCCAGGGCCCATCCCTCCAGGGAGGTCTAGGCTCTGATCTGCAGTCACCCTACCGCATACATTGCTAAGACCACACACTGACCGGTTGGCTTCTCCTAGTCCAAAGCCTAGTATGGCTCTGAAGAGCCAGAGACCTTTGCAGGATAAGACATAAGTCTGTTCCTGGGAGGAAAGGTGAGTTCTCATAATATCTAAGTGCACGTGTGCTACTGACCTCCTGAGAGAATGTTTTACCATTATTGCCGACCTTTCCTTATGAGGTCTCCACGCAAATAAGTAGCAATCAGGAAACAGACACGGCTTTCTCTGCACATTGTAACAAGCGTGTTCTTACAGCCCTGCCTTCATTGGATCAAATGCCAGGGGTTCCCCAGGACCCCCAAACACCCCAGAATCTGTACTGGGGACAGAAAACACCCCCATTGAAATAAAATCCAACAAGAGTCAACATAACGGCTGAGGCTGGCCATCTGCAGATTTCTTTGCAGTCAAGAGCTGATTGGGGATGATTTGTGTGTTCCTAGTAAGATTGGGTGTTTCCCAAGTTTTGGTAAGGGACAGAGGGTGCTGGCCGAGGAATGTCAGTTATGAGAAAGAAACTGCAATCTTGGAGACCTCAGGCAGCTAGAGAGGAAGTGTTGTAACGACAGCTGCTTTGGGTGACCAGCAAGAACTATTTGAATGTCAGAACTGGGCGGGGGGAGTTAGCAGGAATGCTATCAGGTGTTTCCTGCACAGGCTGTGAGGCTAAGATGCTAAGGCCAAGGGGCAGTAGTGAGCTACTCAGGATTGCTGCATGCAGATGGGAGAGGGCAGGGGACAACAGACTCACTGTGCCCTAATTCTACGTATGTGAAAGCGCCTCCTGTGTCCTGTGGGGGGACATTTTTGTTTGTTTTTTCTTGCTGTTTTTGAGGCAGTGTCTCTCTAGATAGCCCAGGCTGGCCTTGAGCCTCCTGCCTCAACTTCCAGAGAGCTGAGATTATAGGTGTGTGCCACCTGCCTGGCTTCATCCTGTGGTTTTGTCCCATTTAGCCCCCTCCTTTCACACCCTCCTTGGTCCCTCGAACATCCTACCGGGGACAAAGTATGCTGTGTGAACGATGTTGGGCCACCTTTCCAGGCACCAAGCCCTCCAAGGCAAGTTAACAGGCCCAGCAGGCCCAGAACGAGCTGCTTTTGAGCCAGGCTGTATCGGGGGCACCCAGAAGCTGGACCTTACAGCAGAGGAAACGGAGCCTCTGAAGTCACCCCACAAGGAAGCCAGCCTGGAGTTACAGGGATGCCATAGAGCAGCCTGCTGGCTCTATCAGCTCCTACGAGAGCCCCCCTCACCCCCCGTATGGGGACAGCCATCCTCGGAGGGAGGGCCGGAAGCTGGCACTGAGGAACCTGAGGTCTGGGTCAGGGACAGGACATGCCCAAGGTCACGCTGCTAGTTAGTGATGGGGCAAGCCAGGACCGACTCAACCAGGACGTCACACCCGCGGAGTACTGGGCCCCAGAGGACGAAGAGGGGATGCAGTGAGCAGTCCTAAGCGGGAAGCGGTCGCCACAGAGGCGGGTGCGCGGTGCCCTCTACCTCGGAGGGGCGCCTTCCTCCAGAAACCGTCGCGCACCTCCACGTAGTCGTACCAGCACAGGCGGCTGCGGTACAGGTCCATGGACGTGAAGTTCAGGATGATCTGGGGAAAGCGAGGGGAACAGGAAGGTTACGGTGCTCCCCACTCTGTGCCCACTGCGGGGCCAGCAGAGTGACCACTGCTTGCCTTGTGCTAGCGGGGTCGTCAGGGGCTAGGATTACCATCCACCAGTTCCTGCTGGCGCTGTTCCCAGACAGCCCAGACCAGGCCCACTGAAGATGCACGTCCACTGTTCCGTGACAAAATACGCACGAGAGACCAGGGGCTTCACGCGCTGTTCCCCTCAGGAAGGGGCCATGAGGCTGGGTTACACAGCCGGCTTGGCTCCCATCACAGTTAATATGAATCACAATGTCTTTAAGACGGAACAGGACTCCCCAGGGACAGGAAGCGCCCAGGATGGTGTGAGGGTACTGGGCATGTCAGGTGGGAAAGCAGAGGCTAGAGAGAACAAACTGAGGGAAGGAAGGCTGAATGGCCAATCAGCGCCTAGCCACTAGGCAGTGATGCTGGGCAGGGGACACGCTAATGGTTGCCCTAGATCTGAATCATTCCCTCCACTGGGTTAAACATACATCTCTTAAGCAGGGCACGGTGGCGCATGCCTGTAATCCCAGTGGCTCGGGAGGCGGAGGCAGGAGGATAGCAAGTTCAAGACCAGAGACGGTCTGTGTAACTTAGTGAGACCCTGTCTCAGAAAAAGTAAAATGATGGGCTGGGGGTGCAGCTCAGTGGTCCAGCACTTGCAAAGCATGCAAGCGCGAGGCCCTGAGTTCAACCGCCAGTACCAAACAAACAAACAAACCAAAAAACAAAACAAAACAAAACAAAAAAACCATACATCTCTTTCCTCAAGGACCTTAGCACTAGAGGGATAAGACATATGCATGAAAGACCATATGGTTAAAAAAACTCAGACTCCAGCCACTGGGGCTAGATTTGAATCTTAGCCCTGCATGATCTGCTGAGTGTTGGGATGAGTCACCCAATCTCTCTGAGCCACCCTTGTTGTTGTTGTTAGGTGCCCTCGAGTCACCTTCGGACTCATAGCGACTCTTTTTTTTTTTTTTTTCAGTACTGGGGGTTGAACCCAGAGCCTCACACCTGCATGCTTTGCAAGTGCTGGACCAATGAGCTGCACCCTCTGCCCATTTTTTTACCTTTTGAGAGAGGGTCTTGCTAAGTTACTTAGATTGCCTCTGGTCTCGAACTTGCAATCCTCCTGCCTCTGCCTCCCGAGCCGGTGGGATTACAGGCGTGCGCCGCCGCGCCTGGCTCATAGCGACTCATAGGGTTTCCAATGGCTGATTTTTTCGGGATTGCCTTGGGTGCGGATTGCCAAGTCCTTCTCCCATTTTTTGCCATGCTGGGAATCGAACTTGGTTCTGGGAATCAAAATGGGGACCTCAGAGACTGCAGAGCAGTGCTCTACCAACTGAGTTAAATCCCAGCTCCCTGAGGCACCATTAGCCAGTGCAAAACTGGGATAAGAACCTCTGACCCTGATGCAGCACTCCCTAGGGACAGGTGGTGTCCCCGGTGCTCAGAGAGACCCGCTTAAATAATGGAGGAGCTGAGCCCCTGGAAAAGTGCAAACACTTTGCAGCCAAGAGGTGCTTTAACATCAGGGAATTTACTTCCTTCAGAAGCCCTGAACCGGACTCGGGGAGTGAGGCATACATGGTGGGCACTCGAGGGCTGGAGGGGCTCTCCCAGGCTGAATTTGCAGGCTGCCCTGCTGAAGAACGGGACAGGAGCTCTGCCTCTCTTCTGCCTTCATGGAGAGCTAGATGCAGACAGAATGGAGGCCAGGAGGAAATGGATTCCAAGGTGAGTGCTGGCCCTTGCTGTTTAGATCAAGGCCAATGCCATGACTGGTCCAGGAAGAGCTTCTGGCTCCCTGGCACACTCTTACGCCAGCCTCGTCACAAGGCTGGGTGACTTTAACACCCACCTAAACGGTCCGACTTTTTGGCATCTCAGTTCTGTGAAGGTATCGATCCACCATTTCTCAGTCCCTTCTGGGCTACGCCCTAAGCCCTGGCACCATGAGGAAACATGTCCCCCTCCGTAATCTCCATCCCTAGGACCCTGCGCCTCATCTCTAGCTCACTCCCCCACAGTTGTCCCTGCTACCTTCAAGGCATCAAGCCTCGGGCACTTTTCCTACACCCCACCTGCCCTTCTCTCCTTACCTAGCTTAGTTCCTTCCCAATCCCCCATTGGCTTTTCTCTCTTAATTTTTTTTTTTTTATTCAGGTAACAGTTTAAATACACTTACATTTGGGGAACCTTCTATGAGCTGTGGTGGCTAAAGATATAATTGAATGCCGAGCGTGGTGGCGCACGCCTGTAATCCCAGAGGCTCGCCAGGCAGAGGCAGGAGGATCGCAAGTTTGAGACCAGAGGCAGTCTGCGTTGCTTAGCGAGACCCTGTCTCAAAAAGTAAAAAAATGGGCTGGGGGCGCAGCTCAGTGGCCCAGCACTTGTAAAGCATGCAGGCGCGAGGCCCTGGGTTCAACCCCCAGTGCCGAAAAAAAAAAAAAAAAAAGATATACTTGAATGAATTCATGTTTTTAAAGAGGGAACTATATATATTACTCTCGATTGTTATTAATTATCATTGGAAGTTGTTATTACTGTTGTGAGTTTCAGCATGTTCAAACGCTGAAGCTGCAAATCTACTCTAGCTCTTGCCACGGAGCCACACAGTATCTCATTATCTGTTTAGAAAATGACCAAAATGGACCCGCAGAGGAAGCAGCCGCAGGCTGGTACACAGCTCTCCAAAGCCAAGCGAGGGGCCAGGCTGTACGAGGACCTCCTCGCACATGGTCTCCACGTGCGTGCTCCTCTTCCTCCTCACTGGCCTCCACTGAGATCTACAACTCAGTGACACTCCACTCGCAGCCTCTTCACACCTGTACCAATGGCCACGTGTGCCTAGAGAAACCTACAGAGCCAGGCAACTGTCTCACCTGGGAGTCCAGACCACCTGCCCACTTGGCCCTGGGTGCTGCCAGGTCCACCTTCTACCAGCCCCCACCTCTCACCTGTCCTTTCCTCTCCAGTCGCCTTTTTTCCGTTCACTCTCGGTCCCGGTCCCACCATCATCTTTTTCTGGAATCACTCCAAAAATTCTTACTCTTGACTTTGCCCTCGACCACAGCAACCAGAGCAGAGCTTTTTTTTTTTTTTTTTTTTTTTTTTTTTTGCGTACTGGGGGTTGAACCCAGGGCCTCGCGTCTGCATGCTCTGCAAGTGCTGGACCACTGAGCTGCACCCCCCAGCCCATTTTTTTTACTTTTTGAGACAGGGTCTCGCTAAGTTACTCACACTGCCTCTGGTCTTGAACTTGCGATCCTCCTGCCTCTGCCTCCAGAGCCACTGGGATTACAGACATGCACCACCGTGCCTGACTGAGCAGAGCTTTTTGATGTAAATCTGATCACATCTCTTTGTTCAACATCTTTTAATGCATGGGAGTCAGAGAAAAATCCAAAATTCTCATCATAGAAGGGCACCTATCATCTGGTCCCTGTTATCTCTCTGACCCCATCTCCTCCTGGCTTACTCGCCTCCAGCCACACTGACCTCGCTAGTCCTCAAACACACCGCGCCTATCTCGGACCTTTGTACTTCCCGCTTAGAAACTCTTCCAAGCTACCTGGCATGTGCTCCCTCACGTCCTGCTGGTCTCTGCTCCAACCCACCTGACATAAATGAGGCCTTCTCTGACCATCCCACATCAATCAGGAACCCTACCCGCTCCTCCCTCCTTGTACTGACTCCCTCCCTAATACTTACCCCCATCTGACCCGCAACAGTTACTTGCTTATCTATTAATCATCACCTTTCCTCCACCAGGCAGGAATTTCATTTGTTTGTGGACTCCTGAGCATACAGCACATAGTTGGTGCTTAATAACTATTTCTTGAATGGAATTTTGTTTTTAGGAATCTATACTACAGAT
>VMDO01000005.1:461066-599837 GCA_007922755.1 Pedetes capensis
TAAGCAGGGTCGGGCCTGGTTAGTACCTGGATGGGAGACCGCCTGGGAACACCAGAAGCTGTAGGCTTGGGAGAAGGACCTGGCAACCCCCTCCCAAAAGTCAATCTGCCATTGAAAACCCTATGAACAGCAGAGAAGCACTGACAATAGTGTTTCCCCTGTGGTTCAGAGGGTCGCTATGAGTTGGATACCGACTCGATGGCACCTAACAACAACAACATACTACAGATTGTTGTTGTTAGGTGCTGTCGAGTTGAGTCCGACTCAGCAACTCTCATAGGGTTTTCAATGGCTGACTGTTTCGAGATTGCCTTGCGAGTGGGTTGCCACATCCTTCTCCCATTTTGCTGGGAATTGAACTCGGGACCTCAGAGACTGCAGAGCAGTGCTCTACCAACTGAGCTAAATCCCAGCCCATACTACAGATAGACTTGAGTAAATATATAAAGATGGAAGCATAAAGGCTTTTACTGAAGCAATTTTTGGTAATAATGAAGACCTGAAAAAAGTTAAATCAACCATCCATTAATAGAGAACTACAGAGAGTGGCTGGAAATTAAATTGAAGGGAAATCAAGTGAATAGTATGCAGGCATGAAAAATGAAAATGAATGAGGTAAATCTATATGAGCTGACATGAAATGAGGACAGGATTTACTGTTAGGTACAAGACAAGCAAAAGATCATGTATGTGTATGTTAAGACCTTTTGGGATTTTATTTTTTGTGTGTATGCACATATATGCATACCTAGAAGAGTGTGTAGAAGGACACACCCAGGTGTTCCCAATGCTTAGTCACCTGTGAGGAGTGGGACTTGGCAAAGGAGGATTGTTGTTGCTATTGTTGTTGTTGTTGTTAGGTGCCGTCAAGTCATATCCGACTCATAGCAACCCTCATAGGTTTTCAATGGCAGATTGTTTCGGGATTGCCTTGGGAGTGGGTTGCCACGTCCTTCTCCCATTTTTGCGGTGCTGGGAATTGAACTCCGGACCTCAGAGACTGCAGAGCAGCACTCTATCAACTGAGCTAAATCCCAGCCCTAGTTGCTATTAGATGTCATCAAGTCGAGTTTGACTCACATTGACCCTCATAGGGTTTTCAATGGCTGCTTGTTTCGGGAGTGGACTACCACATCCTTCTCCCATTTCTACAGTGTCAGGGATCGAACCCAGTTCCTCAGGACATATTGAGCAGCACTCTACCAACTGAGCTAATCCTCAGCCCAAAGGAGGATTAGGGGGAGAACAGTCACTTTTTTACTTATGCACTTCCAGACTGTTCAAACATTTTACAACATGCACATGTTATTTTTATCTCTAACACATGACAAAAATATCTTTCAAAGAGATGCGGGATGGAGGAAGGAATGGAGAGGGCTGAGTGAAGGCACCCTGGCTCCCAAACTTGTCCCCTTTAGGGCCCTGCATGTTGCCCCTCCCCGCCACCAGCAGCTGGCCTGTGGACAAGCGCCCGCTTTCCCTCATCCTTAGGAGCAATCCTGGCTCTGTCTGAGGAAGACAAGTTCCAAAGTGACCACACCCTGCAGGCAGAGCCTCAGAGGGCCCACCCGAGACCTCCCACGGGGCAGGAGGAACCAGGGTCCCCACACTCAGGACGAAGAGACTTGAGCGGACTGCAGTGTCCCTCAGGGAGGCAAAGCCATGGCTATATTGAGACTGGAGGTGTCTAATTAAGAGTTGTACCGACTTCTGTCATGTGGACACAGCTGTGCCTGGGTGGCAGAGGCACTGCCTTTTGCCAAAGAAAACCTGGCCAGCTCCACCACTTTCCGGTTGGGGACTTTGAGCCTGTGGCTCGGCTTTCTTGAGACTAGGAGTCTTCGCCTTAAAATCAGAGGGGATCCTAAGAGCTCCAGTGGGGACTTGGAGGAATTAAATGAGAAATGGAACATCATCTCCCGGTGTGCCCACATGGGGAAGGACCCCTCATGCTTGGTGGATGCTCTCAGGAAAGAACTGCTTGAATGCCTTGCTTCTCACTTTACGCAGGAATCGCACTGTGCCATTAGCCCAATCAACCGGCAGCCACTCACTGGCTTCAAAGTGGCTTTGCTTATGATCTTAGACATGTCACTGCTGCCTTACTGATAAGAAGGTAATGATAATAGGACCTACTTCACAGGCCTTAGGGGAATGAAGGTGAGTAAACCTTACGTTAAGTTCTAGCACATGGTAAATAATCAGAAAGTATGGATTTCACGGAGTTGTGTTGGCTTAAGACATCTTGATCTTTGAAATGGTTCAGGCCAGAATCCTGGGGGCAGACAGAGGCAAATAGGATGCCTGAAAAGTTGACCAGGGTTCACTCATTTCATGATCAGGAACACAGAAAAGATAGCAGTCAACGCAGATTGAATTGTCACTATGTGCTAGGTATTACTCTAAAGACTTTACGTATATGAAACTGTTTAATCCTCATATAAACCTCACAAAGGCAGTGTCGTCACCAGGCCCACTTTATAGGTGGGGAAACAAAGGCACAAAGAGGCACTCTGGCTCCCACCCTTAACCCCTTCTTTATCCTTCCATACGGCCTCCCTGGCCCCCTGGCCAGTTCTGCTTAGCGACTGTGCTAAGAACAAGTGTCCACTTAACCTTCATCCTCAGAGCCCCGCACTCTCCAGCGCCCAAGAAGCGGGACTTAGGGGAGGGTCCAGCACAGGCTTTTCGAAAGTGGGAGGGGTCACTGCTTTGTGGTTTCCAGGCCAGAGGTGGGGCCTGGGTATCATAGAGGATGAGGAATTGGTTTGACCCTGCAGAGCAGGCAGCATTTCCGAAGGCAGGGATGGGCAAGAGGCTGGATACTGCCAACTCCAAAAGACATTTGCAGTTCTTATCTTCCTGGCTCCTCCGCAATGTTGGCCTGTTGGCCATGAGCTCCTCAAAACACTCTCCCCATAAAGATTGCTTCGTTGCCTGGGAACCCCTGCAAGTCCTCAGGTCAGCTGCTAATCACACGAGTGTAGATACTTCGGGAATCTTTAGGAAACCTTTCAAAGCAGCTTTTTCTCGTGGTTGATAGAACCATTGTTGGGGATTTTTAAAATTATATTTCTTAACTAGGGTCCCTCATGACAGCCTGAGGGGCTGACCCCTAGTTGACCCCAGGGCTCATCCCACTCACACTGGCTCCTCCCATCGAGTGAGCAAAGATGGCCCCCCGCCGGCCTGACCTGCCCTAACCACCCTAATTTTGATTGGCTCCCTTCACCACTTTCAGGTAATAACTGTCCCCACCTGGCAGATATGTCAGTTTACCCGCTGTACCTGTCAGGTGTGTGCCCTGATTGGCTGAACCCCACCATGTGACCCTTCCAGGACCCTATAAAAGCAGGACTCCTGGACCCCATCTTCACCCTACTGAACCTGACCCTACTGATCCTCACCTCACTGACCGTCTCCTGAACCTCATCACCTGGACCAGCACTCCCTACTCCAGCAAGACCTTCTAGCAAGCCAGTGAGATCAAGCCCAGGGGCCCCGAAGAGCCGAAGGCATCTAGCAAGCCACGAAGAGCCTCCCAATTCCTCCCATCGTTGGGAAGGAGGGAGGTAAAGAAGGCGAGCCTCAAGAGTCAAGACCATCAGACCTCCAGGGAACACCAGCGGCTGTGGCTGTGCCTTTAAGGCTGAGCTGTACCAGCACTTAGCGTGCAGCATTCCATGCTGCAGGCCTAGAGCCAGCACTTAAAGGGATAGAGCTCTGCTCTATAGGGGCCGCTTGCTCCTTGCTCTCCATTAGGGGAGCATCCCAATAAACCTTACCTACCTTTGTTTAACCACCAGAAGATCTCCCAAGGTCCTTCTTTTCCGACACTGACCACATTGTTATGTTGAGGGTTTGGTCCTAATCTTAGCCGGGCTAGAGCTAAAAGCAGCTTTTTCTCGTGGTTGATAGAACCATGATATGCATATGGTATAAGAATCACTGACCATTCATACTCCTGACAATAAGCTGGGCACCGGGCAGCTTGTGCAAAACAATCTCCTGACAGCCAAAATCGATGTCAAAGTCCATCCGCTAAAGCAGGTGGCTTGATTTAAAGTTTACTGTTGCAAGATCACAGACTTTGGAGTCGGACAGTCTACAACTGAATGCCAGATCCACTGCTACTACCTGCATTAGCTTAGGTAGGCTTACACTCAGTGCAGTGAGCCTCGACTCCCTTGTCTACACAGTAGGGGTGACAGTACGTAGCTCATAAAACTGCTGTGGTAAATAATGAGGTTGTGTAAGTAAGACGCCTAACACTTTGCCTGGCACATAATTGTTTTAACAGCAAAGCCAGGGCACAGTCACTTCAAGATAGCAAAAAGGAGCCGAGCGTGGTGACGCATGCCTAGAATCCCAGAGGCTCAGGAGGCGGAGACGGGAGGATCGCAAGTTCAAGACCAGAGGCAGTCTGCATAACTTAGTGAGACCCTGTCTCAAAAAGTAAAAAAATGGGCTGGGGATGCAGCTCAGTGGTCCAGCACTTGCAGAGCATGCAAGCGTGAGGCCCTGGGCTCAACCCCCAGTACCACAAGGAAAAAAAAAAAAAAAAAGACAGCAAAAAGGATTGCAACTGTGAAGTGAGATTTGGAACGTGAAGAATAACAACTGAAAGTGGCCATTATTATCCTGTGACACTAGCCTCTTGGGGGATCCCCAGCAGCCATAGGTAAGGACCTATGGTTAATGTCCCCAGGATGCCATCCTGGGTTCACTTATAACTTGACTCTTTTTCACTTGACGCATTTCTACAACCATGTGGAGATTCATCTGGGATTTTTATCCTGAGCCCGCTTCTCCCCCTGGAGCTCCGGGCAGGCTTTTGAAAAGGATGGATGTCTTCTGGGAGTTATGGAGGCAGCAGCCCACTGCACACAGAGGCTCCTAGGGGACAGCCATGTGTCCCCTAGAGAGACTATAGCCAAGCCATGCAGCCAGGCACAACAGGGAAACAAAGTGTTGTTGATCACACTGCTTCATTCCTGCCAACTGATTCACAATGACTCCTGAGCAGGAAAGAAAGCAACGCTCTATCTGACTCTGCTCCTCGGGGCCAGGACTATTTTGTGAATCTGCAGACCCTGGTACCTGGCCTAGGGTTGGGCACATAGTAGGCACACAGGTTTGCTAAAGAGCACCAGAGGAATTGTTGCAATGCAACAGGGCCTTAGAACACCATCACACTGCAATCACAGACTTGTACATTAGAATCCAGATTCTCCATGACCTTAGACTAATTCCTGAATTTTCCAAGTCCATTTCCTCACAAGCAAAACATGGGACAATGTCAGTACCCAGCCTACAATGCTGTTGTGTTAATTAAAAGACATAACACGGAGCCGGACGCGGAGGCGCACGCCTGTAATCCCAGCGGCTCGGGAGGCAGAGGCGGGAGGATCGCAAGTTCCAGACCAGAGGTAGTCTGTGTAATTTAGTGAGACCCTGTCTCAAAAAGTTAAAAAAAATGGGCTGGAGGCACAGCTCAGTGGTCCAGCACTTGCAGAGCATGCAGGCACGAGGCCCTGGGTTCAACCCCCAGTGCCTCAAAAAAAAAAAAAAAAAAAAAGACATAACACGCAGAAAGCACTGAACACATGCCTGACCAATCTTATGCTCAATAACTGTTAGTCATTATTATTATCTGCGGGTGAGATTTCCAAAGGCGTGAGTAGTGGGGACCCTTGGGATGAGGATGAAGGCGGCCAGTGCTCAGCTAGTTGAAAACAGCAAAAAGGCCTGCAATTTTAAGTGAGATGTGGAATGAGAAGAACAAGGAAGGGATGGGTTTGCTTTTGAGGGAAGATGGTAGAACGCCAACCAAGAGAGATGACAGAATTACTCAATTCTTAATAAAAGTCTGTCATGTGAGAATCATCCTCAAATTGCAAAAAGTAAAAATAAGCATCATTTGGAAAGGAAATGGAAGCTGTTCAATAATACAGAAGAGAGCGAGGCAGGGAGCACCTCTCTAAGTTGGCTTTTGTCTCTGAATTCACAAATGACATCAGAGGACAGTCAAATAACTTGCAGATGTGATCAGTGTGTGTAATCTCAAGAAAGCAAAAGCTTTCCCAATCTTCAAGTGGGGTGTGTGCACGCATGTGCATGTTGGGAAGGGGTGAGGAAAGGAGTCTGGGAATTGCAAACCACTGAGTGGAATGTCCAATCCCCAATTAAACAGATGGTCTGTGGCCACTTAGGAAAGAAGCGCATGGTACTGGGGAGTTAGTTTGCGTTCACTCGAATCAAGCCTCATCCAACACATTGCTCTTCTGTTTTAAAAGGGGTTCTTTCAACTGGCCAAACAGTGGATATGATTTGGTAAGGGGTCCCAGCTGATGTATTCAGCATTTACTGACCACTTCCTGCACTAGGAGAAGAAAGATGACAAAGGTGTGGTCCCAGAGGGGGCGTACATCCCCAACAACAGGTGGTGTCCTGTGACAGGAGGATAATGACATTAAGTGGCACCCTTGTTGTTGTTGTTAGGTGCCGTCAAGTCGGTATCTGACTCATAGCGACCCTCATAGGGTTTTCAACGGCTGACTGTTTTGGGATTGCCTTGGGAGTGGATTGCCAGGTCCTTCTCCCATTTTTGCGGTGCAGGGAATTGAACTTGGGACCTCAGGGACTGCAGCACAATGCTCTACCAACTGAGCTAAATCCCAGCCCCAAGTGGCACCCTAGCTGGGAGAAAACTGCAAATGAACAGACTATTGGCAATTTGCAGGGTGATCCCAGATCTGCTTTGGTTTGCATTCTGTTCAACATTCTGATCAAAGCGCTTAACAGAGACCCAGAAGATATGCTCATCAAATGAGCCACGGCAGAGGTGAGAGGCTGGCTCCTGCGGGGGGCGTTGGAACTCTGATTCAAAGGCATCTTGGGAGAGATGCTGGCATGAACAAGGCAACCAGTAAGAACATCGGATCTAGCCTGGGGCTGCCCCGGCACACTAAGTACCACATTCCAATCCAGGGAAGAAAGTCCTGCAGCTCACTCTAGGGAGCAATAAAGATAAGGAAGGACATGGAAGGTCCAGGCTTGGCCAAGTGGTCTAGACTCCATGTGACAAATCCACGAGTGGATCTAAGAAAGGAGTGGCCTCCCCAGCTTGGAAGCAGGGCTTCAAACCTATGAAATGTTGTGTTCAGGTTTGGGTGTGAATTCAGTATGTTAAAGTTGGGGTTCAGTTCAGGTTCAGGTTTTATTCTATGTGTAGACAGCTGGGCTTCAAACTGAACCCAAACACCAAACCTGAACCCTTTCCTGATCAAGCATTTCTTAAAAACCTTTCTTTCTGAATCTTAGCCTGATCCCAAACCCAGTGAAAAATTGGGTTTTGGTTCAGCTTTTAATTTTTCCGGTAAGATTAGCTATTTAAAAATTGGAAACTTTTTTTTTTTTTTTTGTGGTACTAGGGTTTGAATCCAAGGCCTTGTGCTTGCATGCTCTGCAAGTGCTGGACCACTTAGCAGCACCCCCAGCCCAATTTTTTACTTTTTGAGACAGGGTCTCACTAAGTTACGCAGACTGCCTCTGGTCTCGAACTTGCGATCCTCCTGACTCTGCCTCCCGAGCCACTGGGATTACAGGCATGTACCACCGCGCCCAGCAATTTTTAAATTTATGCATCTATCTACACATAGAACTGAAATGTTAAACTTGAACTCAAAGTAAATCTGAACCCTCTAAATTTTAACATACTGAACTCACACCCAAATCTGAACCCAATTTTTCTCAGGTTTGAAGCTCTGGTTAGGAGGGTGAGTTACAATGAATTGTTCTTGCTTGTTTGTTTGTTTGTTTGAGACAGGAAGGTGTTATGTAGCCCAAGCTGGGCTGGAACTCGCTGGCCTCAAATTTGTGATCCTCCTGACTCAGCCTCCCAAGTGCTTGGATGACAGCCAGGTGCCACCATGCCTGGCTACAATGCATTGTTCTTGAGGGAAGAATTGGAAGGTTTCAGGGATGTGTGGTTTCTCCTCTCTATCAAGAAACTCTGCAACACTAAGAGACAGCTAGAGAACAGAATGGAGTATGCTGAGAAGTGGGCTCTCCCCGCCCCAGGTATCCACAAGAGCTAATCGAGCATGCAGTGGGGAGACAGGACCAGATAAGCTCTGGGGCCCTTCGGCACTCACCATCCACCTTGCTCCCCTGGAGGCAGGGCAGGCTTCCTGGAGGAGGTCCTGTCTGACTGCACCAAGAAGATGGAGACAGCTCTGACTCGCTTCCATAGCTGGCCTGAAGCCAGCTCCACAGGGGCAGCAAGTGTGAGAAGCCAGAGCTTACTCACAGGTGGGAGGGACAGCTGAGACTCAGGTGTCTCTCGGGATTGGGACTGACATGCAGGTGCCAGGTAGAAGGGGGAAAGGGAGTGCCAGTGAGAGGGCGCTGGGGTCATTTGTGACCAGGTCCCTAGGCCAGGACTGGAGGGTCCTAGCAAGGGTGGAAGGAAGGAAGGGAGCGTGGGAAGGCAAGATGCTCTGGGAAGCATCTGCTACAGGCATTTTGCCTTGCTCTTTAACTGTTGCTAGGATCAGAGCTGCCTGCAGCTGTAGCCCTGTGGCATCCGATCCTGTAAGATCTCAGAAGCTAAGCAGGGTCAGGCCTGGTTAGTACCTGGATGGGAGACCGCCTGGGAACACCAGAAGCTATAGGCTTGGGAGAAGGACCTGGCAACCCCCTCCCAAAAATCAATCTGCCATTGAAAACCCTATGCACAGCAGAGAAGCACTGACAATAGTGTTTCCCCTGTTGTACAGAGGGTCGCTATGAGTCGGATACCGATTCGACGGCACCTAACAACAACAACAACAACAACAGGATTAGAGCTTGCCAGAACTGGGAAAGACCCAGAGACCCTGGCCCACGCCCTGATGAGAGAGCAGAGGCCTGGGTCCAAGAAGTTCACCCAGGATCACCCAGGGCATCAGAGACAAGGCTTGGATGAAACACAGCCCTGGAAGTTGGGCACGTAGGAACACCCCTGTAATCCCAGAGACTTGGAGGCAGGGACAGGAGGATCACAAGTTTGAGGCCAGAGGCAGCCTACGTAACTTAGCGAGACCCTGTCTCAAGGTGAAAAACAAAAAGGGGCTGTGGGTGCAGCTCAATGGTAGAGCACTTGCAAAGCATCTGGGAGGCCCGAGGCTCAGCTCCGTGAGTACCATTAAAAAAAAAAAAAAA
Source organism: Pedetes capensis (assembly GCA_007922755.1). NCBI lineage: Eukaryota > Metazoa > Chordata > Mammalia > Rodentia > Pedetidae > Pedetes > Pedetes capensis. The sequence goes on from VMDO01000005.1 coordinate 470,271, forward strand.
TGCCCAGCCCTAGGAAGGGTTCAGATCTCATCTCACCCCTGTTTAGCTGTGTGACCTGGGGCAAATTACTTAACTTCCCTGTGCCTTAGTTTTGTCCTCTGTAAATGAAGACATAGGGTGGCCATGAGAATTAAAAGAAGTGCTACATGACAAGCACTTAAAAAGAGCACTCAGGAAGAAGGGCTGGACCATCAGAACAGAGGTACATGGCAAGTGCCTCTGAGGGCTGAGGGAGGCTGGGAATTGGCGGGAGCCCTCCTCGCGGAAGTGTTCTGTCAGCTATGTGGACTTGGTGCTTTTGGGAGGACCAGGTATGTGGACTTGGTGCATTTGGGAGAAGACCCTGAGCTGGGCCTCGCCAGCTCCCAGGGTCCCTGCAGAGAAGGGGAGGCTTAGAAGCGTTTACCTTCTCCCCAGGTGTCACCGATATGCGCCAGACGCAGTGCATGTGGGCAGAGTAGCCGTTGGGGTATTCAGGGGACGAGAAGTTGCCTGTGCTGTCCTGGAGGGTCTCTCCACAGGCTGTCAAGGAAAGGAAACGACTGGGCAGCTGGACCTGCCCCCGATCTCTGGCTCATCCACCCCTGAACCCTGGCACCCTCTAGGGGAGAGAGGACCAGTAGGAAACGGGCTGGTCTTATCCCTTTAAGATCCAGCCCCTCCTCCTCACACCGGAGCACACACCATCCCACCTCCCCAGCCTCACGCTGCCAGGGTAACTAGATGCCCTGTTGTCAAGGCAACGTGAGCTCCAGAGTTAAGGTCAAGCTCCTTCGGTGGGCCTCAGCTCTCCTCACTCCCCTGGCCTGGCTCTGGCCTCCCCTTTTCTGCTCCCACTGCCCACCCTTCTCTCCCAGTCCCTCCAAAGGTGGGCAGCCCAGCTCCTCACCACCACCTGAGCTGAGGCCCACATTGGTCCCTCATCAGGGCACGGTCCCTCCCTTCGAGTCCCTCCCCCAATGCCCCTTGTTTCTTTTTCTTTTTCTTTTCTTTCTTCCTTTCTTCTTTTTTCTTTCTTTCCCATACTTGGGGGCTTCACACATACTTTGCAAGTGCTCTGACACTGGACCACACCCCCAGCTCCTTTCTTATTTTTTATTTTGAGTCCAGGTCTTACAGGCTGCCTCTGGTCTCGAACTTGTGATCCTCCCGCTTCTGCCTCCCAAGTTGCTGAGATTGCAGGCGTGAGCCAACATGCCTGGTGCACCTTCCTGAGACTTACAGCCCTGATCCTCTTGGTGGACCCAGGTCATGGCCTCTGCCTCCCTTGGACCCTTCCCTCTCCCTTTGTGGCCCGTCCCTTCCCTGCTCTGACCTGGGCACTTGTAGAGCTTTCGGGCTTGGGCAATGTCTCCCTTGCTGAGTCTCGTCCTTTGGCCAATGGGAGGCTTCACCCCGTTCACCTCATATTTGGGGACAATAGTGTCCAGGAAGATGCCCCTGAGGAGGACACAGGGAGAGTGATGATGTGAGTCTGCTGGAAGGTGGGTGAGGAGGAGGGCGGTGTGCCCATGTGCACCCACGGGTCACGACCCTGCCAGAGCCCAGACATTCCTCAGCAGGGGCAGGGACGGGTGGAGACGTCTCACCCTGTCATTAAGCTGCCCACTGACCAGCAGCCACCCTGCTCCGTGGCAGCCATACCACATGAACCGGGGGAGCCCCAGGAATGCTTTGAGAAGGTCAGGGGCCCAGACCCATGACACCCTGGGGACCTCTTGGCTCCCCAGCTCCATCAGATCTGACTCCGAGCCCCAGGAGAGCCTTGGGCCCTTAGTCCATCACCTCTGCAGCCCCACCCTGCTCCTACTTCAGCCCCTATGAACTTTCTCCCAGGACTGCCCCAGGCCGTCCTGTCACCTTCTACCTGGGCTATGTCTGACAGCACCTTGAAAGAGGCCAAAGGGCAAGGGCAGCCTCCACCACAGCCAGCCAGCTCCCAGCCCCCAGTGCCCCTGTTCCTCCCTGCTGGTTCCCACTGTTTCCATCTGGGAGGAGCAGAAGGGAGGGGAGGCGGCTGTCCTCCTCCCCAGGGCCCCTGACTCACACCCAGCTGGGCAGAACACAGCAGGGGGTGGGGTGGGATGCGGTGGGAACTGGAAGGAGGGTCTGACATGCAGCGGGCAGGGTGACCTCATCGCCCTCCCTGGGTCTGTGTTCTCAGGTCTGGAGGAGGAATAGTGGGTCAAAAGGAGCTCAGGGGAGAGGGGGAAGGGCCACCACCCTGGACAGGGACCTGGATGGGCAGAGAAGCAGACACAGGAAGGCCAGTCCAGGCAGGAAGGCGAGGGCTACTTCCCATGCTGCAGCAGGAACAGCTAGGAAGGGGGCGAGGCTGCCACCACCTTTGGGGATTCTGACTTCTGGGGAGCCAGGCCCAGGGGTTTGGGGAGCTTGATACGGGGCTAGTCCAGGGCAGGAGCCCAGCTTTGTGCAAATTGTTGTTGTTGTTAGGTGCCATCGAGTCGGTATCCGACTCATAGCGACCCTCATAGGCTTTTCAATGGCTGACTTTCAGGATTGCCTTGGGAGAGGATTGCCAGGTCCTTCTCCCATTTTTGCGGTGCTGGGAATTGAACTCAGGACCTCACAGACTGCAGGGCAGCGCTCTACCAACTGAGCTAAATCCCAGCCCCTTGTGCAAATTAGTCACTCATAAAAAGGCAGACGACCAGAAAGGGGTGATCCTCTCTGGGGACCAGTGAAAAGAATGCGCCCTCTCTAGCCACAGACAAGAGACAAGCTCAGCCCCTTTGGGCTGGTACCCTTTGGGGATCCTACACAGTGGGGTTCTCAGAGTACCGGATTTCAGCCTTCTAGGCCAGGTGCCTTTGGTATGCACAGGAGAAGGCAAAGAACCTGGCCTGCCACCACCCCACCCATGGAAGCAGAGGGTAGGGCCAGCAGTGCCGCAAACCCTCTGCTTGGGATCCACAGCCACCCAGAGGCCCTGTCCTCTGGGCCTGACTCAGGAGGGCAGGGCAGTGCGAAGCAGGAGGCAGAAGGGCTTGGCTTCCAGGGGGCAGGGCTGGGCCGCCCTGGAAGAGGCCCAGCCCATCTCTCACCTGGAGAACGTGTTTCGGGCATAATGCATGATACTGTCGAAATCATAGGTCTCCCCCAGGGACTCCACCTCCTGAACCTCCATCTTCAGGAAGTTATACTCCTGCCCTGCGAAGACCAGGAGGAGAGTGTGGGGGGAGGTGGGGGCAGCCTGTGCTCCCAGGACCTGTGAGGGGCCCCACACTGGATGGTCTGGCGAGCAGTCAGGGAAGGCTGGGGTGGGCAGGGGTGCCTATCGAAGAGTCCTGTCCAGCAAAGGGGCATTGAATAGAGGACTCGCTGGAGGGAAGGCAGGTGACAGTGGGAACGAAGCAGAGAAGAGCAGAGGACACCTGGCAGAGACGGGGGAAGTGGACAGGGTGGGCAAGGAGAGCCAGGGAAATGAGGGAGGAAAACCAGAGCAGGAGGCCCCAACTCCCAGACCGCAGACAGCTACTGGCGCACGGTCTGTTAGGGACTGGGCTGCACAGCAGGAGCTAAGTGGCGGGCAAGGGAGCGGAGCCTCATCTGTGTCGCACCATCAATGTAATGCACTTGAGTCACCCCACAACCACCCCGTCTTTCCCCCAGCTCAACCCCTGCCCCAGCTATGGAAAAAGTGGCTTCTATGAAACTGTCCTGTTGCCAAAAAGGTTGAAGACCGCTGCCTTCGAGGACAGAACTGGCAGAGAGCAGCAGTCTGAAGAATGGTGGAGAGAAAGGCCTGTGGTAGCCTCGGGGGACAGGTGGACGACACCCCAGTGCCCACCTCCAGCTGGGTTCTGGCTGCTCAGCATGGCCCATGGCCAGGACCAGGACCTGAGTGTCCTCCACGTAGCTCTACACTGATGTGGGGTCCCTGAGCTGCTCCTGGCTCGGTACACACGCCTGGGGTGGAGTCCAGACCCTGGGCTGCTACAGCAGGGGCCCTGGAGGCGGGGCCAGGGCGGGACATGCGACGTACCTGGCTGGATGTTCTCGCGCACGATGGAGACATGACGGTCGCGGTCAGGCCGCGTGTGCTCGTGCCAGAAGCCGATGACATGGCCCAGCTCGTGGACCACGATGCCGAACTTGTCACAGTTCTTGCCGATAGAGATGGCCTGGGGGCCCCCACCGCGGCGACCCACGTAGGAGCAGCACCTGGGGGGCGGGGCCAGCTCAGGGGGGCGGTCCCGAGCTGGGGGAGTGCATCCACTCAGGGGCCGGGCCAGGCTGCCGGGGCGGCAGGGGAGCGTGGGGTGGGGAGGGCCCTGAGCGCCCCATACCCAGGCTGTGTGCCAGGGTCAGAGCCACATCCATGGGAGGAGTGGGTGGGCAGACCCAGGGCAGAGCCAAACTAGGGACAGCAGCAGTGCCCAGGGAAGAATCTGGCTGGGGATCATGACCAAGGATACGGTGCCCAGGGGTCCCTGCTCACCCGCAGGGTCGATAGGTGAATACAATATAGCTGTCCTCGTCAGTGCGCTCCAAGAAGGTGACACACGTGTGCTTCTCCCAGTGCCTCATGGCCTGTCGGAAGACTGCCCTCTGGCTGCCTGCCAGGGGGAAGGAAGTCAGGCTATCACAGTGTCCAACCACCTCCACCCAGCTGCCAAACTGTCTCAGTCTGAGCTGGGTGGGGTGGTGCACAACTCTAATCTCAGCAACTCAGGAAGCTGAGGCAGGAGGGTCACAAGTTCGAGGCTAGAGGCAGCCTATGTAATTTAGAGAGAAAATGACTCAAAATAGAAAAAATTAAAAATGGGCTGGGGGTGCAGGCCAGTGGTAGAGCACTTGCAGAGTGTGTGCAAGGGTCTGGCAACCCCGAAGTAGGACATAAGTAAATAAGTAGTAATAAAGAAATAAAGTAATAAAGTGTCAAAGTCATTCTGAGAGCACCTTGCCCAGCCCCGAGCTTCCGGACAGACAGGCTGAAGGAAGCAAGGACAGGGCCAGGTGCAGGCTGTGCCCGGGACCCCCCAAGAGCACGCTCACCAGTGAAGTTGCCCCCGATGACAAAGGGGATGACCCCATCGGGCCACACACGCTCTGGTCTGGATGTTGCTGCCCGCCGGCTCCGGGGCCGGCCTCTCCATCTCCCCCTGGTTTCCCTCTGCGGCTGCCCACGAGTGCTCTGGCAGCTGGGGGCAGAAGAGTTTCCTGGAATTGGAGGAGGAAGAAAGTCGTGGCAGCAAGCAAGTGGATGGAAAGAGGAGGAAACGGAGCGTACAGGAGCGTCGTCATTTGTGGATCTGGTATATGCGAATTTGTCTACTGGCTAACATTCATTTGCACCCCCCAAATCAATCCAATCAAGGCTTCTGGGGTTATGGGTAGATATACACGGAGCAGGGGAAAAGTTGAGTCATCCAACACACATGCTCCCAGCTGAGGTTAAACAAGGTGACATTCTGCTTGTGTCAGTTCTCACTGTAAATGGGTGTCCTTTGTGAAGTAGACTGTCACTTTTTTGCATTTTTGTGCTTCTTGATGATTTTGCTGTTTAAAACAGCTACCAAAGGCAGTGCCGAAGTGCCTGTGTTCTCAAGGGCAAGAAGGCTTAGGTGCATCTTATAAGAAATACATGGGTGCCATAGGTTTGTTCAGGCCTGAGTCAGAGCTGCTGGCTGTGCGTTCAATGTTAATGAATCAACTACATACCAAATAAGGTGTCTTTAAATAAAACACACATAAGATATTTGGTTGTTGGTTGTTAGGTGCCAAAGAGTCATGTTTGACTCATAAGGACTATTATATGGTTTTCAATGGCTGTTTCGGGATTGCCTCGGGAGTGGATTGCCACATCCTTCTTCCTTTTTTGCGGTGCTGGGACTCGAACTCAGGACCTTAGAGACTGCAGAGTGGTGCTCTACCAATTGAGCGAAATCCCAGCCCCTCACATAAGATATGGTCATTTAGTGATCAGTTGGCAAAAATGTGGCCAGAGACCGGCAGGAACCCCCATCTCCCCTAGGAGCAATGACTCAGTATTTGCTAATTCAGTGTTCATGGTGACTGTATACAATAACTATAATGGTCTATAATAACTATGAAGTTGTGCTATAACCATTCATAATGACCACAGATTCCAAGAATGGGCTGTAATTTCAAAAGAAAACAATCAATGATGTACTCATTTCCTAGGAACTGTGGGAACCTGGGGATTTCAAAATTGGAAAAAGTCTCTTCTTGTCTAATAAAACTTGATGTCTGTGGGGCACATGGAACTTTATGTTACCTGTAAGGTTCCCAGATTGACATTTCCATGTGACACAGCAGGTCTACGGGATGTGGGTAATTGCCATTACCTATCCACATCTGACTAATGAGGAAACAGGCCAAAACTTTGCCCAAAGTCACCTAGTGAGTGGGCCGTAGACCCTCCATGTGGCTCTCCCCTGTACCACGCCTATTAGTCTTCACTGAGGTCATGTAAGCCTGTCACCAGACCATCAGGTCACCCTCCAATGCCAGCTGCCCTCTGGAGTAGGTGACCTTTACTCCCCATGTTGCCCATGCCATGATAGCTCTCCTGCCTGGCGCACTAGAGTGGACCCAGAACTGACTCTCCCTAGGAATCCCCATTTGGGCAATGGAAGAGCTCCACATGGGGGCTTAGAACCATAGGCCAAGAACTGGCACAGTGATGACAAGATTTGTCCCTCTGTAGACAGTAAGAAGGCTGGGAAGAGGCAATCCAGCCTTGGGGCCCTTGTTCCTCACTCTCTTCCTCTGCACTAGTGCCAGCAGAAAGAAGGGACCACCCCTGACCTTGAAGACTTTTGGGTCCAGCTAGGGAGGTAGGACATGGAAACAAATCACTAATGTATGGCACGGTAAACAGAATACCAACAGGTTTGCACAGAGCAGGAAGAGTGTGGGAAAAGGAGGGATATAGTCATGCCTTGGGGACCGTCAGGGAAGAGTTACAGAAGACACTCCTGAGATAGGCCCCAGAGACTGCACGTTGCTGTTGTTGTTAGGTGCCCTCAAGTCAGTGTCTGACTCATAGCGACCCTATGTACAACAAATAAGACACTATTGTCAATGCTTCTCTGCTAGTCATAGGGTTTTTAATGGCTGATTGTTTTTTGGGAGTGGGTTGCCGGGTCCTTGTCCAAAGCCTACAGCACCTGGTGTTTCCAGGTGGTCTCCCATCCAGGCCGGACTCTGCTTAGTTTCCGAGATCTGATGGGATTGGACACCACAGTGGTTTGGCTTACAGTGGGATGGATGCGGGGACCCAGGAAGGACGGTAGTGTTAGGCATAGCACTTGGACTGGGAGACAGAAAGCTTGGGCTCTAGTTCCAGCCGTGTGACAGACAAGCTCAGTGATCTTAGGCAAATCACTTACCACTGTGAGGCTTAGTCTCTGTACCTAACAATAAGAGTTGTCCTGACCCATAACTCTGAAGGCGGCTGCAGAGAGTATTTTTGAAAGTACTTTGGAAGCTATAGCAGAAAGGATGTTGGCTCTGAGTTCCCAGGGATGTCTACACTTACTATTCCTCTGGGGAAGGGATAAAGATATCCCACGGGCAGACAGTCCATGTGCTGGGTTCAAGCTCATGGCCTCTCTCCTGGGAAGGCCTGGCTGGAAACAAGAAAGTTCTTTGTTTCCCAAGTGTGGAACCCACTTCTGGGACACAGAGGGCTGACCTGTCCCCAGTGTACCTGTAAGTTTGATGGACGACCTACGGGCTGTTCGCTGTCTGAGATCCGCAGCTTGCTGCACCTGGAAGGCCCTCAGGTCCTCCTCATCTAGGGCAATGTCCCCAAGAAAGGCAACTGGAGGAAAAAGAAATAAAAAAAAAAAAAAAGCCAGAAACTGAGTTGATTGTTTTACCATAGACTGGGTACAGCATGCTGTGGGTGCATGGCCCCGGTTCCCACATGGGCCCAGGCCCCGCAGCAACTCTGATCCTCACACTCCACCACAGGAAGGCGAAGAAGGGCAGTGAGGGTTCAGCTTCTAGGATCTCTTGGGAGATCGTACTTGCTCTTTAGCTAAAATCTCAACGAAAGTGGGATGTGGTGGTGCATGCCTATAATTGGATGGCTAAAGCAGGAAGATCACTGGAACCGGGGGTTGGAGGCCAGCCTGAGCAATACAGCAAGACCCTGTCTCTTAAAAAAATAAATAGAAGGCAGGTGTGGTAGTGCACACCTGTAATCCCAGCGACTCGGGAGGCGGAGGCAGGAGGATCACAAGTTTGAGACCAGAGGCAGTCTGAGTAATTTAGCGAGACCCTGTCTCGAAAAAGTAAAAAAATGGGCTGAGGGTGCAGCTCAGTGGTCCAGCACTTACAGAGCATGCAAGCACGAGGCCCTGGGTTCAACCCCCAGTAGCAAAAAAAAAAAGATAAAGCTAGATGTCTGGGGTGCATGCCTGTAATCCCAGGAAGGTAATCAGGAGGCTGAGGCAGGATGATCATGAGTTCAAGTCTAGCCTGGGATACATAGTGAGATCCTGTCTCAAAGAGACAAAATAAAGAAATAAAATAAGATAAAACAAAATACAGTAGGGCTGGGGTTGCAGCTCAGCATAGACCATTTGGCTAGCATGCACAAGAGCCTGGGTTTGATCCCCAGCTTTGCAAAAAGTAAAATAAAATCCTGGTAAAAACAAGGCCCTCAGCCTCCACCAAACTGTGAGTTCCACAGAGACACATGTGTTCCATCAGCCCCCAGCAAACATTCAGTTAGCACCTGCTGTGGGCCAGGCACTACCCCAGTGACTAGCAGGACAGAAGAGGCCCTTGTCTGTGTGAAGCTGACATTCAACAATATGGAAATAAACAAATGCTGACTGAGAGAATCCCGGACTGTGCCAAGTACTTTGAAGAAAATAAAACAGGATGAGATGGTAGAGCATCTATGCTGTGGCTTAGACAAGTGTCCCCCAGGGGTTCATGTGCTAAGGCCAGGATCTCCAGGGTGGGATTTTTGGGAAGTGCTGTGGACCTTTGGGAGGTGGGGCCTTTTGGGAGGTCCTTGGGTTATTGGAGACAGGCCCTTGGAGGGGACTGCGGGGCCCTGGCCTCTTGCTCTCTTTGCCTCCTGGTTGTGGAGGTGAACAGTTTTGTTCTGTGCATTCCTGCCATGTGTGCTGCCTTGCCACAGGCCTCAAGCCAAGCCCCTCACTATCTTGGATTGGAAACTCCAGCACTGTAAGCCAAAATAAAGTTTTCTCTTTCTAAGTCAATTATGTCAGGTAGTTTGTTATAGTAACGGAAAGCTGACTAACACAGTCTATTTGTGGGCCCATAACCTTGGCACTGTGCTGAGGATGTGGCGCTCATGCAGCAAATGCCATTTCAGTCGAATTCAAGGAAGGATATGAAATACAATAAAATGTCTAATATGCTTGTCTGTTCCAGTAAGACTTGGAACAGGCCAGGCACTGTGACACATGCCTATAATCCCAGCTACTCTGGAAGATGAGGCAGGAGGATTGCAGGTTTGAGGCCAGAGGCAGCCTGCGGAATTTAACAAGCCCTTTCGCAAAAACAAAGAAAAACATAACTGAAAAGGGGCTAGGGGTGTGACTCAGTGGTAGGGCACATGCCTAGCATTCTCCAAGCCCTGGGTTCAATCCCCAGTACTGGGGAATAAATAAAAAGACTTGGAGCCAGTAGGCATGCTTGGGAAACCAAGACACATTCCGGGAGCTTCCCAGCTAGCAGGAAAAGGTTTAACAGTTCTCAAGTGATGTTATTCTGAGCTGTTAGGTCCTCTCCCTGGAGAAGAAAGGCCCTGGGGGAAGAGAGCCTTTCCGCAGGTCATTTTGCTTTCCAGAGCTGAAGAGAGATTGGGAAGAGATGGGCTGAGAAGCCTATCTTTTTTGAGATGTCTGGAGCAAGAGGACGCGGAGCCATGGAACCGGCCACTTTGGAAGGAGCCCAGATGTGAGCTTCACGCTGGGCTGGGCTGGACTAGGGGAGGCGGGACGCTGAGCCGGAGGTGGAACCAGAGCGGCTTCCCTGCAGCCCCACCCAGGGTGACATCTGCTTCTCATCCCAGCAGAGCGCCGTACAGGCCAGGCACTCAGCATTACTCAAACTGTCTTAACCTTGAGGCCTTCCACACAGGTTTCTCCTCCCCAGTTGGCCCCCATGGGTGGACATATGTACACTAACTTCATCACACACAGAACTGAACACATGTGGTTAGTGTCCCCATGGACGTACGGTGACATCCACACCCATGCTTTCAAATGTAGAGCCATCAAGGTCAGAGACATACAACCCTGTCCATGAGAGCAGCACCTAGCACTGGGCTTTCAAGTGGAAGGCACTGAGTGACGTCTGTCTGAATGAATGAAGTACCACACCTGTATTCTTCCAGCCTGCAAATACGTGCGTGGAGATACTCGCTCACTGAGACACAGATCGATGGAATATGGGAGTGAATTTAGCAGTCATCTAGCCAATCTTCTATTTTATAGATGAGGAAACTGAGGCCCAGTAGGGAACTAATTTAACTGAGACCACACTGCTTGTCACTGGAAAGGCTGAATTTATAACTTGATCCCCCCATTCCTAGTCCAGTGATTGTGGCACTCAAGTCCATTACTTCTCTAGAACCCATACTGTAAATATATGTGCACAAAGAGACACTCACTCAAACATACACGTCCACAAAAAGTACACACCCAGGCACAGACAGTCCTAAAAAAGCACACAGGCACAGGCTCCAGCGCACACACCCCAGCGGCAAGCTCTGAACTCCTTACGTCAATAATAGTGGTAATAATGATACCTTATGTAAATGTCTGTTGAAATTTACCTAGTGCTTTCTAGTTGAGAAAGAGTTTGCACATTAATGAGTTCATTTAATCCTGGACCATTCGCGACATGCCCAGTAAGCCACACGCCATCCCGTGCTTCTGCTTAGGAGTGCCCCATTGCAAACACTTGGAGAGGTAACCTCCTGGCTATGTGCCAGCTCACCTCCCTGACTTCACAGATCAGACAGAACCTTTGGGTCCAAGATGGAAATGACAGGCCTAAGGTCACCGGCCTGTAACTGGTCCAGAGTCTCTTCCAGCCTCTGAAAAAGTTTCTCTCACTCAGGATGCCCCCCTCCTGAGCCTGGGACAGGAACCGAAGATGCTTCTTATCTGTCATGCAAGAGTGACCTTAGCAAGGTACAAGACAGGTGGTTTACCCAGGGAGGTGGTAGGGGATACCTATGTGCCAATGTCACAAGGGTACCCATGTGCCACATGAACACCTTCAACTAGCGCCCACTTGGCAACTTTGCATGCACACTATACCTCCAGGTTTCTACCCCACACCCCCAGGCATCACCGTACACAGATGTCCTTCAGTCTCCTTGGGGCGCTAGTTCCAGGACCACCACAGATACCTAAATCCATGAATCCTCAAGTTCCTTATATAAAACAGCATAGTGTTTGCATATAACTGACCCATATCCTCCCACGTACTTAAATCACCTCTGTTGTTAGGTGCCATCAAGTTGGTCCAACTCACAGCACCCCTATGCACAACAGAATGAAACACTCGCTAACACTGGGCCATGCCTGGCACTGAGTCAGGTCTTCTCTGCTACTCATAGGGTTTTCAATGGCTGGTTGTTTCAGGATTGTTTCAGGAATGGGCTGCCAGGTCCTTCTCACATTTTTGCAGTGTTACGGATCAAACCCACGGCACAGAGCAAGCACCCTGCCAACTGAGCTAAACCCCAGCCCAAATCATCTCTTTTTTCTTTTTTCTCTTTTTTTTCTTTACTTTTTCCTTTTCTTTTCTTTTTTTTCTTTCTCTCTCTCTCTCTCTCTCTCTTTTTTTTTGTGGTACTGGGGGGTTGAACCCAGGGCCTTGCACTACAAGTGCCAGACCACTGAGCTGCACCCTCAGCCCATTTTTTAACTTTTTGAGACAGGATGTCACTAAATTTCACAGACAGCCTCTGGTCTCGAACTTGCAATCCTCCTGCCTCAGCCTCCCAACCTCTGGGATTACAGGCATGCACCACTGCGCCTGGCAGCCAAAATCATCTCTAAATTACTTACAATACCTATTACAATATAAATAGTTGTTACACTGCATTGTTTAGGGAATAAGGACGAGAAAAATGTAACTGTTCAGTCGAGACACAGTATCTTTCCCAATTTTTTTTTTTTTTTTTTTTTTGGCATTTTGAGACAGGGGCTCACTGTTTAGCCCAGGCTGCCCTTGAACTTGTGATCTTCCTGCCTCAGCCTCCTGAGTACTGGGATTACAGATGTGTGCCACCATACTCAACTTTCTCAAATATTTTCATCTGTGATTGGTGGAGTTGATAGAGGTGGAACCTGTGGATATGGCGGACAATGTACATCTGTGGCTGGATTTTTAGATTATGTGTGGACGGTCAGCAAAGAGCAAGGTCTTTGGAGTCAGATAGACCTGTCTTTGAATCCCAGCTTGGTTACTACTGACAAGTCACGTAAAATCTTCCAAACCTCAATTTTCTCCAAATAAAAGGGAGCCAATGATAGACCTCCATCTCCTAGGATCACTGCATGAAATGTTGTTGTTAGGTGCCATAGCATCAGGTCCGACTCATAGCGACCCTATGTATAACAGAATGGAACACTACCCGACGCTGTGCCATACACACCATCATTTTTATGTTTGAGCCCATTGTTGCACACACTGTTTCTTACTGAGTCATGCCACATCTGCAAATGGAGGTCCCTGGGGCTTTATACCATTCTCGTCATTAAGGTCGATTCTACTTTGAGGAGGCAATTCTTCCCCAATCGTATTTTGAATGGCTTCCAACCCGGGTGCTCATTTTCTAGCCCTGTATTTGACAGTGCTTCTCATAGGGTTTTCAATGGCTGTTCTGGGAGTGGGCTGCCGGATCCTACTCCCTAGTCTGTCTTAGTCTGGAAGCTCAGCTGAAACATGTCCACCACGGGTGGCCCTGCTGGTATATGAGAGAACCTGTAGCACAGCTTTCAGCATCACAACAACATGCAAGTGCCCACAGCACAACAAGCTGACTGATACGTGGTGGACTGCATGAAATAGGGTGTATACAAGAAGCACCTTGCCTGGACCATGGCGCACAGTGAGCGCCTCTAAACGGTCATTCCAATGCTATCCCAGCACCAGTCCCGGAAGCTCCAGGTCAGCTCCATACCTTCCCTGGTGTACTGGGTCCCCCAGACCCACCCCTCAGCTGAGAGAAATCCAAGCATGGAGATAATGCACCTGTGCTGGCCTCTGAGCCCGGGGCAGTGTGGGACCAGGCCAGGACAAGTAGAAGGTGGAACACGACTGGCTGTGGAGCTCTGCTGGGAACCAGCGCCCTGTGGTGGGAATGTCATGGCTGAAGAATGCGTGGAAATGCAGTGGGGGTGGGGTGGGGTGGGCAGCAGAGCCTTATGGCTGTGAGCTGGGACTGACATCCTGCCTGTTTGGGACCCTGGCCTTGGGGAAGCTAGGGAGTCTTGATGCTGGGGAGTCCCAGGATGCCCTTCCTGACCCAAAGGAAGCCTCAGGATCAGAGTCCCGGCTAGAGCTACAGCTGTTTGCAACACGAGATCAAAAGTTTTTGTTTTGTTTTCCGGCCGTGAACCAGCCAGGAGCACTTGAGGTTGCTCTATGAGCCAACCCCAGCCCAGGAGGGGAAAGAGCAGAGAGAGCCACCTCCATGTGCCTGGCCCTAGGGAAGAATCTTTGTCCCCAAGGTCAGCCTCTGGACTCCAAAGTCCCTTCCCCCAGGGCATGGTGAAGCCTTCCCTCCTGAGGGGGCAGGGAAAGGAGCCTGGCTGGTGTGATGGAGCTCCAAAGCCCTGTGTGCGGGGCAGACCTGCGTCCCCTCACACGAACGCAGGCTTCTAGCTAGAGGAGGAACTGGGGCACACGCTCGAGGCCCCCAAATATGTGAACGGGCTTAGTCATATGTCTGCTTACACACGGGGCACATCTGTGCTTGTGCTTGCTTAAGGGTCAAACACAGGTGAACAAACCTGCCACAAAGCAAGGACACACCCACACATGTGTACAAACGCACACCAGCCACTTCCCTGCGCAAATTCTGGTATTCTCCAACACCTAAATAAGTGCTGGGCGGGGATTTAGCTCAGTTGGTAGAGCACTGCTCTGCAGTTTCTGAGGTCCTGGATTACAGCACTGCCCAAAAAAATGGGAGAAGGACATGGCAATCCACTCTCAAGGCAATCCTGAAACAATCAGCCATTGAAAACCCTATGAGGGTTGCTATGAGTCGGATATGGCTTGATGGCACCTAACAACAAATAACTGCAGGTGTGGACTGCATTTCATAGTCTACATTCTCCAAAGGAGAAGAGTACCCCTAGAAATGGACAGGGTTATACATATGAGAGAGAAGGAGGCGTGGAGAGTGAGGGAAAGAGAGAGAGGGAGAGAGAGAGAGGGAGACGCAGATAGCCACTGGCTGAGCCTCCTCCTCCCATAATATCCTTCTTTGTTGTTGTTAGGTGCCATGGAGTTGGTATCTGACTCATAGCAACCCCATGTACAACAGGCAAAACACTGGTGTCAGTGCTTCTTTGCTGTTCATAGGGTTTTCAATGACGGATTGATTTTTGGGAGTGGGTTCCTGGGTCCTTCTCCCAAGCCTACAGCACCTGGTGTTCCCAGGTGGTCTCCTATTCAAGTACTAACCAGGCCTGACCCTGCTTAGCTTCCGAGATCTGACAGGATCAGATGCCACAGTGCTATGGCTGCAGGCTAATATCCTCCTTTAGGAGGTTCTTTTCTTTTCTTTTCTTTTCTTTTTCTTTTCTTTCTTTCTTTCTTTCTTTTTTTTTTTTTTTTTTTTTTTTTTTTTTTTTTTTTTTTTTTTTTTTTTTTTTTTTTTTTTTTTTTTTTTTTTTTTTTTTTTTTTTTTGCAGTCCTGAGGGTTAAACCCAGGGCCTCACGCTTGCATGCTCTGCAAGTGCTGGGCTACTGAGCTGCACCCTCAGCCCATGTTTTTACTTTTTGAGACAGGGTCTTGCTAAATTATGCAGACTGCCTCTGGTCTCAAACTTGCCATCCTCCTCTCTCTGCCTCTGAGCCGCTGGGATTACAGGTGTGCGCCACCGTGCCCAGCATTTTAGGAGGTTCTTAGTGCTATGAGATTTGTTTTTTTAAGCCAAAGTCTCACTGTGTTTCCCAGGCTGGCCTCGGACTCACGATCGTCCTGCCTCAGTCTCCTGAGTGCTGGGATTACAGGTGTGTGCCACCACGCCTGGCTGGGAAACAGAATTTAAGTGTCTCTGCTTCCTGAGGAATCTCACTGGTCTCCCTCTATTTGGAGCCCAGGGAGAGCATTAAGTGTTTTTCTCTTCCCTTGGGGCCCCTGAAAGAGAACGTGACTCAGGGAGCGGGGGCCTAGGTGGGTGGGTGACTCACTCAGCATGTCTGCAGGGAGAATGTGGTCTGGTGAGACAAGAGATTATGCTCAACCTCTAGAGCCCATATCTTCCTCTTGAGGCCCTGTGAAGTCCACACCTGGGCCATAAGGCCCCAGGGAGTAGGAGGAGGACGCTGACAAGGCTGGTAAGTTACTGTCCAGCTCTCCTCCTGCAGACCTCTGAGCTGCGAGCTAAGGGAGATTGGGGCCTCCCTGGCTCAGGGTCAGACCCCATGGGCTTCTCTGCTTATGGAATCAACTGTGTCCCAATTCCTGCCTCCAGGGGCTTTCTTAGAACTGCAGGTATCAATGGCAAGTTATCTGGGGCAGCCATCCAATGCTGGGAATCTCAAAAAGGGACCCTGTTTATGGTTTGGCATCTCAACATGCAAGAAATCAGGGCTGCCTCAAAATCTTCCTGGGCAAGGGCTAGAAGGCAAACTTGGTGGAACCAGCCTGAGTACACAGGCTGACCAGCTCAGCATCCTGCTCATGGTTCTGGTCTTGTCCAAAAGTCCAGGACCTTTGCACAGTATCAAGGATTTTCATTTTGCCCTTGCTGTAACCACAGCCATAATTTAACTGGTAGCCGGGTGTGGTGGCACACGGCTATAATTCCAACACTTGGGAGGCTGAAGCAGGAGGATCATGAGTTCAAGGCCAGCTGGGGCTACACAGTGGGACTGTGTCTCAAAACAAAACAAAACACCCACAAAAACAAACAAACAAAAATAACACTGAGACAGTAACTAGCAGAGGTGATTTCAAATGATGGGGCCTGGCTATGCTTGGAGAAACCTGAGAGATCAGAGGTAAGCTGTGGGGTCAAAGGGGCTTGGATGGTCGGCCCCCAGTGAGGGGAGAGGAGAGGGCTATGCAGTGAGGGGTACACCAGTCACCTCCAAGGGAAGTCGAGGCAGGCACCTGCCAAGGCCACCTCCAGCATCTGGAGATCAGGGCTGCAGAGGGGCCAAGAAGCAAGCCAGGCAACAGAAGATAAGACAGAGAGAAAAGAGCCTGGGGACACGTGGCTTGGGGGGAGGGAGCAGGCTCAACAGAGGGGTGTGTGTGTGTGAGTGAGTGTCTGTGTGCACACATCCAGGAATATAGGTCCAAGTTTCCTCCAGGGGTGGGCTCATAGTGTGAACATCAGTCACACCCAAGAGGGAGGCCTGATCTGACCTTGAAGCTTGGCCTTGTCGGGCCCTCGGGCCCTCTCAGCCACCCCCCAGGCCTGGCCCAGCTCCCCACCAGCCTCACTTCACCCTGGTGGAGAGCTTTCTCCAGAGCTCTTGTTTGAAGTTCCAACCCAGCCAGCCCCACCCTAGCATGAAATCTGAGCCCCGGGATAGAGCCCTCAGCCTTTTGCTGTTCCCCGAATCACTCCCATTTCCAACATCAGCGTGGATTCCCACCCATCCTTTGGGACGGTGCCCCTGCCCCACATTCGCCATGGAGACTCCACTCCGCAAACCTTCCCAGCCCCTTGTGATCGCTTTGCTCTGCTCCTCCGCAGACCAGGGAGGAGCTCTGCAGAGGGACAAGGGGCACCATACCCTCCAGCGAGACACTTCACGTCTTGGTTTGGCTACTGGTTATGTCTGTGTGCTCTTGGGCCCCTGCTGAACTGTAAGCTCCCTGGGGACAGGGGTCTATTTGCTGCCTCTCTGCACCTCTGACCACATCAATCCCAGGCCTGGCACATAGGAGGCATGGGTAACTATAGGTCATTGAATGGATTACAGACACAGGTTGGGGTCAAGGACACAAGACCTTTCCCTAAAAATCAATCCGATACTCCCTCAAAAAAATAAATAAAGTGAGAGCCAGAGGCACAGAACAGAGAGTAGGCAGCCAACATTTATTTAGTGCTTACTATGTGCTCCTAAGTGTTTTATATATGTTCTCAGGTTTAGTCCACACCAGCTCTGTGGAGCGACATACTATTTTACAGGTGAGAAAACTGAACTTCAGAGATGATGGTTAGCTTTCCCAAGGGGGAGCAATGGCCTGTCCACTCTGCTTACTGCCCACCCCCACCAAGAAAGATACAGTGAATGTCCTGGTGTGCCTACAACCCAGAGGGCATATAGAAGGAAGATTAAGGGACTTGGCTTGCCCTACCCCCACTGAAGAGTCTCCTATTCCTGCCTGTAACCCATCCACCCAAAAGGGTGTGGGGGAGAGGATAGGGCAAGGAGAGTCCCTTTCCAGGGTCCCCAAGGCCAGGACTACAGCAACCTGCCCTCAGTCCCTGGTGGCCACCACAAGCAACCACAACCCTGCCCCTGGTACCGGCTATTTGGAGACAAGCTGAAGTGAGAGACAGGAAGTCAAGGAAAGGTTCTGATATCTTGTCCCCTGTATGTCCCAGGCAGCCTGCTTGGGACATCCCATCAGGCCAGTGGCCCCAGTGCTTAACCATCTGGTCACTGCAAGGGCAGGACCCTTCTGGTCCCAGCAGAAGTGGAGGGGTTACCCAAGGTCCTCATGCACAAAGAGCAAACACTCGGGAGCTCTGACCTCGCCAATTAGCCTCTGCTGTCTGTGGGGTGACAGGCAGATGAAGAACACCTGAGTTTTCTTTGTGTGTCCCCTTTGCAACCCCAGCGTGGCCCTAGCTGGGCCCGTCTGGCGCACAGAGGCACAGGTAAGTCGGCCCTTGCGACTTTGACAGCTGTCTACTGAATCCAAGAAAGCTGCCGCCGCCGGCTAGGACCACGGGAAACCCACGCAACGGGATCTCAGGGGATCTCATGGAAAACTTTTCTTCTTCCCCTTGCGCTGGGTAGCAGTATGGAAAGCTACTCCTTGGAGCTGCAGCGTTCTGGGCACCAACCTAGACAGATGTGCAGCCCCAGGGGGGCCAACACGACAGGCTGGCAAACACCAGTGTTCCACGGAGCAAGAGGGATGGGGGCGAGCGAGCGCGCGCGCACAGACACACACAGACACATACACTCTCACACTCACACTCACACGCGCGCGGAGTTTGGCCAGAAAGTTTCCTGCCGAAGGAAAAGCCTCCTTGCTGGCGGGATTCTCTCGGACCCAGGGAGATTTCCCCGGGAACCCTCTGGGAAGGCAAGAGGCGGCGGCGGCAGCTTCCCCAAACGGCAGCAAAACTTCAGTCCTAAAGTCCCCAAACTTCCCCTCCCTCTCTCCCTCGTTCTTTTGTTCCCCACTGCATTGCCAACCAGGCAGCTCCCGGCTTCCCACACTGGACTGTCCTCTCCCAACCCCAAACCCTACCCGGCCGGCGCCTCGCGCCTGGCCTGCCCGCGCCCGGCTCCGCGCGCCCCGGCTGACCGCCGGGGAAGCGGATGGGGGGTGGCTAGGGGCGCTTACCCGCCTTGCAGGGGTCTTTGTAGTTGAGGGGCTCGGGGGCGTCCTCCTCGCCCAGGTCGTAGGTGTAGTCCGCCAAGTCCAGCGGCCGGCCGGGGCGCGGGAGTAGCAGCAGCAGCAGCAGCAGCCAGAGCGGCGGCGGCGGCAGCGGCAGCGGCGGGCGGGCCACGCCGGGCATGCTGGCGGGCGGCGGCGGCGGCGATCGCGCGCGGACGCGGGAGCGGGCGACAGGGAAGCGGAGCACTGGAGGCGAGGGGGAGGCGCTCCCGGCGCTCGCCGCCCGCCCGCCCGCTCCCCCCGCGCTCCCTACCTCTTCCCTTCCCGCTTCCTGTCTCCCGCCCCCCGCGCTCTGCCGGCTCGCGCTCGCCCTCCGCTCCGCCGTCCCTCGCCCTGCCTGCCTTGTCTCCCTTTCTTCCTCGCCACCGTCCCGCTCCCCTCCCCCTTGTTAGGGAAATGAGCGCGCTGGAGGGCGGGTTTTCGCCCAGCTCGGCCCCCCTCGGGGCCAGGACCGTGCTCGGGAAGCGCGCCAGCGGGGCGGGGAGGGCGAGAGCCGCGCCGCCCGCCCGGGAGGGCCTCGGCCGCCGGGGCCGGGGAGGGGGCGCCGGCCCCGAGGTGCCCGCCGACGGCCGCTCCCACCGGGGGCCCCCTAGCGGCCGCTCGCCGGGTCCCGGCCCGGGCTCCTCCCGGCGCGGGGCACGCTGTCAGGTTGCTCCCGATGCCTCTGTCTCTTGCTCCGCGTCTGCGATCGCGTCTGTCAGCCTGCGTCTCTCGCCTCTCTCTTTCTCAGACCCTCGCTCTCTCCCATGTCGCTTTCTGTCTTGCTGTCTCTCACTGTCTCTGTCGCTGTCCCTCCCTCCGGACACGCCACTTGAGGGCGCTTAACACCCATGGATGACTCCTGGGGCCCCTGCTCACTGCCCTCTTCTCCCCCATCTAGGGGGGACCGAATCCCCAGCTCTCTGACACAGGGGGGCTCTGCAAAACCCCCTCTCTTCCCCCCAGGGCCCTCCTGTCCCCTTGGCCGGCCCCCACTAGGAGCGGGGCTGATCAAGGGCGAGAAGATGGAAGTTCCACCCTTTGTTTTTCAATCAGGCTGCTTTATTCTTTGGTGGTAGGAGTCCCTTGGCCCATAGGAGCCCCCTCTCGGCTGCCAGCTCCCATCCTCTCCAGTCAGCTGCAGTCCTTGGGGTTTGGGCAGGAGCTGTTTCTTGCCTGTCTGCAAAACCCTCTTTGCTTACAGATCTTTCCTGTCCAGTTGGGGCTTCCACAGACCCTGTGGACCAAAGGAGTGTTATTTATTGTGTTAAGGACAGGGACCAGGAGCCATCCACCTGCCTGGGCTGCAGGGGCATGCCTGTGAGCCTTCCCTCCCCCGAGCTTCCCAGACTCCAGGTGTCATGGGATCCCTAGAGCCTGGTCTGCTGATGGAGCAGGTGGCTCAAGCCCTCCCCACTGCTGCTCACGTGCCCTGGCACCTTACCTGCCCCCCTGAGGAGGCCTAGATGTGGTAGACAGGCAGCTCTCCACACAGGGTGCTCACTGTAAGGCCCAGGAAGGCCAGGTCTCCTCCTGGGGATACGGAGCCTGCATCACGCTCCTCCTCTTGAGCCAGCTTAGACGTCGGTGCCGCAGGCTTGACCTGGAAAGAGCACCTACTTTGGAGTCTGAGACTGGGTTGTGAGATCCCGGGCTGGTCTCTGAGCCTCAGTTTCCTCACTAATAGAGAGGAGGCTGCGCTAGAGTCGGAAGCCCACAGGTGGTGTGTGGGCTCAGCTGAAGCCAGCAGCTTGGCCGTGGGCAGGCTGGGAGTGAGCAGAGAATGTGGGGTACAGGTGAGTAGAAAGAGGATCCCAGAAGCAGTGCTGCACTGGTGACAAATAGCCATCATCTTCCTCCCCGGAGCCCTGCGAGGCAAACACCCTGTTCGCCTACAACACCTACCTGAAAGTTCTGGAATTTCCTAGTGATGGCCTCAAGACTAGGGATGCTCTCTGGAGCCATCTTCATGATGTAGCACCAGGTTCCTGGGGCTGGCTTGTAAGCAGTCAGGAGCTGGGCAGGGAACACTGCACGTCACTCAGGAAGGTCCCTGCCAACCTTGCTCCCTAACTGGTCCTCTGCCAGCTCCCTCTAGGTTCACCATGGGGTCATATTAGAGCCTGTGATCCAGGTACCACAGGGAAGCAATGAAGGATGGGGAAAGAAGGGTGTGACCAAGTGACACAGCTAAGTGGCTCTAGCAAAGTCTTGTCACTGGTCACCAGGGCAATGGGTCCAGGCACACCCACCCGCTGGTAGTCATACACCACAATGCCAGTGGAGCCGATGGAGAAGGTGGCAGCAGTATCCACGGGTTCAAGCAGGGACAGGCGTTTCTGGGCTTCCGGTGCCCCGATGCTCATCTCCAGGACCTGGAGAGGGGCGAATGCATGCCTGGCTTTCTTCTTTCCTCCTCAGTCCTTTGCTCCCCATACCCACCTGCAGCCTCCTTTGTTGTTGTTAGGAGGCTTCGAGTTGGTATCTGACTCATAGCGACCCTACATACAGCAGGCAAAACACTATGGTCAGTGCTTCTCTGCTGTTCATAGGGTTTTCAATGGCGGATTGATTTTTAGGAGTGGGTTGCTGAGTCCTTCTCCCAAGCCTACAGCACCTGATGTTCCCAGGTGGTCTCCCATCCAAGTACTAACCAGGCCTGACCCTGCTTAGCTTCTGAGATCTGACAGGATTGAGTGTCACAGGGCTACAGCTACAGGCGCAGCCTCCTTTACTCAAATGCAATTCCTTCTTTCCTGAGCTCAGGGAGGCTGAGCAGCACCAGGGGTTGGAGAGAACCGGCTGTCACACTGTGGGGTAGGGGCCTGGAGGAAAAGTCCAGACCAGGTTGCCACCCAATTCCTGCTTCTGTCCTAACAAAGCTATGCCCTTGCCTGCCCTCACCCTTGCCCTTGGATCATCCCCCATGTGCCTATCCTACCCAGCCCCTCTCTCTGACATGCCCAGTGCCCGCTGTCCACCCTATCCCAGACTGCTCACCATCTCGGTGTGTTTCTGGCTCATATAAAGACCCATGAGCAGGGCCCCTACAATCACCACGACGACAAGGACCACCACCACCACCACGATGAGAAGGCGTTTGAGGTTCACTGGGCAACAGGGGATGCCAAACCGGCCCCGGGGGGCTGCTGAGTAGTCCTGATAAGGTAAGGCAGGTAGGGAGACAACCATGAGGTCATGAGGATGTCCCCTCCTCTCCTTGGAGAAGCTGGACGTCCTCCCACACCCTCTTAGGGCTGGACAGCCAATGCTATGGATATGCAAAGGAAAACTGAGGCACTCAGAGAAGGCTTCTTGGAGGAGGTGGCCCAGATTCCAACAAACCTATAGATGCTTAGAAACTTAGAAGCAAAGTCTGGGGTACAGGGGCCCAAAACAGCCTGTTACCAGTCTTATCTCCTGCTCTCCTTGAGACCCGTGGCACCCCAGCCATGGCCAGCCCCTGTCTGTTCCGTGAAGGATCTAGATTCCCGCACCTTCATGCCTTTAGCCATACTACCCTCCTTCCTGCCATGCCTTCCTCCTCCTCGGCCACGTGAGCTCCGATTTACTTTTCCAGATTCAGCTTGCGTGTTATTTTCTCGGTGGTGCTTCCTGTGGCCTCCCACGTACTGACTGGCTCCATCCTCAGTGCCTTCCCCAGCCCTGGCCGTTGACCCCTATGGCAGATCTCAACCCCTTACTGCTTGAATTATTGGTTGCCACATCTGTCTCTGCCAGGGGCTCGGTCCCAGCTGTCTTTGTTTCCCCATTCCAACTTAGCACAGTACTAAGCTAGCTGACTGAATGAATCTGGGTGAGAAAAGAGGCCTCGGGAGGATGGAGAGAGCAGGGTCCAGTACACTCATGTACTCACGCATACGTGCACATAGCCCCCCCAACACACACACACTCACTGGTGGGCTGTCCATCAAGACCTCTTTGCTGCCCATATCCATCTTGCTGCAGGCTCTCTCCTCTCCTCATCTCCCAGGTGCAATTAGGGTCTTATATGTATCAGCAGGGAGAGGGGACAGAGGTGAAGGACCCCTGTCTGCCAACCAAGTCCTTGGCTTTGAAGTTTGTTTGTTCCTGGCCTTCCACAGCCAAGGCCCCGATAAACCAGCTGCAAGAGCCCCCAAGGGCCCTTGGCCCAGGCACATGAGTCCTCTTGGCCCCAGCAAGAGCAAACCTGGGTGAGCTGAGCACACTTGCCCTTAGGCCACCTGCTCTTCCCACCGTGGGTGTCTTCCTGGCATGCCTGCCTCTCTTGCTGGCACCTACCCCTGCAGCCCTGTGGCTTCCCTTCTGCTGCTGCCAGACGGAACCTCTCCAGCTGCAGCCAAGGGTCTGGCCATCTCCTTTCCCAACAAAATTTCCCCAAGCACAGGCATGAGCTCTGGGCTGGGGGAGGGCAGGGAAGGCAGTGCCTGTAGATGGGAGGGGGAGCAGAGGAAGAAGGAAGGGCTGGACAGCAGCTGGGGGGTGG
Source organism: Pedetes capensis (assembly GCA_007922755.1). Lineage (NCBI taxonomy): Eukaryota > Metazoa > Chordata > Mammalia > Rodentia > Pedetidae > Pedetes > Pedetes capensis. Next base: position 493,562 of record VMDO01000005.1, read on the forward strand.
GGGTCCACAGTGTTCATTTCCCGGAGAGGCTCAGCTCCCTCTTTACCCTGCCTCACCTCCTCCCACACGGCCCACCCCTAACCTCAAACTTGCCCCCAGCCATTCTTTTCCTAAGTGTGGAAACTCCGTCCCCACCGCTGGGAAGCTCTTACTCATGAGCAGTGTTTCACTCTTTGCTCTGAGCTTGTCGGTAAGCTGAAGGCTCCAACAGCACATTCCAGGCCCGACACCACCTTTTTTTTTTCCTGTGCTGAGGATCAAACCCAGGGATTTGAGCATGCTAGGCAGCACTCCACCGTGGAACTCTTCCCCTCGGTCCCCAGACCTTACTGCTTCCTTAAGTTGGCACAGCTTTGCCCAGGGCTACATGAGGTCTCAATCTTCCCATCCTTGAATTAGCCCACTGGCTCCCTGCACTCCTATCGCTGTCCCACTCTGGGCTCCTTTATGATACCCTCGGCCCCTAAATGTGCCCCGAGAGTGCTATGCATCCAAATCCCACCCACTTTCTGGACTCTCTCCTTCTCTCTTCTCCCAGCCTGACTTCTTTCCCCAAAGTCATCTCTCTGGCTTGGTGGACTAAGTCAAATCCACCAATGAATTGGGGTTCACTGCACCCTTTCTCTGGGCTGGGACATACCTCAGTTGGTAGAGCGCTGTGCTGCAGTCTCTGAGGTCCGGAGTTCAATTCCCAGCACTGCATAAATGGGAGAAGGACCTGGCAATCCATTCCCAAGGCAATCCCGAAACAGTCAGCCATTGAAAACCCTATGAGGGTCACTATGAGTTGGATACCGACTCAACTGCACCTCACAAGCACCCTTTCTCTGGGGCTCCCCTTTATTTACTGACCAGATGATCTCTAAGTCCCTTCACCACTAAACTGCAGCTGTCCCTTAGTTTCCCCCTGGTTGGTTCTAGGCCCCTCCCCTATCCGTGGAGACCAGATCCACAAATGCACGAGTCCCTTATATAAAATAGCATATCATAGTTGCAAAGACCTATGCATCTCTTCCCATATGCTTTAAGTCATCTAGTTGTTGTTAGGTGCCATCGAGTCAGTATCCGACTCATAGCAACCCTCATAGGGTTTTCAATGGCTGACTGTTTCAGGATTGCCTTGGGAGTGGATTGCCAGGTCTTTCTCCCATTTTTTGCGGTGCTGAGAATCGAACTCGGGACCTCAGAGACTGCAGCGCAGTGCTCTACCAACTGAGCTAAATCCAAGCCTCCTAAGTCATCTAGAGATGACTTATAATCCCTAATATGTAAAAGATACATAAGTCATCATAATACTGTAATGTTTAGGGAATAATGACAAGAAAAAAAATGTCCGTACATGTGCAGGCGTGGTGCAATTTTTTCCCCTGAATACTTTCCATCTACTTTCGGTTGAATTGGCGGATGTAAAACTCATGGATACAGCCAGCCAGCTGTACTTTAACTCTAAAATGTCGCCCTTCTTCCTGTGCTTTGCCCCACGCTCTCTCACACCTTGTCCCTGCCCTTTGATCATAAGCCTGCCCCCTCCTCTCCAGCCCTGGCAGCCCCCTGCCCTGTCCCTACAAGAACCCCCTCTCCAGCCGGAGGGCCTCTGCTTCAGGGTTGTACAACAACGTGGCATCTGGCCTGAGAGCCCCTGAAGGGAGGAGAGAGGGAACAAAATGTTTGCTCCCACCACCCCCTATACCCCCCTAACTGCCCCTTTAAATATTTGCCTAAGCCTCCAGGAGCGGAGAGAGTGTCCTACGATGAGTGGAAAAAGGGGAGGCCCGGGGGAAGGAGAGAGAGGGGGAAGCCAACATCCTCCTCTCAGCTTGGCTTCAGCTGTGTGCAGGTGCCAGCTGTAGGAGCCAGCCTGCTGCGCTGCCCACCCCTGCCTGCCCCCCAGCCTCTCCCCCCCCCACCCCTGGTTGTCCTGGCAACCTTGGGATTGATGGCTGACTCACACCACTGGGGCAGAGCCAGGTGGGCAGCCGGCCAGTGGGAGAGCCAGGAACTGCAGGCATCTCGGGGTCCCTGCGGGCATCTCAGGGGGCCGCAGTGTCCAGCTGTGGGGCTTGCTCTAAACAGGTGCCATGCGTAGGGCTTACCTTCATCATCTGGTGTGGGGAGAGGGCCTCTGTTCTCTCGGCAGGTCCTCCGGCTCCCACACAGGCTGCCTCTAGGCTGTCTTCTTCTCACAACTTAATTTCTTTCTCCTTTTCCTCTTCCTCCTCCTCCTCCTCCTCCTCCTCCTCTTCATCTTCTTCTTCTTCTTCTTCTTCTTCTTCTTCTTCTTCTTCTTCTTCCTCTTCTTTTTCATCACTTGTTTTTGTCTGCTTTGGGGCTGGGCAGTGGTGCTGTCGAGTTTCGTAAGTGCAGTTCAGACGCTGACCCCCACCTGTCAGAAGTCTTGGGCTCCTTGGAGGGGGAATGAAGGAAGGTCCTTTAGTGAGGCATGTGCAGTGCTCAACCTTGCCTTCCGAACCTCTTCTGGGCTGCAGCCTTCTCCCTCCCTCTGAATGACACCCACCCTAAAAGTCTGAGAGGCAACGGCACCCACTCTGAGACCTCCCTGTCCCAGCCCACAGAGTGCTCCCTGCTGTGAAATCCTCTCACCTCTCTGTCACACCACACCTGCTGTTTAGTACATGTGAGGTTCATTCACAACAACTTTGTGGGGGCTTTTTGTCAATCCGCCTGCCCAACCAGGCTGTTCCCCTGGGAAGGAAAGGAGCCTTCCTCTTGCATCTGTGAGCCTGCGACAGGGCAAGGAGCAGGCATACAGCTCACATGTAATCATATTCAATAAGACTGTCACCAAAACTGAGGGGGCTCCTTCCGGGTGGTCCCTACTTCTTGCCTTTGCTTCCGCTGGTAACTGTGGGAGTCATTCTGCTTTCCTAGACTTTAGTATGTTCATCTGTGAAATGGGACGACTTCCGCCTGTCTTGTCCACCTCACTAAGCTGTCATGAAGTTCCAATGACATCAGAGATGTGGAAGTCCCATCATCATCTTTATCATCACCTACTTTACCCCCTAGGGCTGGGATTTAGCTCAGTTGGTAGAGCGCTGCACTGTAGTCTCTGAGGTCCCGAGTTCAATTCCCAGCACCGCAAAAATGGGAGAAGGGCCTGGTCATCCACTCCCAAGGCAACCCCGAAACAGTCAGCCATTGAAAACCCTGTGAGTCAGATACCGACTCAATGGCACCTAACAACAACAACAACAACAATAACTTTGCCCCTAGGGCACCTCTAGCTAAGCCTAGGACTTGAACTCCCCACTTTCCTTTGTCTCTGGGTCACCCACTGTGTGTGATGGAGAGCCCCAGGGGGGCCTCCCCTTCTGTGTATGCCTGTCCTTTTTCTCTGCGCAGCCCCTCAGCTGCACGGGCTGGGACAAGATTCACTCTGCCCTTTGTGCGCTGGGCAGAGCTGTGCCAGGGACCAGCGGGGACGGTTGCCCAGCTGCCCCAGCCACCCTCCCCACCCCCATTGCTTCCCTTCTTTCAAGTTGGCATGGAAAGGGCACTACAGGCAGCTGGACAGGCAGAGGCTAGTTGGCGTCAAAGGGCAGGGGCATCCCTGGCTGGAAGAATAGGGACTTAAGCTCAAAACAGAGACTCCCCTGCTGGCAGAGTCTGGAGACAGCTGGGGAAACATCTTTTTCTTTTTTGTTCTCTTTTCTTTTCCTTTCCTTTCTCTGCTTTTTTTTTTTTTTTTTTTGTGGTACTAGGGGTTAAACCCAGGGCCTTGTGCTTGCATGCTCTGCAAGTGCTGGACCACTGAGCTGCACCCCCAGCCCATTTTTTCACTTTTTTGAGACAGGGTCTCGCTAAGTTACGCAGACTGCCTCTGGTCTCGAACTTGCGATCCTCCTGCCTCTGCCTCCTGATTACAGGCGTAATCCCTCCTGCTGGGATTACAGGCGTGCGCCACTGCGCCTGGCCTCTGCTTTTCTTTTTTGAGACAGGGTCTTACTCTGTAGCCTAGGCTGGCCTTGAACATGAGATCCTCCTATCCCAGCCTCCTGAGTGCTGGGATTATAGGTACATACCACTGTGCCTGGCTCATGTATATTTTGACATGAAAATAACTGAATTTTTTGCCAAAAGGCCACTGTTTTACATTTTTGCAAATCTCTTTAATTTGAGGCTTAACAGAAGACCCACCATGTAATCTCTAGAAAATTCCAGGGAACAGCACATAGAAGTGAAAAGGGCAAATACAGTCTTCTTATTAGGGGAAATTCCCCATGTGTCTGTCAGCTTGTCCTGTGGGGGCTTGTGTGGTGCTGTGATGCTGAAAGCTATGCCACTGGTGTCTCAGATACCAGTAGGGCCACCCATGGTGGACAGATTTCAGCTGAATTTCCAGACTAAGACAGACTGGGGAAAAGGATCCAGCAGCCCACTCCCAAAACAATTAGCCCTTGAAAATCTTATGAATAACAGAGAAGCACCATCAAACATAGTGCTAGAGAATGAGTCCCCCAGGCTTGAAGGCATTCAAGAGATGAATAGGGAAGAGTTGCCACCTCAAAGTAGAGTTGACCTTAATGATGGGAATGGATTAAAGCCCCTGGGACCTCCATTTGCTGATGTAGTATGACTCAATATAAGAAGAAAACACGGTGACTGCAACAATGGGCTCAAACATAAAAAGATCATGTGCATGGCACAGTGTTGGGGAGTGTTTCATCCTGTTGTACATAGGGTTACTGTGAGTCAGACCCGACTCGATCCATGGTACTTGACAACAACAAGTAGTGAAAGTATTTTGACCCGGGAGACTCCATGGAAGGTTCTCAAGGAGCTGTGGGTGCCCAGAGCCATCCTTTGAGGACCCCTAGTATAGAAGGACCTCTGTGAACTTGTGTTCTGGCTGTAGGGCCACACTTTCAATTCCCCTCCAAAAGGCAAGAGGATTAACTATGTCAAGTAAACAGCACATAATAGAGATACCAAGCTTGGCTGCTTTCCTCTTTCTTGAAGCCTCAGTTTCCTCATTCATGAAGCAAGGGCTGCACTGGAACACATCCAAGGCGCTTCGCAGCTCCAACAGGCTGTGGCTGTGCAGTGAGAAATGTTCCAGAATCCCACACGTTCCCACTCCAGCCCCAGCGGCTACATTTCCTTTTAAGCTCACAGACACAAAGGCGTGTTCTATTCAGGGGCTGATGGAAACCCGTGAGTACCCTTGACCTTCCAATCTGGCATGTCAACGCAGATGCACACATGTCACATAGAACATGCCCCTGAACTCTATGCCCCCTCACAGCCAAGACATACACACAGAGACACACTGATTCATGGGGCCCGTGCAAAGACAGGTGTGCACACAGGCACGCTCAACGCACGGAGGCACATGTGTACGTTGACACACATGCACTCACAGACACAGACAGAGCCCCGGTACCAGACACACAGGCAGGTGGCTGCAGAGAGCAGCGTGGGGCATACCCCGGCTGGGTTCAACCGCTCCTTCCTTTGGCTGCCACGGGCAGGCGCGCGGGAGGGCGTGGGCCTCTCCGCCCCGCCCCTGCGCGCGCCCCCGCCGCCTGCGCTGCAGTCCACGTTCCCCAGCCCTGGCAGCCCTCGGCTGCGGTCCGATTTCGCGCAGCGCTGGGGAGCCAGCTCGCGAGCAGAGGCGGGTGGCGGGGGATCGCAGCCCGCGTCCGAGGGCTGGAGGAATCCGCGGCTCAGGACAGCCTGGACTCAGGACAGGTGGCCCCTGAGCCTCGGCACCCTGCGCGGGGTGGCACAGCTTGCAGGGAGCCTCGGGGCGCAGGAGGGCCAAGCGGCCGCAGGGAGAATCTGCCGGCGGCATGGCGGGGTTGCGGGCCAGGCGGGGCTCCGGGTGCGGGCTGCTGGCTCTGTCCACGCTGGGATTTTGCCTAATGCTGCAAATCAGTGCCAAGAGGCCCCCTAAGACCCCGCCCTGTCCGCCCAGCTGCTCCTGCACCAGGGACACCGCCTTCTGCGTAGACTCTAAGGCAGTGCCCAGGAACCTGCCCTCAGAGGTCATCTCCCTGTGAGTGTCCGTCTGGCCTTGGGGGTGGGGAGGGAGAGGAGGGCAAGGAGCTCTCTGGGAGTGGATGAGAGACCCCCGGCTCCCCTTCTTCGGAGTGTGAGGACCAGGAGCACTCCTGCGGATCCTCGGGACTGGGGGACTCCAGGCCCTGCCAGCAAGGAGCTCTGCAGTTGTGCAGGCTCAGCAGCCATGGCTGGGGAAAGCCAGAGTTTACGGCCAAAAATGAATCATCACAATAGCAGCATCAGTGAGACCTACTGTGTGCAGACTTGGCAGCTGGGGAATTTACAGAGCATGTGGGCCCCTGCCTGTGAGGTTACACCAAGGGCAGAAAGTGGGAGGGGGAGGGCAATCGGGGGAGGGGTAGCTGGTGAGATTGCCCTCGTGGTACCCGGGGACACGGGCAGGTGCCTGCCACCGGGCCAACTGCTCTGCACCCAGCCTGGCCAAGATCCCTCACGGCAACTGGCCCCACACCCCACCCCTTGCTTGTGGGACTAGAGAAGCTGCCAGGTCCTTGAGAGCAAGGTGCCCCTCTCTCACCCTAGTGCCCCATCCCTCAACAACCCCAGCACATGGTGGGTGTTTGGAGGATGGTGATGGCTCAGGTAATGGAACCTTCTCTTGGCTGAGAGGGAAGGTGAGCCAGGGGCCACGGGAGCTCCCGGAGGCAGTGGGGGAGGAGAAGGGAGGAGGGCAGTGAGGTTGGCTGAAGGGAAGGACAGATGTAGGTGGGGGGCCAGGTCTGTGAGTGCAGAAGCCACTGCCCTGTCCATCTCCATGCCCAGCTCAGACCCTGCAGCCTCCCCACAGTACTGACTCTAGTGTCCCCTGCAGGACCCTGGTGAACGCTGCTTTCTCAGAGATCCAGGACGGAGCCTTCTCCCACCTGCCGCTGCTGCAATTCCTGTATGGAAGGCCTCGGGGGAGGGTGGATGGGGGCGCAGTAGAAGAGTCAGATGCTGGGCTGGGGCAAGGGAGAGTGGTGGAGGCAGCCTTTGGAGATGAAGATGCCTGTGTCCCTTTTGCTCTGATAGAATGTGACAACCTAGAGTCAGGAGTGAGGGCAGCAGGTGGATGGCATGCAGAAGCCAAGAACTTGGGATTTTGGGGCATAGACTCGGCTTCTGTAGAGACCGGAGGGAATTGTTTGCAATAGTTTAGGCTAATGCCAATGAGTGGACGCTTGGGGGGAGGTCATCTTAGATACAGGTGACCCCAGGGATCAGTGCCTGAAGAAAGCTGGGGACTGCAAGGGAGGAGTGGTAGGACAGCTGTCCATGAAGGGCTGGAGGGAGCTGGGGTGAGGGGAGGGAGACAGGGAGAGGAGACCCCACGGGGAAGGGTGAGAAGCCAGTGTGGCAGGAGAACTCTTCCCCTCATCATTTTTTGGAGCAAACATGGAGCCTGGGAGCTTCTGGTATTAGAACAGGCTCCCACCTCGTCTTGCTGCCCAGTTGGTTCAGGGCCTCTCTTAGGGTCCTGGGGTATAGGGGGAGGGCAGCCAGATCTTGGGGAAGCCCAAGGGTGAGGCACGAGAGTAGGGCAGCAAGCATACCCTTGGAAGCTCTAACTCCGCCTTTATCTTCCCAGGTTACTCAACTCCAACAAGTTCATGCTGATTGGAGACAACGCCTTCATGGGGCTGTCACACCTGCAGTACCTGTGTGTGGGAAGGAAAGGGGCAATGGGAGAGCAGAGGAGGAGGGAGCCCAGGCCTGGGTGGGCTGAGTGGGGAGGTGCAATGAGGAGGCTGGAGGAGGTGGTGGGAGCCCTTGGAGCCTCTGATTCAGGACCAGACTGGATCATTTCATCTATGCCCCTGCTTGCACCATCCTGCCTGATGCCCCATCACTGAGTGCTTGATGTCACTGCCCTCTGTGGAAACCTGTCTCAGCTCCTGGGCTGGGATCTGGCCTAGGGTGTAGGGAAAATTGTTGCTTGGGGGCCTGGGATCCTGAGTGGCAGCTGAAACTAGTTCCTGTTTTCTCCAGCTTCATTGAAAACAATGACATCTGGGCACTATCCAAGTTTACCTTCAGAGGACTCAAGTCCTTAACACACCTGTGAGTACCCGATCCACATTACATATACTAGACCAAAGCCCTGCGTGTCCTCCAGAGTTTGGCTTCCATCGTGACCTTCAGGTGACCTGAGGGTCTCTTCTTGCAGCTCACTGGCCAACAATAACCTGCAGACACTGCCCAGAGACATCTTTCGTCCCCTGGACATCCTGAGTGACTTGTAAGCCCTGAGTCCTGCATCTTTTGACAGTGCCACAGAGGGTGCATCCTGGGAGGGTGTGGCATGGAAGTCAGCATCGGGGTGCCCACAGTGTCTTGAGAAGTTGGGAAGGCTTGGATTTGGGGTTTCTGAGGTGAGGTTGAATTAGATATAGATGTTAGCTTTCCAAATTGGGGTTCATCAAGGCATCTGTGGACTCTCTCAAAATATACATCACATATGTTTCAGAATCATGTTGCTTTTTTTTTTTTTTTTTTGCAGTACTTGGGTTGAACCCAGGGCCTCCCACTTTCATGCTCTGCAAGTGCTGGACCACTGAGCTGCACCCCCAGCCCATTTTTTTACTTTTTGAGACAGGGTCTCACTAAGTTACGCAGACTGCCTCTGGCCTCGAACTTGTGATCCTTCCGCCTCTGCCTCCCGAGCCGCGGGGATTACAGGTGTGCGCCACCGTGCCCGGCTCAGAATCATGTGCTTTTCAAATGCAAGTTTGACTTGAATTTTCATGACAGCCTTACAGCATAGCCCACAATCATTTATCATTATTTATACAAGAAGATAAAAGCAAGCTGGGTGGTAATCCTAGCACTTAAGGGGCTGAGGCAGGAGGAACTTGAGTTCAAGGCAAGCCTGGGCCATATAGTGAGACCCAGTCTCAGAGGAAAAAAAAGAAAAAAGAGGGAACTGAAGGAAGGAGGGAGAGAAGGGAGGGAGGGAATGGAGGGAGAGAGGGAGGGAGGGAGGGAAAGAAAGAAAGAAAAAAAAAGCTTTGGAACACAAGTGTGGCATATAGCTGTGCAGGTGTCCGCTGCAAAAGGCACCTGGCCAAGGAGCCAAGCAAGCCGAGGCTTTGTTCAGCCCACACTTCTCTACCCAAGCAGGTCACAGAGATTCATCCACCCCGGGGGGCCCTCTAGCTACAAAGCTTCTGTGAGCAGCGTTAACAAGGTCTACTTCTGAAAGCCCAGAGGATGGGTGGGCAGGGCAACTGAGGGCCTGTCTCTCCACCCTTCCCACCCCATGCCCCCTTTCCCTGCCCCCATGACCCAGGGACCTGCGGGGCAATGCGCTCAACTGTGACTGCAAGGTGAAGTGGCTGGTGGAGTGGCTGGCACACACCAACACCACCGTGGCTCCCATCTACTGCGCCAGCCCGCCCCGCTTCCAGGAGCACAAGGTGCAGGACTTGCCCCTGCGGGAGTTCGACTGCATCACCACAGGTAGGGGCCCAGCCCTCCCTGCACAGCCAGCCCCAGCAACCAGCCCCACACTGCTGCCCCACACCGGGCCTTGGACCTTTCTCCTTGGTGTTGAGCCCGCCTGCCCACACTTCTCTCCTTGCAGATTTTGTGCTCTACCAGACTCTGTCTTTCCCAGCGGTGTCCGCTGAGCCCTTCCTTTACTCCAGTGACCTCTATTTGGCTCTGGCCCAGCCTGGTGCCAGCGCCTGCACGGTTCTGAAGTGGGACTATGTCGAACGGCAGCTTCGAGACTATGATAAGATCCCAGGTACCTGTGCCCAACCGGGCAGTGCTGGCCCTCACCTGGGAAACGTGGCTGTAGGCTCCCTTGTCGAACTCCACTGATTTCCTGTAGGAAGAGGGATAGTAGGAAATGGTCTCTGCCCATAGAGAGTTTCCTGTGTTTGGGGAAGGCCAGTATATTTACAGATAACATCCACGGAGTAATAGGTAGTGCTAGGAGGAAGATCTGAGCACAGTGCTATAAACAACTGAGCAAGGCTTCCTTCAGTTGCCTACCTTGAACAAGGCCCTGGGTTTGATCCTAGCCTGAAGAAAAGAGGAAGAGGAGGAAGAGAAGGAGGGGGGGAGGGGCAGCTTCCTGGTGGAGGAGATGCCTAATTTGTTGTTGTTGTTAGGTGCCGTCGAGTCGGTATCTGACTCATAGCGACCCTCTGTACAACAGGGGAAACACTATTGTCAGTGCTTCTCTGCTGTTCATAGGGTTTTCAATGGCAGATTGATTTTTGGGAGGGGGTTGCCAGGTCCTTCTCCCAAGCTTACAGTATCTGGTGTTCCTGGGCGGTCTCCCATCCAAGTACTAACCAGGCCCGACCCTGCTTAGCTTCCGAGATCTGACGGGATCGGATGCCACAGGGCTACAGCTGCAGGCTGGAGATGCCTAAACTGTGTCTTAAAGGATAAGGGAGAAAAAAGTCAGAGGGAAATGAGGAGGAGATAGAATTGGCTGTTGAGTTCAGTTTTGCATCTGTTGGGTTTGAGCTGAGTTTTGAAGGCTGAGAGGCACTTAGTTAAGAGAGGAAAAAGCAGGGAAGGGTGTTCTGGCAGAGGGAATGGCACAAAATCAAGGAGGTGTGCAACAGCTTAGCGTATGAGTGCATGTAGGTGTCTAGCATAGGCAGCTTCTGTGTCTGCAGGCATAAGATTTAGGCAGGCAGTGGCAGATGAGACCAGAGATCCATGAGGACCAGGTCATTGGCGGGTTAAACAGAGCTTGTGACCTGAACTAGCCTGCATTTTAGATAACATACCACACAGGAAAAAGGCTAGGTGTGAGATACGGCACGTGGGTGGACCACAGGGAGCTATGTGCCAGTCTGTGGGAGGGATGCTGGGGCCCTGACTTGGGCAGTAGCAGAGGGGGCAAAGAAAGGTTTTGAAAGAGGGGGACTGAACTGACACAAGATGTAACAGAACATTTAAATTGCCCTTCCTATTAATGAACTTGACGTCTGTATTAAAAAAAACCTCCCCCAAAGAAAACTCCAGGCCCAGGGTTTCCCTGTTGAGTTCTATGAAACTTTTTTTTTCTTTTTTTCTTTTTCTTTTCTTTTCTTTTCTTTTTTTTTTTTTTTTTTTTTTTTTTTTTTTTTTTTTTTTTTTTTTTTTTTTTTTTTTTTGCTGTACTGGGGGTTGAACCCAGGGCCTTGCGCCTGCATGCTCTGCAAGTGCTGGACCACTGAGCTGTACCCCCAGCCCTTTTTTTTTTTTTTTAACTTTTTTAAAGACAGGGTCTCGCTAAGTTACACAGACTGCCTCTGGTCTGGAACTTGCGATCCTCCCGCCTCCGCCTTCCAAGCTGCTGGGATTACAGGCGTGCGCCACTGTGCCTGGCAGTTCTATTAAACTTTCAAGGAAGAAATTGCAAGGATCTTTCACAAACTCTGTTAAAAAGTAGGCAAGCGCGGTGCTATGGCACATGCCTATAATCCCAGCCACTGGGGGACTGAGGCAGGAGGATGGCAAGGTCAAAGCCAGAGGCAGCCTGCACAATTTAGCAAGATCCTGTCTTAGATAAATGAGTAAATAAGTAAATAAACAAATAAATAAGGGGCTGGAGGTGAGGCTTACTGGAAGAGCGCTTGTCTAGCATGTGCAATGCCCTGGGTTCAACCTCCAGTAATGAAAAAAAAATAATAATAGAAGGAAGGATAGCCACAACCGGGGCTTATCAGGGAGGGATGAGCAAAGGAGAGAATGTTGGGGATAACCCCCAGGACTTTGGACTGAGTGTCTGGGGGCCACGTTTGAAACAGCACAGGAGGAGCTGGCTTGGCAGTGGGTGTGGACCAGGTTGAAGCTCAGGTGCCTGAGTGATGTATGGGCAAGGAGCGGAGGAGAGAGCAAAACTGGATCTTGTGGGAAGACCAGGGCTCAAAGGAGGGGCCAGGCAGTGACTGCCAGAGCCCAAGGTCCTGCATGAATTTTCCTTGGGAAAGGGAAGGGCTGTGGTGAGGAGGAGAGTGGGTGTAACAGGGATGTTGGGGGAGACCCCATACCAGGTGAGCCATGTGTGACCTGATGCACTTTGAACCTGAGACAGATTCAGATAAACCTGGTTGTGAATGCAGGTACACATGGGCACGCATCCTGTTCATAAAAGCCCTTGGCAGAATGTTTTCGCGCACCATTATGCAAGACATTAGGATGCCCTTTTGGTATGCTTGGGATCTTTTCTCTCTTCTCTTCTCTTTTCTTTCCTTCTTCTTTTTTTTCAGTAGTGTAGTGTTGAACCCAGAGCCTTGCACATTCTAGGCAAGTACTCCACCACTGAGATGCACACCCAGCCCCTTTTAAAATCTTATTTTATTTTGTCAGGTGCAGTGGCGCACATCTGCAATCCCAGTGGCTCAGGAGGCGGAGGTGGGATGATCACAAGTTTGAGACCAGAGGCAGTCTGTGTAACTTAGCAAGACCCTGTCTCAAAAAGTAAAAAAAAAAAAAAAAAAAAAAAAAAGGGCTGGGGGCACAGCTCAGTGGTCCAGCACTTGGAAAGCATGCAGGCACGAGGCCCTGGGTTCAACCCCCAGTACTGCATAAAATAAATAAATAAATAAATAAATAAATAAATATTTTTTATTCTTTACATTGAGAAAGGGTGTTGGTAAGTTACGCAGACTGCCACAGGCCTGCCTCTGCCTCTTGAGCTGCTGGGATTACAGGCATGGCCACTATGTTCAGCTTTTTAAAATTTTTCATTTTGAGACAGTGTCTCACTAAGTTGCACAGGCTGCCTCTGCCCTCAAGCTCTCAATCCTCCTGCCTCAGCCTCAAAAGTTGCTGGGATTATAGGCTTGTGGCAGGGTGTCTAGCATGCCTAGGATTTCTCATTCTTCCCTCCCTGGTCATTTACCAGTGGAGTTGTTGTTGTTATTAGGTGCCATCAAGTCGTATGACAGGCAAAACAGTATTGTCAGTGATTCTCTGCTATTCATAGGGTTTCCAGTGGCTGACTGATTTTTGGGAATGGATTGCCGGGTCCTTCTCCCAAGTCAGTATCACCTGATATTCCTAGGTGGTCTCCCATCCAAGTACTAACCAGGTCCGACCCTGCTTAGCTTCGGAGATCTGACAAGATCGGTTGCCACAGTGGTACAGCTGCAGGCACCAGTGGGGTAGCTGTGGGCAAGTCACTGTCTCTCTCTGAATCTGTCTCCTTCTATTTGAAATGGGCAAATGATAGGGTCTTTTTCTGTGTGGTTAGTGAAGGTAATACATGTCTACACTTAGCATGGTGAGAACACACAATAAAAATTCAAAAATCAACATGTTGGTTAAACAACTGGTCAAGATCTAGGGGTATCTGTTTTGTGCTCAATGTCAGCTTGTATTTGAACCTGAACGTGAAGGGTAGAGCAAGGGTGATGCTAAAACTGAGGGTTGGCTATGAGGCCATTAGAAATTAGGGAGCCCTGAGCGCTGGGCAGACAGGGGAGGTACAGAAAACTACCACAGAGTCTCCATGGTAGCTCCCGGTTAGGGGAACTGATTTCCTCCTATGGGTGGGATAGGGCGGGAGCTGTGGACCTGTCCGACACTACCTGACTCTGCCTGCCTCTGCCCTGGCAGCCCCCTCAGCGGTGCACTGCAAGCCAATGGTGGTGGACAGCCAGCTGTATGTGGTCGTGGCCCAGCTGTTCGGTGGCTCTTTCATTTACCACTGGGATCCTAACACCACCCGCTTCACCAAGCTGCAGGACATCGACCCACAGCGCGTGCGCAAGCCCAACGACCTGGAGGCCTTCCGCATCGATGGCGACTGGTACTTTGCGGTGGCCGACAGCTCCAAGGCAGGCGCCACTAGCCTCTATCGCTGGCACCAGAATGGCTTCTACTCCCACCAGGCGCTGCACGCCTGGCACCGTGACACTGACCTTGAGTTTGTGGATGGTGAGGGCAAGCCACGGCTGATCGTGTCTAGCAGCTCTCAGGCACCTGTCATCTATCAATGGAGTCGTACCCAGAAGCAGTTTGTGGCCCAGGGAGAAGTGACCCAGGTGCCTGACGCCCAGGCTGTGAAACACTTTCGTGCCGGCCGTGACAGCTACCTGTGCCTTAGCCGCTATATCGGTGACTCCAAGATCCTGCGCTGGGAGGGCACTCGTTTCTCCGAGGTGCAGGCCCTGCCCTCCCGGGGCTCGCTGGCCCTGCAGCCCTTCCTAGTGGGTGGCCGCCGCTACCTGGCACTGGGCAGCGACTTCTCCTTCACCCAGATCTACCAGTGGGATGAGGGGCGCCAGAAGTTTGTACGGTTCCAGGAGCTGGCTGTGCAGGCCCCTCGCGCCTTCTGCTATGTGCCTGCTGGGGACGCCCAGCTGCTCCTGGCCCCCAGTTTCAAGGGACAAACTCTGGTATACAGACACATAGTGGTGGATCTCAGTGCCTAAGGGCATGCTGAAGCCTCTGGGTTCCTCAGGGTGGTGCTGGAGGCTGGATGGGGGCCTCTATGAGGAGCATGTGTGCCCGTGTGAAGTCACACGTGGCCAGCTTGCTACGTGCTCTATGCACGCACACACACTGATGCATCTGGGCACACTCCGGGGTCTGGCCCAGGAAGCCATTCCCGTCACTGTAATCAGCACCTGTATATGCACCACACCCCCCTGCCCAGGCTCCTCCTGTGTGCACACCTGCTGCGCCCCCATCACTTGTGGATATGGTGGGTGGGGTGCAGGGAGAGGATGGGCCACACCCTCCCGTTCTCTGCTTAGCCTTCCGCCCCCTCGCCTTTCCTGTGGACGCTCCAGGTGTTTCCAGCTGTTTATGTGCTCACTCACGCTCCACAGCTGCAGCCTGGCACCCAGCCGTCAAACTTCCAGGTGCATCCACCCACACGACGCCCCCTCTGCATGCACACGTGGACACCGACGGACGCGTTCAGCTCTGGCGTCCGCCTACCCATGCTCCCATTTCCATAAGTAAACATGGCCAGAAGCGGGTGGCATGTGTGCCGATGGTGCCGCCTGCACAGGCTCCCCTCCGTTGTTACCTTGCTGCCCTCTACAGTTCCTCCTCCGCTCACCCCAGTGTGCCCACCCTGTGGCTGATAAGGACAAGAATGGTGGTGAGCCTGTGTGCCCTCCTGGGGACAGAGCCTCCTCCCTGAAGCAATAACAGCAACAGCAGCAGCCTCTAGGTTCTTTCCAGGGCTGTCTGTCTCCCTTCTCAGTGGGTTTCCTTCGGCGATTCTGAATCCCAGCTCGCCTAAGGCTAGGGGACCACGCAGATGAACGCCTTTCTTTCTGCCTTTCTCTTCGTAGCTGCTGCTTCCGCAAGCTCCGACCAGCCCCTGGTTCACCCCGCCTAGAGGTTGAGCCCTTGAGCCGTGATGGCTCCATAGGCAGGCATAAGAGCTGGGGGAGCTGGGGAACCTGGGGCACCCAAGCCACCTGTGCAGACGCCAGGAGCGGAGCATCCTTGGCTTCGAGCATCCTGGGGACGCTGGAGCAGCTCTGCTCTGCGAAAGCAGCCTCAGTCGCACCGCCTTCCGGTGGAGGCTGGGCCAAGTGGCTAGCGGCTGCGGGAGGCGCGCCTGGGAGCCAGGCTTCTGCTGCCCTCTGCTGTCCGTTGAGCACCATGGCTCCGGAAGGCCAGGCTGGTGGAGGCCAGGGAGCGCCCAGGTTGTGAAGTCTCCTGGTGGCAGGGGCAACTGGGGGTCGCTGCTGATTCACCTGCTTCAAATAAAAAGTTCCACGCCACTGCCAGCTCTCAGGTGTCATGCGGTGCCTCAGGAGACACAGAGCCAGGGCTGTGCCGTCTGTCCTGGCTGCAAGTGGAGGGGGCACGGCTCCCAGACCCTCTTCCTGGCTCCCTTTCCTCGGGGGAGTGGGCACCGCAAGGTCAGCTGGTACTGGGGTCAGGAGTTCATGGGATGACACTCGGGGCTGGGCCTGTGTGACCAGAATCTTCCACCTGGGGCTGACTCACAGCCCAGCATTCCTTCCTGGAGATTATGAGCCTGGGACTCAATGAGACTTGTGGCCGTCCTTCTGTGAGGCGGACTCCAACCAGTGTGGCAAGGACACACTCAGCCGTCCCCTCCCCCGGCTCCTCTGCTGCCACCTCGGTGAGGCACCCTGGAGTCCTCGCTCACACCTTCCTTTATCTTCTCTTCATATTTAGTCAGCCACCAACTCTCCTCCCCATTCTCTGGTTTCCCCATGGGCACTTTTTGTGTTTTCCCCCCTCTCCTGTGGCCACCTCTGTCCAAACCTGCCCTCCTCACTGTGTGTCTCAGTCCCTCACGCCCCCTGCCAGCCCACCTCTCACATCTTCCCATTCTGACCTTCCTGAAACGTCTCTCCACCATGGCAGCCCCTGATCAGGAATCTGCCTTGCTTGGCTCCCTGCTCTTCTGGCAACAAGTCCATGGCCTTCAGCCTGATGTCAAGGTCCTCTAGGCCTGGTCCTGCCTGATGCACCCAAGGCCCTGCAGGCAGTCATGATCCCCACCCCCCATGTCCAAGAACGGAGTCAAGAGAGCCCATGACACAACAGGAGGGAGGGAAGGAAGGTGAGGTCTGACCAGGCCAGAAATAATGCCCAGGCGCTCTAGCAAATGTGGGCCCCTTGGGGAGAGCACACAGCACTATGTGGCAAAAAGGAGTGTTCAACTGTGGGACCCCTCTCCTTGTCACCCGTGCTCACCCATGGGCTTGAGTGAATGGAAGTCTTGTGTGGCTAGTGACAGGATAAGGGAAAGGACATGGAAAAGGACAGTTTCTTGGGCAGAGGGTGCCTGGAAAGTCCCTTCTCTTTTCCTAGTTTTCACTGGTTCTCCAGGGCCTCTTTCAGCTCTCACGCATCACACGTGTCACACATGTCACGTGTCACCCCCTTCCTTGTGCAGTGAGCATGGGGAATGGACACGGGGTCTGAGAGCTCCAGGATCTTGCAGACAGCAGGAGACACACAACCGTCGATGGGACCAGGCGGGTTCTGCAGGCCTCAAATGTGGGCTCACTTCTGTTGCTTGGTTTAAGATTTCGAGCAAGTCAACTGATTTCCCTGAGCCTCGACTTCTCCAAAGCAGATAAGAAAACCTACTGTTTGGAATCCTGATTCAGCCAGCTTATTAACTGAGCCAAAGCAGCTATTAAGACTCAGCCACGTTACTTTGCCTATGTGTGCTTCAGTTTTCTCATCCATAAAGTGGATATGATCATGATATCTACCCAACAGGGTCACCTACATGAGAGCTAAGTGCATTAAATATATGTCGTGCACGTAAGGCTCTTTGAAGAGTATATCTAGCACATAATTGCGATCTGTGTTGGTCTGCAGGATGTGTGTGGAACAGAGGTGGCTCAGAGAAGGGTGTTCAGAGGAGAAGAGCGATCTCTGCGGAGAACAGCAATCCCAGAGCCCCTGCACCCTACACCCCACCTGCAGCCTCAGATACCCAGCCACTCAGCCCTTGGCCACACCTCACTATGGGCAATTGGTCTGTTTCTGCCCCCTCAAACCACATTCCCGTGTTCTTGGTGGAGCAGGGGGCCTTGGGTCCCCATCCTCACCATCCTGGGAGTGCCTGTCCTGCTTTTTCAGATGGGAATTAGGCCCTGATCCTGCACCCAGGGAGGTTGCCACGGGAAGTGGGTTGAGTCTCCCAGACACTTTGGCATTTGGTTGCCCAGCTGAAAGATAAACATCACACTGATAGCTGCTCCCTCCAGCAGGGAGCTCCTCCAAGGCTAGGGGGCATTCTCTCCTTCGGCCCCTGAATGCCCAGCTTTCTGCTGTGTGGCTGCCTGGTCACCTACCCTGGGGCTCATCCATGTGTCCAGTGAGCTACCTAGCAACTGGTGTAACTAAGAGACTGTGTCAACAGCTGAGGATCAAAGGCCACAAGAACCTGAGTCCACTCACTGTGCCAAAGCCAAGCAGGGGGACACTCCTCTGCTGCCAGCCTCATGCCCCTCCATGGGGAGCTCTGCTTTCAGTGGTTGACCTTTGACTTCTTGTCCTTTTGATTTTCCAAGCACAGGCTTTGGGGGCCAGGAAATCTCCATGTGAGGGACTGCCCCAGCTAGGGATGCTCAGAGTGGGCCCAGGAGTGCTCTTCTTTTTTTTAAAAAATAGGGTCTCACTATGTAGCTCAGGGGCTGGGATTTAGCTCAGTTGGTAGAGCGCCACTCTGCAGTCTCTGAGGTCCTGAGTTCGATTCCCAGCACCACAAAAACGGGAGAAGGACATGGCAACCCACTCCCAAGGCAATCCCGAAACAATCAGCCATTGAAAACCCTGTAAGCGTCGCTATGAGTTGGACACGACTCGATGGCACCTAACAACAACAACATGTAGCTCAGATTGGTCTCAAACTTGTGATCCTCAAGCCTCAGCCTCCCAGCTGGGATTTTAGGAGTGAAGTATAGGTCAACTGTACATGTTGTAGGTTTATAGGGTTTCAAAAATACTTCATTAAGTGTAAGTATTTTGACTTAAATAGTGATTGGAGTATAACTGTGTAAGAATTGACTCATGTTGATTTGGAGGTCTCTGCCTTAATTATTTAGGACTGGTTTTCATATTTGCTTATGTAGTGTAAGCTAATATATCTGATGAAATAAAATAGAACTTTTCTTTTTGCTACAAGATTGGGCATAACCCTGGCTTTTACATTGAATGAGAGAACACAAACATATTTACTCAAAGATATTAATTTTAAATAGAAAATAGTCCATTAGTTTTAAACTCCATTGTGTTCAAATAGCAATTAAGAATATACAAAGTTAATGTTAATAATAAATATGAAGGATGTAGATAGTGTGGCTCTTGAGTCTCCAATTAGGATGTCTTACTATTGAAGTGGGCTGGGATTTGGCTCAGTTGGTGGGGCGCTGCGCTGCAGTCTCTGAGGTCCCGAGTTCGATTCCCAGCACCGCAAAAATGGGAGAAGGGCCTGGCAATCCACTCCCAAGGCAATCCCGAAACAGTCAGCCACTGAAAACCCTATGAGGGTCGCTATGAGTTGGATACCGACTTGACAGCACCTAACAACAACAAGCCACCGTACCCAGCTTGGAGAGAGGCTTCCAATGCAGAGGTCAAGCACAGGGTTCCAGAAGGCAGCCAGTGTGGTGGGCATGCCAAAGGACTTTGGCTCACATATGCTCCGTAAGTAATGGATGTCTCTTCCCTCTTCTGTAGCCCCCTACTTGGGCAGAGCTGGTTGGCTCTCAACACTCTTCTTCCTTCACAGAGAACCACAACACTTTTTGCCTAAAGAATCCTGTCTGTGCCTGAACACGGATGTGGCTGGGACCTTCCTGATACGTTCCTCAGTCTTTGATGTTTCTTTTTCCTCCAAAACAGAATGGGTTTGAGGGGACGATACCAGGGGGGTGACAGAAACAAGGGGCCTCCAGGAGTTTCTCCTGTGGGCTGGTTTCACTGCTGGATCTCACACCCATCAATACTAATAAAATTGATGATAATAATTAAGACTGTATAATCACAGTGTGTTTACTTATCCCCAAGAAGCCTCCTTTCCCTGGCTCCCATCATTACCTAGTTCATCCTTCTCACTGGTGGTGGGTGTTCACTGAGGCTCTAATAAAAAATAGTAACTGCCTGTGTTTCCACCCCCACAGCTCTGGAGCAGCCTTACCTCACCCTCAATTCAGTGCAGCACAGGGGGACACTGTTGTCCCCAACTTCAGAGGGAGCAACTGGCAGGAAGCAAATGTCACAAAGAATGAGACTTCACATGGGAAGTTGTAGAGGCAGCAAAAGCTGCCCTCTTTTTAGTCGCCTCCCTTCTTCAAGTCTACAGCCATATCACCCTGGCACCTGATTGCGTCTGATCTCTGAAGGGTTGAGCCTGGTTAGTACTTGGATGGCAGACTACCTGGGAATACCAGGTGCTCTAGGCGTGAGAGAAGGACCTGGCAGCCCACTCCCAAAATAATTAGCCATTGAAAACCCTATAAATATTAGAGAAGCACTGTCAGATATAGTTGCCAGCTATGCCACAGTGTTGGGTAGTGTTCCGTTCTGTTGTACATAAAGTCACTATGAGTCGGACCTGACTCAACAGCACCTAACAACAACCACCCTTCTTCAAGGGGTATGTCTCCCTCCTGGAAGAGCTCCTCCAATTCCATGGCCCCCTCCCAGGGCCATTTGCAACTGGCTGCTGCTGATGCCTCAGAAAAGCTGACCATGCCACATATTTAGCCATCTGCAGGCAATATGTACCACTGGTTAATGCTGGGTCAGTTATTTCACTGAGCATGTTCTCTAAATGGTTAGGATCCTTGCAAAAATTAAGTCCCTGTACACAAAAAATAGTACAAAATGGCGACGGTTGATGCTATGAATTTCCCAGGGATATCTGTGTTCTTAACTTAGAGGAACAGGTGGAGTTTCAAATTTCTAGGGAAGGAGGCAGAGTGAGATGGGGCTCCACCTAGAATCTCTCATGCCCTTGAGGTCAGTCTGCCCGGGTGTATGGACCCTGGAAAGGCGCCCCCAGAGAGGAGGGAACCCCTGAAGTCCACTGTTGGGGATGATTCCCTCAGGTTCCCTGTCCCCCACTACTCCTTCCTTTTCTTCTTGGTCAAGTGGACCCATTTGAGATGCTTACTGACCTGGCAATCCAGTGGTCTAAGACTAAGGCTGGAACTTGCTTTCCCTCAGCCAAGCCTGCTTCCAGCTGTGTCTGACCCTCCAGGGTGGACCCCACTCATTTCATGGCCTATCCCATTCTACAGAGCGGGGGAGGGAGGACAATGGGGAGATGCCAGGGAAGAGCCTTAAAAACTCTGGAGTCAAGAATTTCTTCACCCCTCTCCTTTTTTCTTTTGCTGTTTCCCACTCTCTAATCTTTCCAACCGGGAAGGCTACGACTCCTGACTCTCCACCCCCGAGTCCCGCGGCGGCGCCTCTGCCCTTTAAGGGGCGGGCTTTTCGCCTCCCTGACCTCGCTCCGCCTCTCCAGGGGCCACACAGCGCCTGCGCCACGCACCGGAGCTCCGGGGTTGGGCAGGACCCGGTTCCGTGCAACTTTCAAGTGAGTTGCAAACTCCGCCCCGAAGGCCGTGCTGGTGGCGGAGCGCACTAGGACTGCGCGACCCCCTAGAGCGAAGGCCGCGACCCGACCCCCTGGCCAGGGATCAGCAGCGGCCACCGGCGAGGGCCGAACTCCTGGATCTCCGCGGGAGGAAGTAGGGGTCCGAGCTGCAACCGCCTGGTGGCGCGGGGCGGAGGAGCGCGCCCGCCGACACCGCTCCCCAGTCGGCTTCCTTCCTGCTGGGCAGCCTCCCTCAATTCGCCAGTCCCCGGTTCTCCAGGCTCCCCGCACTGCGGGTTCGAAGTTAAGGGGCGGCGGACCCTTCCTGTGCCAAAGGACAGCCGGGCCGTCCATCGGGCTCTCGCACCGCCACTGGGCCCCCCGACCCGGCCCCCGCGTGAACGGCCCTCTGGGCGTCTTCCTAGGGTTTTCTCCCCGTCCCTAGGGCTGTCAGGATGGTGTCCTGGATGATCTGTCGCCTGGTGGTGTGAGTATGGCCATTCTGAGACCCCCTACCCTTGGAGTGCGAGCTGGGAGCGGCTGGTGGGGAAGGGAACTCTCTGAGCTCCATCACACCTCCCCCAGCACTCACCGCAAGGGTTAACGGACCTGGGAGGCCGCAGGTGGGACCTGAGCACCGCGCGCTTACTGCCCTCCCCAGCCTTCTTGGCTGATGGCGACCCTTCCCACATGCGCGCGCACACACAGTGCAGACAGATGCGTGGGGCTCAGAGCCACCCGCAGCCTATGGCCCAACCCCTGCAAACAGAAGGTGATAGGCACGTGGTGGGCGGGGAATCCAGGTGCTTGCTTTCCCATCTGCGTAGTCACATGACTCATTGCCCTGGCCTTTGCCGCCTCACACAGTCCTACCCAGCCTTTGAGTACTCCAGCTACTCGTACAAATGTCCCTGTCTGCAGCCTGGCAGTGCCAAGTCTGGTGGCCCTGGGCCTGATTGCATGTCTGTAGGACAGGACAACCGGGTGCTCTTACCAGCCTTGTTGAGCGGCTGTGTTCTCGCTCCATAGTGTGCCCATGGACCACCAGTGCAGGCCTGGGCAGGCTTGAGATGTTTGTAAACAGCAGGGTTGTGAGATGGCCTCCAGGGCACTGACTCAGGCACCCTGAGTTGTGCAAGCCAAGCGGGAAAAACAGGGCAGGCACCACCACCTGGCACCCCGGTGGGGAGGTGGCAGCCACCTGGCAGGGTGGGGGCAAAGCAAAGTATGGCGCCCCTCACCCATAGCTGTCTCCCAGGCTGGTGTTCGGGATGCTGTATCCAGCTTATGCTTCTTACAAGGCTGTGAAGACCAAGAACATTCGGGAATATGTGAGTGTGAGGGGGTGGGCAGGAGGGCCCCACTGAGGGCGGGTAGGAGGACGGCCTTAAGGGGACTGGGGGGATGGTAGGACTTGGTGAGGTGGGGAGGGTCCCAGCTGGCGTCCATTCCTCCAGGGCCCTCAGTGGTGTGGCATATCCTGAGTGTGCTGGCAAAGGAGAGAATAGGCCCTGCTCATGTGGGTGTGGGAGGAGGGCAGGCCATGGGGCACCAGTGGAGGATCCTGTGGGTGAAGCGCGCTGGGGTGGGCAAGGAATGAGCTGCAGTTTCTCAGAGGCCGCTGTCTAGCCAGGCATGGGGGAATGCAGCAATGCAGTGGGACAGGCTCTGTGGAATCTCTGGGCCGGGCCAGCTGGGGGCGGGTGATGACATCACAGACTCCCAAGCGGTCCTCTGTGCTCTCTACCCCATAGGTCCGGTGGATGATGTATTGGATCGTTTTTGCAATCTTCATGGCAGCGGAGACCTTCACAGACATCTTTATCTCCTGGTCTGGGCACAGGGGTTGGGGGGCGGTGGGATGGGGGTGGCCTACCCTTGCTTGGCCCACCCTTGGCGTGGCTCCTGGCTCACCTTGACTTACGTTGCCCAACAGGTTCCCTTTCTACTATGAGATCAAGATGGCCTTTGTGCTGTGGCTGCTGTCGCCCTATACCAAGGGGGCCAGCCTGCTGTACCGAAAGTTTGTCCACCCGTCCCTGTCTCGCCATGAGAAGGTACCCCAGGGGGAGGCAGACGGGGACATAGAGGTGGGTGTGAGGGTAAGAGCCCTGGGCCCCAGGTTCAGGAAGCTGGGGACATCTAGGCTCTAATACTAGTCCTGCTACTTTTTGGCTGTGGGACCCTGGCAGAGCCTGGCCTTCCTCATGATCAAATGGGTGGGTGTGAATGACTTTTGGCGGTGTGAAATGCCAGCTGGAAGGAGGCTTGGGGATGGGGGAGTGGAACTCAGCCACTCATTATGCAGGGTGGGGAGTCTTCCTAGTGTGTATTCTAGGCCTGTATGTGGCTGCAGGAAACTGGGGAGGGGTGAGGGAGGAGGCGTGATCATGAGTGGCTTCTCAGGGTCTGCAGAGAAGGGGCTCTGGCGGATCCTCTGAACTCTCCGCCTCTGGGTCCGCAGGAGATTGACACGTACATCGTGCAGGCCAAGGAGCGCAGCTACGAGACAGTGCTCAGCTTTGGGAAGCGAAGCCTCAACATTGCTGCCTCGGCTGCCGTGCAGGCTGCCACCAAGGTGCTCTGGTCCCAGCCTTCGGCAGCCTCTACCCTGTCCCCAGTGCCTTGGAGGCCAGTCCAGCTCTGCCAGGGATCTGAGAGCTAGGGTTTAGGGTTAGGGTGCTGGGCAAAAGGTTGCTGAGTTGCTTTCAGTTCTGAGTCCATTGCCCCAGTGATCACCTGCAGGTCAGCCCTGGACTTCCCTGCTCAAGTCCCTCCCCGAGAAACCTGTTCTCCAGGTAATGCAGAGCCGCCCCTCCCTCCCAGAGTCAGGGTGCACTGGCTGGCAGGCTGCGGAGCTTCTCCATGCAGGACCTGCGCTCCATCCCCGACGCCCCAGGTTCCACCTACCAGGACCCTCTCTACCTGGAGGACCAGGTACCCCATCGCAGGCCACCCATCGGTGAGTGGCAGGGGGACCCAGAACCTTCCTGAGAGAACCAGCCTCCCCCAGGCTGGAGGAAGGCCTGGCTTGGCTGAAGGCTTTGAGACTGTGTAAATGCCCAGCTTTGCCTCCCCTGGCCTCTCCTCCACAGGATACCGGGCCGGGGGCCTGCAGGACAGTGACACAGAAGACGGGTGTTGGTCGGATACCGAGGTAGCCCCCCAGCCGCCTGCCCGGCCCCGAGAGAAGCCCTTGAGCCGCAGCCAGAGCCTGCGGGTGGTCAAGAGGAAGCCGCTGGTGCGGGAGGTCAGTGGTGAGGCCAGCGTGAGGGAGGCGGGCAGGGCCAGCCCACACCTCTCATGGCGCATCTGCTTTCTCCCCCAGGGCACCTCGCGCTCACTGAAGGTTCGGACCCGGAAAAAGACTGTGCCCTCAGACATGGACAGTTAGGGTCTGCAGAGTCAGGCTGTCTTACCTCATGGCTGCAGAGTGCCACAGACAATCTGCAAGGGAGCTTTGGCCGGACCTCTGGCCAGCCTGCACCAGCTGCCTGGGCTCCACCCCTCTTGGCTCCTGCAGTCGCTTGAGGGCGAGGGGCAGATACGGAGAAGCCCTGCATAGGGATGCACCTGCAACATACCAAAGAAGGCTGGGTCCAGGGTCCTATTTATTGCCTTCCTCAGCCCTCTGCCTTCCCAGGTGTGGGACCAGAGCCCCCTGAACACCTGCAGATGAAACCAAAAGTCCACCCAGCTGTGATCATTCCTTCCTGTCTTTCAAAGTACTTGACAGCCTTGTCCAAGGCCCAGTGTGTGTGTCGTGGCTGAATGTTTTGTGTTGGTGAATGAGGTCAGGCTGGTGAGTGTTTTGATAAATAAATACATAAAGATGTTCCATTTCTCCTCTCCTCGTATCCACGCACTGTGAGTGGCCCACGGCAGGCCAGCCATAGTCGAGGGCTCTGGCGAAACGGCAGACTGACTGCTGAAGGAACCTGGCGCTCAGGAGACGGCCACTGGCAAATAGTTGCAAAGCGGCAAGTGCTGTCATGGCTGAGTTCTTGGGCTCTTAAGGCCTCAGGTGGGAGAGTAGAGGGGTCAGTCTTGAAGAGGGCTCAGGATCAGAGAAGACAGCAAGTAGCAGCAGCCAGAAAGGGGCAATTGTAGGCAAACCGATGGGAGCAACAGTGTGGAGGGGCTCGGGCTGCATGTCGGGGATGTGGAAGCTGTACAGAGTGGGCCTGAGGGAGGGGAGTGGTCGTCTGTGCACCTGTATGGTTGGGGGGTGGCCCCCAGGGTCGATTTCTCTAAACACTCTCCATCCGCTGGATACAGTGGCTCAGGCCTGTAATCCCGGTGACTTGGGAGGCTGAGGCAGCCTGCACAACTTAGCGAAATCCTGTCTCAGAATAAAAGTAAAAATTGTCTGGGAGTGCAGTTCAGTGGTAGAACTGTTGCAAAAGCAGTAAGTTAATAAATAAGGGGCTGGGGGTGCAGCTCAATGGTAAGGCACGCGCCTAGCATGCAAGCATGAGACCCTCAGTACTGTTAGGATTAAATTCGCTTTCCATTGGGAGTTTGTACTCTAAACAGAGCAGCCACGAGAGGGCAGCAGCTGCAGGGAGCTGGGCTGCCCCCAGCTTCCAGGTCAAGGCGGGCGGGGCTGGGAGACTGGCCAGAGCCTCGCCCTGCTGGGGCCTGGCTGCTGGCCGGCTGGCCGCAGGGCTGATGCACAACTCCAGCCTCCGATGGCCCTCCCTGCTGCTTGTGGTCGCTGTTGCCTGGCCTGCCCCACCCACAGAGCCTTCTCGGCTCCCGAGACTTCAGGCTCTTTGCCTGGGCCGGCAGTGCTCCATCCCCTCCTCTGACATCCTGGCAGCCCTCTCTGGCCCCTGGATGCTGGTGTCATACCCGCCGTGCCCGGAGGGCTGCTCGCCACTCCCACCCCCACGTCTGCCTTTTCTGCCCTCTTTTGAGTAAGGACAGAGGTGGGTGGGAGAGCTGGGTGAGAGGAAGGGAAATGGGCTGCTAACTTGGAGTGGCCTGAGAATGAGGATTAACTTTTGGTATGGGGATTATCTGGGTTTTATTCAGGGGAAGTCAATCTGCTGGGGTGATTTATCTCCTCACATATGGTGCTCAATGGCTTCCTCTATAGCATTCCCTTGCATCATGGTGGTGGTTTACCTTCTCATTAAGTCATTAAAAAACAAATCTCTATTGAACATCTACCAGGTATCAGATGCACTGCTAGATACCATAGGGAATAGAAGGACTAGTAGTGGCTAGGCCCAAGAGTGTGGCTGTCTCACAGCAAGTGCTATTCTGATGTATATTAATTTAATCTTTACAACAAACTGAGGTGGTTTGTTAGGTGCTGTCAAGTCAGGTCCAACTCGTAGCAACCTTATGTACAACAGAACAAAACACTCCTCGATTCTGTGCGAGGTATATGATCTTTTTTATGTTTAAGCCCATTGTTGCAGACACTGTGTCAATCCATCTAGTTGAGGGTCTTCCTGTTTTTTGTTGACCTGCCACCCTCCCAAACATGATGTCCTTTTCCAGGGATTGGTCCCTCCTGACAACATGTCCAAAATATGTAAGATGAAGTCTAGCCATCCTTGCTTCCAAGGAGCACTCTGGGTGCACCTCTTCTAGGATGGGTCTGTTGGTTCTTTTGGCAGTCCGTGGTATATTCAATATTCATCCCCAGCACCATAATTCAGAAGCATCAATTCTTCTCCTGGTTCCCTCATTCAATGTCCAGCTTTCACAACCATGTGATGTGACTGAAAATACCATGGCATGAGTCAGGCAAACCTTCATCTTCAGTATGACATCTTTAATTTTCAACACTTTAAAACAGGTCTTTTGCAACAGCTTTTCCCAATGCAATTTGTCTTGATTTCTTGACTGCTGTTTCCATGGATGTTGTCTGTATAACTAAGTAAAGCAAAATCTTGGACAACTTCAATCTTTTCTCCACTTATGAAATTGCTTACTGACCCATTAGTAAGGACTTTTCTTTCGTTCATGTTGAGGCACAATCCATACTGAAGATTATGTTCTTTGATCTTCATCAGTAAATGTTTCAAATCCATTTTCAGCAAGCAGAGTTGTGTCATTTGCATAACACAGGTTGTTACCAAGTTCTCCTCCGATCCTGATGCTGTGTTCTTCATAAAATCCAGCTTCTCAGATTATTTGCTCGGCATAGACATTGAAGAGATATGGTGAAAGATACAACTAGGATGCACACTTTTCTCAACTATAAACCAGTGTTTCCTTGTTCTATTTGAATGACTACCTCCTGGTCCATGTGCAGGTTTCTTATGAGTACAATTAAGTGCTCTAGTATTCCCATTCTTCACAATATTATTCATAATTTATTATGATCACACAGTCAAATGCCTTTGGATACTCATTAAAACATATATAGACATTTTTCTGGTATTGTCTTCTTTCAGCTAATATCCATCTGACATCACAGTGATTTTCCTCGTTCCCCCCCTCTTCTGAATCTGGCTTGATTTTCTAGCAGTTCCCTGTCTATGTACTGCTGCAGTCACTTTTGGATATCTTTAGCAAAATTTTGCTGGCATATGATATTAATGATACTGTTCAATAGTTTCCACATTGGGTTAGATTCTGTTTCTTGGGAATAGGCACTAATATGGATCTCTTCCAGTCAGTTGGCCAGGGAGTTGTTTTCCAGATCTCTTGGCATAAACAAGTTTAGCACCTCCAGTGCTACATCTGTTTGTTGAAACATCTCTATTGGTATTCCATCAATTCCTGGAGACTTGTTTTGCCAATTCCTTCAAAGCAGCTTCCACTTCATCCTTCAATACCATTGGTTCCTGATCATATGCAACCTCTTGAAATGGTTGGTCATCCACCAATTCTTTTTTGTGTAATGACTGTGTATTTCTTTCATCTTTTGATGTTTCCTCCATCATTTAATATTTTCCCTGTCGAATCCTTTACTATTGCCACTCAAGCCTTGAATTTTTTCTTTAATTCCTTAAGCTTGAGATAAACAGAGCGTGTTCTTCCCTTTTGGTTTTCTTTTTTCTTTTTTCTTTTTCTTTCTTTCTTTTTTTTTTTTTGTGTGTGTGTGGTACTTGGGGTTGGACCCAGGGCCTTGCACTTGCATGTTCTGCAAGTGCTGGACAACTGAGCTGCACCCCAAGCCCATTTGTTTTTGTTTTTGTTTTGTTTTTGCTTTTTGAGACAGGGTCTCACTAAGTTACACAGACTGCCTCTGGTCTCAAACTTTCAATCCTCCTGCTTCCTCTTCCCAAGCCGCTGGGATTACAGGTGTGTGCCACCATGCCTGGCTCCCTTTTGGTTTTCTATCTGCAGCTCTTTGCACGTGTCATTGTAATACATGATGTTGCCTTCTCATGCTGCCCTTTGAAATCTTCTGTTTAGTTCTTTAACTTCATCATGTCTTCCATTTACTTTAGCTGCTCGACATTCAAGGGCAAGTTTCTAAGTCTCTTTTGACATGTAATTTGGTCTTTTCTTTTTTCCTGTCTTTTTAATAACCTTTTGCTTTCCTCCTGAATGATGTCTTTGATGTCATGCTCCAACTCGTCTGGTCTTTTATCATTAGTGTCTAACATATCAAACCTGTTCTCGAGGTGGTATTTGATCTCAGGTGGAACATATTCAAGGTCATACCTTGGCTCTCGTACACTTGTTCTAACTTTCTTCAGTTTCAGTTTGAACCTGCATATGAGCAGTTGATGGTCTGATCCATAATCAGCACCTGGTCTTGTTCCCACTTTTGATATTGGGCTTTTCCATCATCTCTGTTCACAGATGTAGTCAGCTTAGTTCCTGTGTGTTCCATCTGGTGAATTCCATGTGTAGAGTCGCTGTTTATGTTGGTGAAAAATGTATTTGCAATGAAAAGGTCGTTGGTCTGACAAAATTCTATCATATTCTCCAGCATCGTCTCTATCACCAAAGCAATATTTTGTGACTACTGAGCCTTCTTTGTTTCCAACTCTTGCATTCTAATCACCAGTAATTATCAACACATCCTGACTGCATGTTCGATCTATTTCAGATTGCAGGAGCTAGTAAAAATCTTCCCTTTCTTCATTTGTACCATTAGTGGTGGGTGCATAAACTTGAATAATAGTCATATTAACTGGTCTTCCTTGTAGGCATATGGATATTATTCCATCACTGACAGCATTGTACTCCAGGACAAATCTTGAGATATTTTTTTTTTTGATGATGAATGCAACCCCATTTCTTTTTAATTTGTCATTTCAAGTATAGTAGACCATATGATTATCTGATTCAAAATAGCCCATGCCAGTCCATTTTAGTTCACTGATGCCTAGAATGTTGATGTTTATGCACTCCACTTCTCTTTTGATGATTTCTAGTTTTCCTAGATTTGTACTACATACATTCCAGGTTCCAATTATTAATGGATGTTTATAGTTTCTCCTCATTATTTAATCTTCACAGGTTGGATTAGATGCACAGGAGGTAGATGCTATCATTATTATCTCCATTTCACCAACAGCAAATCAGGCACAGAGAGGGCAATTGATCTGCTGAAGGCCACACAGCAAGTAAGCGACAGAACTGGGCTTTGAACCAGGCCATCTGGCTCCAGAGCTGATGTATTAATCACTATGCAGTACCCAAGTAAATGAGCTGTTTCTTGCTTGGGAGCCAAAACGAAGGAGAGTAACATGTATGGAGAATTTGCTGCATGCCTGAGCTCGTGCTGGGCATTTCACAGTGATGATTTCCCTGATTCCTCCCAAATGGCCCATCATATGGGGGCTTTTGCCATTTCACAAATGAAAAACTGGGGTCAGAGAGCCGCAGCAACTAGCTCACCATGGTACTTCCCACCTGTTGGGGACTCTGCCTGGGAATTGCCTTAGCTGAGGTGGACTGTGGGCCAGAAATACCCACAGACCTGAAGAGAAGGAGCTAAACAGAACGGTGTGTGATGGAAGTACAAAAGAAAGCACACATTTAATAGAAGGGAGAGCTGGGGTGAGGCCTGCAGTTGTGGGGTGGAGGGGCGATCTCACAGGGCTGGGCCCTCACTTGCTCTCATTCCTGGGGTGGGCGCTTGGCATGAACAAGATCGCTCGGGCTCACTGGCGCAGCTGGCGAAGCTTCATGTTCTCCGCCAGCCCTGGGCCCTGTGTAGCCGCAATCAGTGCCTGTCGTTCCCCCGACAGGCTCTTCCTCCCCGACTCCACTCTCCTCTTCCTATTTGCACTTCGCTGCTCACTCAGCCCTCACCGCCTGGGAAGCCCTTCACAGGCATGCCCCTGCCCTGCATCGCTTGTTCATCTGGAGGCCTTGCCGTCTCTGTTTTCGCCTTGAGCGCCTCATATCTTCTCTCTGCTGTGTTGTGATTGCGTGAGGCACAGACTTATCTTTGTGTTGCGTCCCAGCTCGGAACAAGTGCTAACCAAAGTGGAATATTTTTATCCGTCTATGATTTGGTGGTGAAGTCATGTTTATTATTTGACTTCTGAGCTCAAACATCACCTCCTCCTTGAAGCCCCTCTACTATTTCCAAAGGGGCGGGGATTAGAAGAGTCATGTAATCAGTTGTTAACATGGCCAGGTTCTTGACGGTCACCCCCCACACCCAGCCCCAGCAGAGGGTCTGACACCTAAGAGGCCTGAAGGAGGATTTGCTGCTAAAACAACAAATGCACTAAGTGGCCATCAGCCCCTCCAAGGCAGAGATGGCCTTGTGCTTTGGTCTGTGTGCCCTGCATCACCCTGGGCTCATTACAAAGCCTCAAAACTCCCGGTGTCTCTGTAATATGGGTTGGTGAATGGCTGACTGCAGCTGAATGGGTTCCAAGACATCTTGGGGCCAGAAGGGAAGGAGCAAGGAAAAGGCCAAGTTCTAGGGCATTTCTGGCCAAAATACTTGTGATCCTGACGCTTGGGGCACTGGGAGTCGGCTGGGCTTCCTCAGAGTGGCCCTGCCCTCTGAGACCCATCCAGATGCAGCCTCTGCCCAGCACTGCGCCCTCTAGCTGGGGTCCGTGGCCCACTCTGCAGCCCCTCTGGTCTGGCCTCTAGAGGAAGGCCAGACGGTGCTCAGGCCTGCCCACGGCCACCAATCTTCTACTTGCTACCAGTGTGCTTCCCAGGCAGGATCAGAGCTGGGAAGGGCCTAGAAGCCACCAAGGCCAGCCCCTTGGTGCCACACACCTCCACTGAGTCCTCGTCCTGGTCCCCTCTTCAGCCTCTCTGACCACCCTGGCTTGCTTCCAGGGGTTCCCCTATTTCCTTCCCAGTTCTTGGAGCAGTGGCCTTTTCTTCTCAGTCCTTCCTCAGCCCCAACTCCCCTCGGCCTCCCTGCCTCTTTGGCGCCATCATTGCCCCTTGGCCCCGGTCCCTCAGTGTCTCAGTCCCCTTCCCTCCTCTGGCTTCCATGTCATGACACACAGGAGCCCACAGCTGTATTCTTAGCTGCCACTCTCAGCAGCATGCTGAGCCTCTATCCAACCCAGCCCTGGCGCCGTGCTGGTGGGGTGCCCTGGTGGGTACCATCCCCCGCTAGAGAGGCCCTGCAGGGGATGGGTACTCAGGTTCTTGCCCCATCCCCCACCCAGTGTCAGGGACTAGGGGTCCAATAGCTGGGGAGGGGCTAAATCCCAGGGCAAGAGGATGATGCCCGATACTGGGGGACCCTGGGGCCAGAACAGTTGTTAAGGGGTGCCAAGGTCCTGAGCCATGGGCCGATTGGAGCTTGGATGGCAGGAGGGGAGGATGGGAGGAAGGAGAGCACCAGAAGAGGAATTAGGTCAAGGATGTGGGTGGGTGGGTGGCATCAGCCACCCAGCTTCCCCTGCCTCCAGAAGCATCTCCACACTTCCCTTCCCCGCCCCTCCCCCCAGGTCCTGGGAGAATTCTCCTGATATTCCCCCTCCCCCGTGCTCCCCACCCCACGCATCGCCACGGGGGGTGGGGGTGGGGTGGGGGGAGGCCAGCCTCAGCTGTCTGGAGGACTGAGGGGCTGGGGAAGCAGGGCTAGGTGCCCAGACGGCCGCGTGTGTGGGAGGGGATGTCCTCAGATGCCCTCCACCCGGCAGTCCCCGCTCTGACGTGGGTGCCCCCCCTCTCCCCGCCCGGATTAGTGGCAGCTTGGCCTGACTCTCCGGGGCTCCTTCCCCCGCCCTGCCTGCTGCCCACCCCTGGGCAGGGGGCTGCTCCGCCTGAGGGGCACTGTGCTTGCCCAGGTAAGGGGCTCCGGGGTGGAGAGAGGGCAGCTGGCTGGGAGCGAGGCTGTGCCTGTTAGTGGAGTGTGTCAGCGTGTGTGTGTGTGTGTGTGTGTGTGTGTGTGTGTCCGAGCGTGAGGGGTCGGGGCGGGCTGGGGCCGGCCCCATGTGTGTCTGGGGGTGCCGGTCAGCTTGCTGTGGTCCATGGTCTGTCTTTGTGTCCACACGCCGGGTGGCTCCCCTCCTGCGTTTGTGTCTTCTGTGTCCTCAGCTCTGCTCCATCCTCAGGCACAGAAGAGCTGGCTGCAAGGACTCTGGCCGGTGGCATGGGCTCTGAGGCAGGAGGGGAGCCGGGTGGCAATGGGCAAAGCGCTTCCCCCCCAGCCCCTGGCCATTCCAGCAGCAGCGCTGGGAGCCCAGAGCTAGTCCGGAGACTCTGATTTGACAAGCAGACCTGGCAACTGAGGGTAGCGTGGGGGCTAGCTGTTCTGCTCCTCCCCACCCCGGACAGTCCCCATCACCTTTGGGGAGGACAGTAGCAGGCCCTTGGGACTCTGGACAGCCCAGGCTCCCACTCTGGCCTTTTCCAGGCCCCAAGCCACAGGCTTCTCCCCAAGACTCTACTCTCCCACAAGCCTCAGCTGCTGAGGCAGGCCAGAGTATAGTCAGGACCACTGGTGCTCCTGTGCCCACCACCTTGCCCTGGAGGCAGTCTAGGAACAGGAGGCCGGCCCGGGCCTCAGGACTGCAGTCCCTGTGAGGCCCTCCTTGATCATCTGCCCTGGCACACTCAGGTCCGATCATCCCCAGACGAGCTGGGGAAGGAAGGGAGGTGTGAATAACTCAGCCATGTAAACAACCCCTACCATCTTGCCCTGCAGTGGAACCAGCCTGTGGGGGAGGCGAGGGGCTTGGGAGGGTCTCTGCCAACATGGCCCAAGTCCTGCCTGGCACCAGCCCCTTTGGACCCCTCTCCCCAGGACCCCTGCTCTTTTCTGCAATGGTCAGAGGCTCCCTGCCTCTGCTTCCCCCCCTCCTCATCTCTTAAGAGGAAGGCTCCTGGCTTTCTATGGCTCCCCTCTCTAGGGATGGTGGTGTGACTTGAGACCAAGCCAGGGCATCCAGAACTCATCCCTTCCATGGGACGGGGGAGTGAGGGGGTTGCTTCTGTTTTAGGCTGGGTGCAGGGAGGCAGGGGCACCGAGGGGCAGGAGGTGGGTGCCTGCAGGGAAGGGAAGCGCCTGTTGGGCGTGTGGGTTTCTGTGTGTGTCTGAATCTGTCTGTGTGTGTTTGAATCTGTCTGTTTGTGTCTGCTCTGGAACCACCCCCGCAGAGGAGCTGGGATGCTTCCCCGGGTGGAGGGTGCCCTGCTTGCCCATTTCCTCTCCTACTCGGTGCTCCCTCCCAGGAGCCACTCCCATGGGCGCCTCTTCAGACCAGGCCTGGGAGCACTGGGAACCCTGGGCCCTGCTTGCCCATTTCCTCTCCTACTCGGTGCTCCCTCCCAGGAGCCACTCCCATGGGCGCCTCTTCAGACCAGGCCTGGGAGCACTGGGAACCCTGGGCGTGGGGCAGACCCCTAGAACCTGGGGCTGGGGTGAACCGCGGATCGTCTCAATCTCCTCACTTCTCTGGACACTTGATGAAACCAAAGCCCTTAGACTGGGAACAGCCTAGGCTCCTAAGCACAGCACTTGGTGCCTTTAGGCCCCCGGGAAGGGCCATGGGAGGGGGGTTGGGATGGGGGACCAGGAATAGCTGCCAGGCCAGATTAGGAAGAGGATGAGGCAGGGCAGACACCGGCCGGTGGAGTGTGCCCACGGACCAGAGCTGGAGAGGTCTAGGAGAGAGTGGTCCAGCAGGCACAGGCCCGGCTGGCATGGCTCAGAGCGCCCATCACTGACCCGTGAGAACTCGACTGCCCCTGCCAGCTCTGGCTCTGCCCCCTCCCAGCCGCCCCACCCTAGTACCCCAGGGGGCACCCCGCCCCACCGTGGCCTGGACCGGCCCCTCCCGCCCTTTGCTCCAGTTCCCGGGCTTGGCACCTATAGTGGGGGTGCTGCCTGCCTGCCAGGCTCCGAGCTGGGCCCACGGGAGGGTGGGGCGGCTGGGAAGCTGGCACTCTGCCCCGGGGGAGCCTCTCTCGGCAGGCGCCCGGGTGCCGCTGGGGGGAGGGGGGAACAAAGGACTCATTCTCCCCGTGCGCAGCCGGTGGCATCGCCGGGGCGTTGGCGGAAGCCCCCGGGGCTCAGGAGGGGGCAGGCCCAGGCGGGGCCGCCGAATCACGGGCTCCTGTTTCCCGCAGGGTGCTGGAGGAGGAAACCGGCGGAACAGCTTCCTCACTCTCAGTTGCGCGTCTGGCGATGGCGATCAGAGGTCCTGCTGCGCTCTCCGCCGCGCTCTGCCTCCATTAGCCGCGCTGTGCGGTGCTGCGCCCTCTCTGGTGCCTCTCTCCTGGCTCGTGGGATCGGCCCCCTTCCAGGGACGACCCTCTCCCCCGGCCCCTCAGCCTTTTCCCCCATTCAGCCATCTCCGACCCGGGGCGCACGTTCCCCCCGGCCCGGCTCCCTCTCTCCCTCCGGAGGCACCCGCTCCCTAGCCCCGACCCGGCCCTCCCCAAGGCGCAGCACGGAGTCTCGGCGTCCCATGGCGCAACCCACAGCCTCGGCCCAGAAGCTGGTGCGGCCGATCCGCGCCGTGTGCCGCATCCTGCAAATCCCGGAGTCCGACCCCTCCAACCTGCGGCCCTAGAGCGCCCCCGACGCCCGGGGGAAAGGAGCGCGCGAGCGCGCTGAGCGGAGAGCGGGAGATCGCGTCCTTGCCCGCCGGCCGGGAGGCCCGGGAACCGGCCCATGGGGAGCGGGTGCCCGGCGCCGGCCAGCACGACCATCACCACCCGCGCCGCGCCCGGCGCGTGAAGCCCAGGTAAGCGCCTAGAGGGGGCGCCGCGGGAGCGCCTTCTGGGGACACTTGTAGCGGGGGGCTTCTGCGCAATCCCCAGCGCACTCGCCGAGTGAGTTTCCCGTGCCCCTCTGGGCTGGGCCACACATCTTAACACCCAACAGTTAGGATGCTCGGCTAAAGGGGCTGCACCGCGTGGGACTGGGGCTTCAGAAAACCCGAGCGCCCTCTGCCAAGGCGCGCGCGCCTCCTTCCCGGGGTTTCCTCGGCCGGCTGAGGGCACAGCTCCAGAAAGCGCCGCCGCGCTGGTGCCACCTGTCATTCTGGTCCCTCGTATGCATGTTCAATTTTCCCTCTCTTGCGACTCTCTGGGGCCCAGCCGGCTTTCCCCGCCTCTTTCCCTCCCTACTCCAGGCTGCAGTAAGCAGCGGCGTCCTGGCACAGAGGGCTAGGCGAGGGCCACTGGACCCACTCCAGCTGAAGCCTCTTACTCCCCTCTCATTTCCCATGCTGGCTCACTCCTGTTGGGGGCCACGGAGATCCTAGCCCCCAGCAGGTGTCCTGGGACTGTGCTGGAAAAGCCAAGAATCTAGAGCCTGGGAAGAGGCAGAGGCAGGGCTGCCCAGGTGTAGGGAGAGACACGAGCCAGCAGCCCTGGCCAGCTGCCCTCCCCAGCGCCTCCCGCCTGCCTGGTCTGGACACCCCAGTCCCGCAAGCCTGGCTGGGGATGGGGTTTGTTGTGGGCGAGCAGCGCCCCTGAAACCACAGACTTCACTGACTGGGA
Source organism: Pedetes capensis (assembly GCA_007922755.1). Lineage (NCBI taxonomy): Eukaryota > Metazoa > Chordata > Mammalia > Rodentia > Pedetidae > Pedetes > Pedetes capensis. The sequence continues at coordinate 529,461 of VMDO01000005.1, forward strand.
AGTGTCCTCTGAGACCCAAGCCCCATTTTACACAAGGGTACATTGGGGCCCAGAGGAGCACATGCCCAAGGTCACATAGCAGGTGACAGAATCAGGGCCAGGATCAAGGTACCCTGTGCTCCCAGTTTAGCTCCACTGAACTAACCTTTTGGGTTCTTGCTTCCCTGTCCTTCTCCAGGGCTTGTGCCTGGGTTCCTGGCTCGATGAGGCCAGGACGTGTCACCCTAGAAATGACACCCTCTGGTGATTTGGCCCTCCAAATTCAGATGAGGGCCAGAGCTTGGAGACAGGGGTGAGCTTCCCACGCCAGAGCCTCCTGCCCAGACAGGCTCCTTCTGGCCTCGTGTGGTAGGCTGCATGGTGCCCCAATGTGGCCTGGCACTTGCTTTACTAGTTTGAGCCACTTTGGTGCTGCCAGGGCGGTGCCCACTCTGGGCCAGTGGTAAAGTGCCTGGGGCATGTGCCCAGGGAGCTCATGCTTTGGTCCTTATGCTCCAGGGACCCTCCTGGGAGAGCCCCATGAGGGCAGGAGAATGATGGAGAGTATGCCCAGCTTCCTGAAGGACATCCCAGCCTGGGAGAAGACGGCCCCTGAGAATGGCCTCGTGGGACAGGAGCCGGGTACCCCACTGCGGGACGGCCTGCGCCGTGGGGCATTGTGCCTGGGAGAGCCTGCTCCCTTCTGGAGGGGCGTCCTGAGCACCCCGGACACCTGGCTTCCCCCTACCTTCCCCCAGGGCCCCAAGGACACTCTCTCACTGGTGGAGGGCGAGGGCCCCCAGAATGGGGAGAGGAAGGCCAGCTGGCTGGGCAGCAAGGAAGGGTTGCGTTGGAAGGAGGCGATGCTGGCCCATCCACTGGCCTTCTGCGGGCCAGCGTGCTCGCCTCGCTATGCTCCCCTGATTCCGGAGCACACTGGCGCCCATCCCAAGAGTGACACTGTGGCCTTCCGGCCCCTGCACTGCCCTTTCCTGCTGGAGACCAAGATCCTAGAGCAAGCTCCTTTCTGGATGCCTACCTGCTTGCCACCCTACCTAGTGTCTGGCCTGCCCCCAGAGCGTCCATGTGACTGGCCTTTGGCCCCGCACCCCTGGGTGTACTCGGGGGGCCAGCCCAAAGTGCCCTCCACCTTCGGCTTAGGCAGCAAGGTGAGTGTTGGAGCAGAACAGGGACCTGGGGTTCAGGCCACAAAGGTAGCCCAGGGGTCCCGGAGGAGCCCAGCTAGGGCAGCACCACACTGCCCTCATTCTGATGAAGTGAGGCAGCGCCCAGGTAGAGGAGCCAGCAGCTCAGTGTCAAGCCAAGCACTCAACCCTCTCAGCAGCTCCATCCCTGGCCCTCACAGGACAAGGTCTTGGGAATTCTGCCCGTGGACTGTGTGGCCTTGGCCTGCAGGGGCCCGTGGGTGGGCAGGCAAGGTCTCTCTATCTGGGAGTGGGATGTGCAGGTGACCTCATGGCCTGTGTCTAGAACTCCTCCCCCACAGGCAGCCTGCATGCCCAGACTGAGACTTTTCTTTCTTCTTCTTTTTTTTTTTGGCAGTACTTGGGGCAAAACCCAGGGCCCAGACTTTGCAAACGCTCTACCACTGAGCTGCACCCCCAGCCCCTTTGTAACTTTTAAATTTTGGGACAGGGTCTTGCTAAATTACACACGCTGCCTCTGGCCACGAACTCGCAAGTCTCCTGCGTCCACCTCCCAACCTGCTGGAATTCCAGGTGTGCATGCGCCATGGTGCCCAGCCAAGCTGAGATCTTAAAGTACTTGAAAATCAGTGCGAAGCCAGGCATGGTGGTGTACACCTGTAATCCCAGCACTTAGGAGGCCAAGACACGAGGACTGAGTTCAAGGCAAAGCTAGGCTACATAGTGAGACCTGGTCTCAAAAAAAAAAAAAAAAAGAATGGAAAAACCAACACTCACAAAACCAGTACAAGCTGGGACACTAGAGAATCTAAATAGCTCCTGGATGTCCTTTGGTTGTGCCAGGGATTAACCCTTTAGCTGCTGGATTATGGGGAAGTCCGAGAAATCCTGGGAAAGGCTGGTAATCCCAGTGACTCAGGAAGCGAAGGCAGGAGGATCCGAGAGTTGCAGGCCAGAGGCAGCCTGCGTTATCTTAGAGAGATCCTGACTCGAGATAAAAAGTAAAAAATGGGCTGGGGGTGCATACCGATGGTGGAGCACCCGCAAAGTATGTGCAAGGCCCTGGGTTCATCCCCCAGGTATTGCAAAATAAATAAATACCTCAAATCCCAGGAAAGGATCTGGGGGGACCTAGAGTGATGGGGAGCCCCCTGGGGAGGTGCCCTTTATCGCGCAATCTGAGGCTTTTTTTTTTTTTGTGGTACTGGGGGTTGAACCCAGGGCCTCGCGCTTGTATGCTCTGCAAGTGCTGGACCACTGAGCTGCACCCCAGCCTTTTTTTTTTTTTTACTTTTTTGAGACAGGGTCTCATTAAGTTACACAGAAGACTGCCTCTGGTCTCGAACTTGCGATCCTCCTGCCTCCGCCTCCCGAGCTGCTGGGATTACAGGCGTGCTCCACCGTGCCCGGCTCAGTCTGAGGCTTCTTGAGTGGTTTCTCTCAGCTGTACTTTGTTTGTGGCAACTGGTGTTGCCAGTCCTTCTTGGGAACCAAAGCCAGGACTCATTTAACCCTCTCTCCCCTCTTAGGGCTTTTACCACAAGGATCCGAGCACTCTCCCGCTGGCAAAGGAGCCCTTGGCAGCGGTGGAGCCTGAGTCGTCCAGATTAGCCCCTGGTGGGCATCTCCAGCGAGCCCGAAAAGCAGAAGGTCCCTCGCTTCACCAGAGAGACGGGGAGACAGGAACTGGCAGGCAGCAAAATCTTTGTCCGTTCTTCCTGGGGCACCCAGACACTGTTCCCCGGACCCCGTGGCCCCCTTGTCCTCCAGGCCTGGTTCATACTCTCAGCAATGTCTGGGCTATGCCCGGCAGCGGGAGCCTTGGGTACCAGCTGGGGCCGCCAGCCACCCCAAGGTGCCCCTCTCCTGGGCCTCCGACCACCCGGGGAGGCTGTTGCTCATCCCACCTGGCTGCTAGAGAGGGGGATCCGGGCCCTTGTGGCAGGTGCCAGGAGGGCCTGGAAGCAGGGGCCAGTGGGCCTGGTGAATCCAGTGAGGAGGTGAACAAGGCCACCAGCCCCAGGGCCTGCCCCCCGAGCCACCACACCAAGCTGAAGAAAACGTGGCTCACGCGACACTCAGAGCAGTTTGGGTGCCCAGGCGGCTGCCCTGGGGATGAGGAGGGCCCGGCTGCCCGGATCCAGACCCTCAAGAGGGCAGGGAGCCCTGAGGTCCCGGGAGCAGGGGGTGGCCCAGCCGCCAAGCGCCCACCCCACCCTTTCCCAGGCACTGCCAGGCAGGGAGCCGGGGCTTGGCAGGAAGCATCGGACGCATCCATAGGAAGCAAGGCAGAGACTGAACAGCGGGAGGAACAGAGAGGTAAGCGGGAGGTTGTGGGTCAGGGCCTGTGGGGACCCCGCTGGGAAGGGGCAGCGGGGCGGAGGCTTTGCAGGTTGTAGGGGCCATTAGGCTCTTTATGAGTGCGTCACGCCCAGGTGTCAGGCTTCCTACCTGGATCGTGATTGTTCTCTGGGGTTCCTTAGTATTGATGGCAAGGGCATTCCAGCCAGTGGCTTCCATCTTTGTCTGTCTCCTGCCACACCATAGTGTGTTGGTGGCAGTGCAATGACACAGTTCAGAGCATGGGCTCTGGAGTCAGAGGGTCTGCTTCCTGCCTTTGTTGAGCTACTGATCAGCTGTGTGACCTTGAGCGAGTTCCTTCACCTCTCTGGGCCTCCGTTTCTTCACCTATAAAATGGGGGTGAGGATGGTGCCCGCCTCATGGAGATGACTGCATGGATTACCAGAAATGCTATAAAATCTCGTCAAGGGTACAAAAGAATGTGTGGCACTTAGCACACACTCAGTACATGTTCCCTGATAGGATGATTTGTGCCACAAATCCTGGCTTGGTTGCTCCCTCTCCAGAAGGACCCTTGTCTTGCCTCTCTTTGCCAGCTGGATCGTAGAGGCTCAGTGGGACTCACCAGTGTTAAGGCCCTGGGCATATCCCGAATTCCTGCACCACTGTGTCCTTCATGTGGGGTTCTATCACTGCAGATGCCAGACTCAGTTCTTTGGGGTCACCTCATTCTCAGCCTCCGGGACTGCTGGGTTTAGATCCGGGCTGTCTCCACAGCCCTACCCAAATACCCCTGCACCTGGCATGGGTCTGTCTGCACCCTCGCAAGCCTGGGTCTGGGCAGGAGAGCGGATGGCCCCTTCGCCTTCTTGGGTTACTGCACCTGTGCCCTGTGTTGAAACACTCTGGCCTTCTCAGTTTCTGGCGCCCTCCATCCGTCTGTCTGTCCACCCATCTATCCTCGCTGAGATTATCTCCTCACATTGTCAGGCAGCCAGCACTATCACTAAGCCCTCCTAGGAGCTATCCAAAGTCTACACTGGCTGGATTCCACACTTGTGCAGGGACTGTCGCCACAGCTGCTCACAGCCTCAGGCTCTGCGTGCCAGACAACCCCTTCCCTCGGCACACAGCCCTGCCAGGGCCGTCTCGGGCCATGGCAGCCTTGGGCACGAACCTTCCAGCTGCCTGGTCCACTCTCTCTGGTTCTGAATTAGGCCTCACCTCACCTGCCTGGACCCCAGGGTTGGGCTGGCTGTGAGTGGATAGGGTAGGTGGGGAGCCAGAGGGTGGGAATGGCGTATGCCCTGAAAACCCAGCCTCCTGAGCAGCTGCGCTGTCCCTTCAGGACCCCGAGACGGCAGGGCCAGCCTTCAGGATCCTGGGCTTCAGGACACACCTTGCCCTGCTCTCACGGCAGGCATCGCTCAGTGCCAAAGCTGTGGCCAGGCAGCTGGAGAGATGGCAGGACCGGTGAGCCGCTCCCGGCAAGGACAGAGGTAGGTGTCGCCCCTGGCTGCCCCGGGGCAGCAGAGCCTTAGGCCTCCTTCCTCATGCCCTTCTGCCCTGTGTCCAGATTACCCCTTCAAGGAAAGCAGCCGCCGCAGGAGGAGGACCCCCCAGCCGGCTCCGAGGAGGGAGGAGGGTCTGGCCCAGAGGCTCAGCTCAGCAAGGGCCTCGCCAAGCACCTGCTTAGTGGTTTGGGGGACCGGCTGTGCCGCCTGCTGAGGAGAGAGCGGGAGGCCCTGGCCTGGGCCCAGCGTGAAGGTGAGCGGACCTCCCGCATGGACCTGCACAGGGCCTGGGCTTCCCTCCCTGGCCCTCTCCCACTGTGGGCTCCCAGGCCCGCCCTGCCTCAAAGAGCTCCTCCCTCCTCCCTGTTCCTTACTTGGGCTTTGTGGATGCTGACGCCTCTGGGCTGGGTAAGGAACGCTGGGAAGTGTAAACCTGGGTCCAGTTCTGTTCTCTGAGAGCTTTAGGGTTGTAGGGAAAGCAGGGCCACGTACAAATGTCTGCAACAGGTGAGGGAGCTTCAGAGGAGCTGAGGCCGCAGAGGCTTCTGGGTAGCAAAGGCTCATGGGCCAGAAGGCTGGTGGGCTTTGGGCTGAGTTTTTTTTTTTTTGTTTGTTTTGTTTTTTGTTTTTTTGCCGTACTGGGGGTTGAACCCAGGGCCTCGTGCTTGCATACTTCGCAAGTGCTGGACCACTGAGTTGTGCCCCCAGCCCAGTTTTTTACTTTTTGAGACAGGGTCTCACTAAGTTACGCAGACTGTGTCTGGTCTCGAACTTGCGATCCTCCTGCCTCCGCCTCCCAAGCCACTGGGATTACAGGTGTGCACCACCGTGCCCGGCTTTGGCTGAGGTTTTGAGAGACTTGAGGGCATTCAGCTGGCTCCTTAACTACAGGCCGAGCACCCTGTAGCTCTTTCTGGCACCAGAGAGTGGTCTTTGTAAATACACCACCCCAGGCCTACCTGCCTATCATTCCCTGGGCGGAAGTCGAAGGTGGCTCCCTCTTGCCCCAGAGAGGGCTAGTCCCTACATTTCTTCAGTCTTCAGCCAGCCCACGTCAGCTCCTGCAGCTCCCAGCCTGGATTCTGGGCACGGATACCACCCGTCCTCCCCTTCCCGGATCACCCTGAGCTTGTCCATCCCCTGGGGCCTTGGCACTGGCTGTTCCCTTACCCTGGAATGCCCTGCTCCTCCCTTCCGACCTGGTGGCTGAGAACTTACTCATCCTTTGGGACCCCTTGTGATGCTTTCCCACCACGCCCATGCTCCCACGGTGACCTTTTCTGACTCCAGCGCCAGACTTGAGTCACGGCTGTGTCTGCAGGTCCGTCTCCCCTAATGGCATGTGAGGGCTGGGTTGGCAGGCTCAGTTCAGGGCAGCTCCGAGTTCCCTGCACCCACCTGGGACACGACGAGGTGTTTGTTGAATGTGTGCTCCTGGGTGCCTTTTCCACCTGCCAGCCACGGCTTAATCTAAACCTTGGCTCTTAAAAAGATCCCCTCCTGGAGCTGGGCGCGGTGGCGCATGCCTGTAATCCCAGTGGCTTGGGAGGCTGGGGGGCCGAGGCAGGAGGATTGCAAGTTCAAGACCAGAGGCAGTCTGCATAATTTAGTGAAACCCTGTCTCACAAAGTAAAAAATGGACTGAAGGTGCAGCTCAGTGGTCCAGCACTTACAGAGCATGCAGGCACAAGGCCCTGGGTTCAACCCCCAGTACCTCAAGGAAAAAAAAAAAAAGATCCCCTCCTTCTGGTAACGGTAGGAAGGGCCTCTTAAGGCTTCCTCTTGTGATATATAGAGAGTCCCCTGGAGGAAAGGCCACCTGAGCAGCTGCCATGCCTTTCCATTTCTGGTATCAAGTAGGGCTGGGAGCAGGGGTGGGGGTGGGGGTGGCTGAAGGAATGTACTGGAAGTGGTGTGGATTAGTAATGTAGGCCCAGTGGGGAAATCCTGGGGCAGGGCTGGGGGTGGGGCAGGCATGGGGAGCTGAGGCCACCCTTGTCCCGGGATGGCCTGCTGGAGCGAGTGGCTTCTGTGGGGTAGTTCTTGATGGGGCTGTTGACTAAGCAGGGGACATGGCCAAGGAGCCTGTCTCCCTTCCCTGGCTGGCTCTCTCTGATTCTCCTGCTTTGCTTCCCCGACGAGGTCCTCAGAAGGGGCCATGGCCTTCAGCCTTCTGACCCTGTTCTGTCTTGTGGTCAGCAGGCCAGGGGCCAGCCGTGACAGAGGACAGCCCGGGCATTCCACGCTGCTGTAGCCGCTGCCACCACGGACTCTTCAACACCCACTGGAGATGCCCCCGCTGTAGCCACCGGCTGTGTGTGGCCTGTGGCCGCATGGCTGGTGCTGGGAGGGCCAGAGAGAAAGAAGGTGGGACAGGGCCAGGAGGCCAAGGAAGGGAGGGCCAAAAGGGAGGCCGCGGTAGGACTGCTAGGAGTGTGGCCATTTCTTGGTTGTCTGTCCCCACGCAGCCTCCCGATCCCCGGCACCACTGCCCATTGCCGCTTAGAGTAGACCTCTCCCTGTCCCCAGATCAGAGAGCCATGCCCCTGTCCTTGCCCACCCTTAAAAGGCCCAACTTGTACCTTCTTGGGTTTCTGCTTTGTTATGTTTGATTTGGGTTTTTTGTTTGGTTGGTTGGTTGGTGGGTTTTTTTTTTTTTTTTTTTTTTGTTTGTTTGTTTTTGAGACAGAATCTCATTATGTAGCCCAGGCTGACCTGGTACTTGAGATCCTCCTGCCTCAGCCTCGGCCAGGATTACAAGCATGCGCCGGCACACCTGGGAGCTTGCGCCTCTTAAAATCTGTTGTAACAATGTGCAGTGGGTATTATTGCCTCCATTTTCCAGAAAAAACCTCAGAGAAGTTAAATGACTTGTCCAAGGTCACAAAGCAAGTAAATGTGATAGCCAAGATTTAGACTCAAGTCCTCTTTCCGTGGTTCTTAGCTTTATCTCCCTTGGCTCAAAATGGTCACCTTGGGTCTTGAGGTCTCCCAGTATGCCGACAGACATGGCCAAAAAGGGTTCCAGGATCAGGTATATTCTGGAACATTCTCTGCCATGTGGTCACCTTGAGATCTTACTGAGCATCTCAATGTATGGAAGCCCTCTGCATCTCACAAGCAAAGCATCCTGTTCCTACCCCCAAGTTTCCCAGAAAGCACGCATTTTGTGGATTGTTGAGCCCTCTGATTTAAATATCATGCACTTGGCCTTCTTTCCTGACCTTAACCTGTGGTTACCTTGCTTTCTGGATCTGCAGCTTCTCCCCTCCTACCCCACAGGCTCTCAGGAGCAGTCCACAGAGGAGTGTGCCCAGGAGGCTGGGCATGCTGCCTGTTCCCTGATGCTGACCCAGTTTGTCTCCAGCCAGGGTGAGCTGTCACGGAGGGGTGGGGCGGGTAGTGGGTGGGTCCACAGGGAGTCAATCTTCCTGTCTGATTGTCTCTGACCCCAATGACATGCCCTCCTCCTGCTGGGTGAGGCGAAGCTGCTAGTGTATACCCACCACCAAACTCCACCTCTCCTCTGCACCCCCAGCGCTGGCAGAACTGAGCACGGCAATGCACCAGGTCTGGGTCAAGTTTGACATTCAGGGCCACTGCCTCTGCCAAGCCGATGCCCGGGTGTGGGCCTCTATGGATGGGGCCAAGGAGGTAAGAACCAGGGACATGGTCAAGGTGACAAGGACTGGTTGGTGGCTCGCAGGGCTGAGCGGTGTACTTGAGGATGACTGACTTTTGCAGGAGTTTGGCCTGTCTCTGTCGGAGGTGATTAAAAGGGACATGGAAGCCAGTGGAATGAGGCTACTTCCTCTTCCCTTGGGGATCAGGACCCTTGCATTGAGCTCTAGCCTCTGTCCCTCCTCCCACCCCCCCATCATCACAAGTCCCACTCCCTGCTTGCCTGGGGTCTTGTCCCCCTTTGTGTATCTTCTAGCTCAGCACATGCCACATTAGCCTAGTACTGCGTGTGGGCATGGGCTACCCCACGGGCTCCTCTGGGCCCAGCATCATCCCACTTTCGCAGTACCGCACACACAGCAGATGTTTAACATGCATTATGCAAAGGTTTAGGAAGTTCATGTATTTATAATAAAAGTTAACCATTCAAGGAATGTTTCCTGGGATTATACCTGTAATCCCAGTTCTCAGGAGGCTGAGGCAGGAGGATCAGGAGTTTGAGGCCAGCCAGGGCTTCATAGTGAGTTCCAGGCCAGTCAGGGCTACATAGAAAGATCATGTCTCAAAAAACCAACCGAACAGCAATAACCAAAAGTTCCTTAAGTGCACATACTCATTGTGGGAGACTTGGAAAGTATGGACAAGTATAAGGAAGAAAATAATAATGGCCTCTCATTCTGCCATAAGTATGTTGCCATATTTTGACCTCTTTACAGGCATTTGTCTATGTACCTGTTCATGCCCATTTTAGTGCCCTATTGACCACACCACATGGAAAAATCCATGAGTAGCCTTTTCCTTCCCAACACTGTGTCTTATAGCATTTTACCCCTGAAAACACAATTTTAGGACTGACAAAAGTGCACAGTTAATTCTTGTACGTTATTGAGTTGTGTCTGCCATTTTTAAATCTCTGGTTGGGTTGGGGGGTGGCGGATGGGTTTAACAGAAGGAGCCAACAGAGAAACCCCCCCCAACTCCACAACCTTCCTGCAATGGGGGTTCCAACAGGACCAAGGACATCAAAGAGGGTGAGCGGCTCCCCGTGCCCCTTGGCCTGAGGGAGGCAGGAGGGCATGGGCAGTGGAAGACTCTAGGAGCCATCTGGCAGACAGCCTCCCCACCCACTGCTGATAATCTCCCCTACTCCCCTCAGGACAGGCCTCATGACCCCCCTCGGACAGACTCCTCTTCTGAGCCTCTCCTCTGTAGAGGCTCTGGAGTTGCCTTTGGGAAGTTGGTGGTGGGGTAGGAGAGACCCCTGTGGTATAGAGCTGGGGACCTGGGGATGAGAGAGCAGACCAGGCCAGGAGATGAGTACTTGTCTTTTGAGGGAAATGGGAGGGGCCAAACAGGAAGCCCCTTACCACCTTTCTTCCCAACAGAGACCCCAGACTCCACTGAGACCCCAGCAGAGGACCGTGCCCGCCGAGCCCCCCTGCCTTGTCCTTCTCTCTGTGAACTGCTGGCCTCTACTGCTGTCAAACTCTGCCTGGGGCACGAGCGGATCCACATGGCCTTTGCCCCTGTCACTCCAGCCCTGCCCAACGTGAGCAAGAGCACAGAAGGGGGGCAGGGACCCCAGGGACCAGAGGCTGGGCGGCCATCCCTGTGGAACTGGATAGGTTCCTGAGCCCTCCCTCCCTCCCCCTAGGATGACCGCATCACCAACATCCTGGACAGCATCATCGCGCAGGTGGTGGAACGAAAGATCCAAGAGAAAGCCTTGGGGCCGGGCCTCCGAGCTGGGCCGAGCCTGCGCAAGGGCCTGAGTCTACCCCTCCCACCGCTGCGGCCCCGGCTGCCTCCACCTGGGGCCTTGCTATGGCTGCAGGAGCCCCGGCCCCGCTGTGGCTTCCACCTCTTCCAGGAGCACTGGCGGCAAGGGCAGGTGAGCTAACCTGCCTCCCCTTCCTAGCACTCAAGGTCTGACCTGCTCTGCAGGGCCTTGATTGAAGGCCCAAGCTGTCCTGGTCGCTCCAGGGGAGCACCGAGCCTGCTGAATGAACTGGCCACTAAGACACAGGCACGCCAGCCCAGCAATGGTGGCTCTGGCTCCATTCTCTATTTTTTTTGTGTGTGTGTGGTACTGGGGGTTGAACCCAGCGCCTCTCCCTTGCATGCTTTGCAAGTGCTGGACCACTGAGCTGCGCCCTCAGCCCATTTTTTTTTTCCTTTTTGAGACAGGGTCTCACTAAGTTACACAGCAGACTGCCTCTGGTCTCAAACTTGCGATCCTCCTACCTCTGCCTCCCGAGCCGCTGGGATTGCAGGCGTGCGCCACTGCGCCCGGCTTCCATTCTCTATTGCAGCCCGTGTTGGTGTCAGGGATCCAGAGGACATTGCAAGGCAGCCTGTGGGGGAAAGAAGCTCTTGGGACCCTTGGAGGGCAGGTGCACGTGCTGACCGCCCTCGGGCCTCCCCAGCCCTCAAACCTGGGCAGCGCAACGTTCTGGGAGGGCTTCTCCCGGCCTGAGAGTAAGTCTCTCTCACGGGGAGGGGTGGGGGGCAGAGGGAGCTGGGAGCCAAAGTGTGAGGGTTCTGGGTGGCAGGGGACCCCAAGTGATCCTGGGGCAGCTGGAAGCAGGGCCTACGGCAGACACTGGACTCCTGTGCTTCTGCCACTGGGGCAGCGACCTCAGGCCAAGGAGGCTCTTTCCTGGGTCACCGGCCTCTCTGTCTCACCCCTAGCTCGCCCAAAGTCCGACGAGGGCTCTGTCCTTCTGTTGCACCGAGCTCTGGGGGAGGAGGATGCCAGCAGGTATGTACAGCACCAAAGGCCTGCCCTCCCTCCTGGCCACCATCCTTCTTTCTCCACAACCCTCCGTGCTCAGCCTCCACAGAGGCTGGCAGTGGGGGCGGGGGGGGGAATGTGGCTGCAGAGGGGGTCAGGAGGCCTGTCCTGAGAAGAGTAACAGAGATTATGGGCACAGGGTGGAGAGTTGTTTGCCCCTGGGAGTTTCCCCAGTAGCGGGGGGCCCCTGATGGGTCTCTGGTGCCTGGGTGGGACCCACTGGGCATAAGCTGTCTCCCTGCCCACAGGGTGGAGAACCTAGCTTCCAGCCTGCCGCTCCCAGAGTACTGTGCCCAGCATGGGAAACTCAACCTGGCTTCCTACCTCCCACGGGGCCTCACCCTGCGTCCGCTGGAACCCCAGCTCTGGGCAGCCTACGGTGAGTGCCCCCTCCACTCCTGTGCACCCGCTACCCCCTGCCTCATGTCTGTTATCCTGGGGCCCATGGGCATCTGTGCCAAGGTCCTAGGGCCAGATATGCTTCTCTTGTTCCATTGGCACCGTCCTGTCTCCACCTGCATGCAGGTGTGAACCCACATTGTGGACACCTGGGGACCAAGAACCTATGTGTGGAGGTGGCTGACCTGCTCAGTGTCCTGGTGCACGCTGAGGCACCCCTGCCTGGCTGGCACCGGGTGCAGAAAGGTGGGTCCTTGGCTGGAGACGAGAAGGAGACAGGTTTGTCATGCAGGTGTCTGCCTCCGCCCGCCCTCGGCTCACCTGAGCTGTCTTTCTCTCGCAGACTTCCTCTCGGGCCTGGATGGGGAGGGGCTCTGGTCCCCAGGCAGCCAGGTCAGCACCGTGTGGCATGTGTTCCGGGCCCAGGATGCCCAGCGCATCCGCCGCTTTGTTCAGATGGTGAGGAGGGGAGCCCAGCATCCGCCCCTTGCCCCTGTCCAACCCTGGAAGCTCCTTCTTCTGCCTGCATGCCCATCTCAGTGTGCACTCCCCCGGCACTTGCTCCCCACCCCAGTCCCTCAGATGAGCTGGATAGACCCAACTCCCACAGATGGGGACAGAGAAGGCAGACTGGAACTTGGGTTCTGTTGTGGGGTTCAGAGGAGCAGGTGGGTGTGGCAGACAAGTCGGGACCTAATGAGATGAGGCAATAGCTGTGCCGGCTGGGCATCATGCTGAGGGCTCGGGGTGCATCATCTCAGTTAACGGCCCAGGCAGGGACGGGTACTTTCCCATTTTTGTGGACAAGAAAACCAAAGCTCAGCCAGGCACGCGGTGCATAATTTTAATCACAGCAACACGGGAGGCAGAGGCAGGAGGATTGCAAATTTCGGGCCAGAGTCAGCCTGTGTAAGTTAGAGAAACCATGTCTCCAAATACAAAGTAAAACATGGGCTGAGGGTAGGGCTCAGTGGTTGAATGCTGGCAAAACGCATGCATGTGGCCCCAGGTTCAACTCCCCAGTACTGCAAGAAAGAAAGAGAGAGAGAGAGAGAGAGAGAGAGAGGAAGAAAGAAAGGAAGGAAGGAAGGAAGGGAGAGAGGGAAGGAAGGGGGAAGGAAGGAAGGGGGAAGGAAGGAAGGGAGAAAGGGAGGGAAGGAGGCAGGAGGGGGAAAAGAAAGGAAAGGAACAGAAAAGAAGAGAAAAGAAAAGAGGAAAAGGAAAGAGAAGATGAAAAGGAAAAGGGAAAAAAAAAGAAAGAAAGAAAAGAAGAGAAAAGAGAAGAAAACCAAGGCTCAGTGGTAACACTGGCCTCCGAGCTTATGCCTGTTCCAGCCACAGCCACTCACCTGTGTTCCTGCTGAGGGGCAGGCAACCTCCCCTCCTGGGGAGCTGACAGAAAGCCAGAGGGCGTCCTGTTGCCCCTTGCCAGAGCTCCCTCTGAGGAGAGATTTCCAAAGGAGATGCTGGTTAGGAAGAGAAATGAGAGGGGCAAGGTAGGCTGAGACGAGCCAGGGCATGCGGAGGAGATGGAGAAGAGGCTGGGAGTGGTGGAAGGCAGGAATCTCCAAAGGAGCAGGGGAAAGAGTAGGGTAGGGTTAAGGTTAGTACAGCCTGGGTACAGCGGCCCACACCTGTGAGCCTAGGACTTGGGAGGCTGAGGCAAGACAGCAAATTCAATGCCGGCCTGGGCTACATAGCAAGACCCTGTCTCAAAAGTAATTAATTAATTAATTAATTAATAGGTTAGGACAGGACCCGTGGTTCCAAAGTCCAGCTGAGCCCAACTGTCGTGGACAAAAGACTTAGTGTCACCCCTGCTAAGGCCCACACCCAGACAAGGAGGTGCCAACATGGCGTCCTCCACCACCCCCTGCCTACAGGCACGCACATCTGCAGATGCCCACCCAGGTGCTGGGGCACGCAGAGAGGAGCAGTCAGGGGCACCGTCATAAGCAGACGGCCTCGTCTGGCCTGGGTGTGGTTGGCCCTGGATAGTCCTATATGGCCCAATACAATGACTCATAGGGAGGTCCGAGAGCCTCTTTCTGACTGGGTGGCCTGGGAAACACTGTGCTAGCCCCGGATGGACTTGAGTCTTTGGGGCAAAGAAATCTTGGCTGGGAGTCCCCTAGGGTACAATCTAGTTCACCAAGCTATCCTGCCCCCTTGCCTGGTCTCATAGCTTTTTTTTTTTTTTTTTTTCTGGTACTGGGGTTTGAACCCAGGGCCTCATGCTTACATGCTTTGTAAGTGCTGGACCACTGAACTGCACCCTCGGCTCCTTTTTTTACTTTTTGAGACAGGGTCTTGATAAATTACATAGACTGCCTCTGGTCTCGAACTTGTGATCCTCCTGCCTCTGCCTCCCAAGCCGGTGGGATTATGGGCATGCGCCACCGCGCCCGGCTCTGGTCTTGTAGCTTTAAGCCCAGAGACAATGGTTGAGGTCCTGGCTTAACGGGGTGGATTTAACTGGTGGCCAGTTAGAGCATGATGCTGGCATTCACCTCTGTAGGTGTTCCGTAGGCACCTCCTCCTCTGGCCTTTTCGAGTCCCTGCCTGCCCAAAGAGCTCCTACTCTGCCTAGGCTGGTGATGGCTCCCGTAACTGTGCCTACTGCAGAGGCCTCAGCCTGGACAGGCAAGCCTACCCACCCATTGGGAATCAGAACTTCTGTGTGGCCTTGCCTTTTCTGGATCCAGAATCTTAGATTGTCTCCCTAGGGACATACAGCTATCTTGTTGTTGTTGTTAGGTGCCGTCGAATCAGTATCCGACTCATAACGACTCTCATAGGGTTTTCAATGGCTGAGTGCTTCGGGATTGCTTTGGGAGTGGATTGCCAGGCCCTTCTCCCATTTTTGCAGTGCTGGGAATTGAACTCGGGACCTCAGAGACTACAGCGCAGTGCTCTACCCACTGAACTAAATCCCAGCCCACACCTGTAATTTAACTCACAATGCAGGCTGTTCACAAAGGGCCAGGTTAAGAACTTCTGGTAAGCTGGGCACAATAGCACACGCCTATAAACCTGGAAACTTGGGAGACAGAGGCAGGAAGATTGCAAGTTCATGGCCAGAGGTAGCTTGTGTAACTTAGCGAGACCCTGTCTCAAAATAAATTAAAAAAATTAAAGTGGGCTAAGGGTGCAGCAGCCTGCAGCCATAGCCCTGTGGCATCCAATCCTGTCAGATCTCAGAAGCTAAGCAGGGCCAGGCCTGGTTAGTACTTGGATGGGAGACCGCCTGGGAACACCAGATACTGTAGGCTTGGGAGACGGACCCGGCAACCCACTCCCAAAAATCAATCCACCATTGAAAACCCTATGAACAACAGAGAAGCACTGACAATAGTGTTTCACCTATTGTACATAGGGTTGCTATGAGTCGGATATTGACTCAATGGCACCTAACCCAACAGGGGTGCAGCTTAGTGGTAAAGGACTTGCAAAAGCATGGGGGAGGCCCTGGGTTCAACTTCCCAGTACCATTAAAAAAAAAAAAGGCCTTCTAATAGATGGTTTATGGACGGGATTTGTGCAAGACATCTTCCTGGGTTTTGGAGAAAGAGTTACCATTGAAAGAGAGAGCAAGGGGTCAGGTCAGGGCCACAGGCTACGAAAGGCACCCAGCCCCAAGAAAAGCAGGGATTTAGACCCCCAGCTTGAGCACTCTTAATCCTTCGTTCTAAGCTCCTTCCAGCTGAACATTTGTTCTGCCAACCTGAGCTGCCCCAGCCCCTTGTCACCAGCCTCTTCCTCTCCCGCCCCCTGCCCTCCCTTGCCTTGGCTGCCCCCCACCAGCTTCAGCTCTCTCCTGTGCCCCATCCTCAGAGAAGCCCGTGCTTCTATCCTTCTGCACCCCTGCCCTTCCTCCAACCTCTGCTCATCACCCCTTCCCTTTTTTCAGGTGTGCCCGGCTGGAGCAGGCACGTTGGAGCCTGGCGCCCCAGGCGGCTGCTACCTGGACGCAGGGCTGAGGCGGCGCCTGCGGGAGGAGTGGGGTGTGAGCTGCTGGACCCTTCTGCAGGCCCCCGGAGAGGCCGTGTTGGTGCCCGCAGGGGCACCCCACCAGGTGCTTTCCTGGAGGATGGGGCTCTGTGGGAGATCAGGGTGTCGGAAGCAGCAGAAACGCCTCCACGGTCACACAGCATGCTCCCGTGCTGGAGCCCCGGGCTCGGCAGGAATCTGTGGTCTGCGGTAGGGAAGAGGAGACTGAGACGCTGAGGGGTCTCAAAGTCATCAAGCCCAAGTGGGATTTGCCCAGAGGGTGAATTAGTCCCGGCCACCTGAGTGGTGCCAATGGAGGCGTTTTGGATCCCTGGGGCCGTGTCCAGCACATTTGCTCTCAAAGAGTTGGATGGGGGCCATCAGCAGAAGGAGACCTCAGGGACCAGAGGAACAGGGAGAGGATGCCCGACCTTGAGCTTCCATTGACCCCTCCTGCTCTCATCCTCCTCTGGTGCAGGTTCAGGGCCTGGTGAGCACTGTCAGCATCACCCAGCACTTCCTGTCCCCAGAGACCTCTGCCCTCTCTGCTCAGCTCTGTCACCAGGGACCCAGCCTGCCCCTGGAGCGCCACCTGCTTCATGCCCAGGTGAGTGTGACCCTGGCCAGCAAGCTGGGCGCGTTCCCCAAGTCTCCCTGACCCAGGAATAGCTGCAGTGGGCAGGACAGAGATGGCTCTGAGCCAAGGGGGCTCCTGCCCTGCCGTTGCAGAAGAAGGGCGCCGTTGGGGGGTGGGTTGGAGAGCCAGGGGCCCCAGAATGTGATTGAAAATTCTTTGTCCTTTCTCTTTTTCCTAGATGGACTGGGCTGTGTTCCAAGCAGTGAAGGTGGCTGTGGGAACATTACAGGAGACTAAGTAGGGGGTCCTCAGTGCTTGGGGACGGGGAGTCAGCCCAGGCATAGCTGCAGCAGGGAATGGCACTGGGGGATTTGGGGGCATTGGTCAGTCCGCGAACATCACTCTGCTCATGAAGAGGGGACCCCATTCCTCATTCTTGCCCTGGCCCTAAAACCAACAACCACAGTGCCACCAAAGCTCACACCTGCCCTTTGCAGGCTGGCACCTGCTCCGTCCCCATGCCCCTCTCCATGGTACCAGGCCCATATCAGGGGTGACTAACTCCCTCTAACCCGGGTGCCCCAGCCTAGGAGACAAATGGCCCTTCCTTGGGGGACCTCAGGAATCCTTCTGGCTTAAGCAACACTTCCACTGCTGCCTCATCTCCTCCTGTGCCACCTGCACCCCGAGCTCTGCTTCCACCCTGAGTTGTCACTGGGTTCCCAGGCAGCCCTCTGCACCGCAGGCCTGCGCCACTGGGGCCACCGAGATGCTGCCCTCCTGAGAGCTGGGAGGTGTGGGGAGGAGGTGGCGTCAGGGACAGCCCAGGCTTGGTAGAGGGAAGGGTGGGCACTGCCACCCTGCCCCCGCTCCTCCTCCCGCCTCCCTCCTTCTTGATCTCCATTAAAATCTGCTGTTTTGTGACTGCTGCCAGTGTGGTTGGCCCCGCTCCTGCTGGCCACATGGTCTGGGGAGGGAGGGCAGAGGCAAATGGAGAGGGCAGTCGGGACGTGGGCACCAGGCGACAGGGCCCTCAACACCATCGCCTGCTCTTCTTCCCAAAGCCCAGGTTGCTGGAACCTTCCAGGGCCTGCCCTCTGAAGATGCTCCTGACTGTGACAGAGGCCAGGGAGGGTCCCAGGGCACAGCACTGAGGTGGCCTCCCTGTGTGGCATCAGCCTGGGGAGTTTCTAGAATCCCACTGACCCCAGCAAACTCAGGCTACTGCACTGCTCTTGTCTGCTCTGACCTCGAGGGAAAGCCAGGAAATCACTGCCCTTGGAGACCAGGCTCCCTGGCACTTCACTGCCTCAGACAGCTGCTCCCTAACCCCTGCTCCACCCCCGTGGCCCTTCTGGTGTGGCTCTGCCCACAACCTTTTCCCTGGTGTATCTCAGCCCTACAAATGCGCCAGCTTTTGTCATACCTAATTGTTCCTACTGTGGTTTGGGGAATTTTGTTTTAATTGTATTAAATAATTTTTTTTTTTTTTTTTACGGTACCTGGGGTTGAATCCAGGGCCTCATATCATACTTTGCAAGTGCTTTACCACTGGGCTGCACCCCAAGCCCATTTTATATTTCTATTTTGAGACAAGATCTTGTCGAGTTATGCAGGCTGCCTCTGGCTCGAACTTGAGATCCTCCTGCCTCAGCCTCCCACGTTGCTGGATTACAGGCGTGCACCACTGCACCCAGCCAATAATTCTTTTAAATTATAAATGTAACATCTGTTCAGAACATTTAGAAAACAAGAAAGTGTCCTGCAAGTCCACCTCTACTCACTCCCAAACCAACCACTATAAGTATTTTGGTGTATTACCTTCTAGTATTTTCTCCAGGGATCTGTTGTGCACATGGCTACATTGTATGTTTTGTACTTAGTTTCTTTCTCTTAACACTGTGTTGTAATCATTTTCTACGTTACTACCTAACCTTCATTTTAAATGGCTGCTTATATTCCATTAAGTGGCTGGACTATGATTTATATAACCACCCTTCATTTTAAAAAATGTTAGGTTTCTTCATTGGAGAGCTTGGCTATTTTTACTTTTTCTCAGGATTAAAAAAGAAAAGAAACAATTACAGGACTCCTATGTTTTACTGTGCGATTCTTTTCATTTAACTTAATCCCTTTCATTGAAATAATCTCATTTACTTCTTCTGCACTATTTTGAGGTAGATAAGATTCGTTTGCATCTTATAGAAGAGGCAGACAGCGCGGGGTTAAATAAGTCATCTAAGGCTACATGGCAATTTTAGTGACAGAACTGGGATTTGAACCAAGTTTTCTGACTCAAGCCGCCTCATTTGTGTTATAGTCTCAGCTCCTCATGGCATTTAAAGACGGCCTTGCCATCCCTCTCCGTCCTGATATATGCACTTTATAGCTGATCGCGTTCCAAGTAGCAATGAATGCCACGTTTCTACCTACACTTCACAGCCGTGTTCTGATGTCACCCCAGAACCCAAAATATGGCAGCCTCTCTGGGGGAAGATGGGACACTGAACTTTGCCCATTGGGTTGGGGATGACCTAGTCACTGGGCCTCTCTCTCCCCTGCAAGATCTAGTCTCTTCTGCACTCCCTTGTCCTATGGTGGGTCACAGCTCTCTTGAGGGCATATTTGATCTGGCCTTTTTTAAATAGCAGATGGACCAATGTCATTTTGATCCAAGACTAAGCTAGGAACAGAGCCAGTTCAGGTGAGGACCAACCCTGAGACACTGTTCCCCGTGGGTGCCCTTGGGCTCACTCTCCCCCTCCTTTTCCACCCCTCTCTCTGGCCCAGACACCACAGCCTGGCAAGCCAAAGAGCTGGAAGTGAGCTTAGGTATGCATATCAATGCCTGCTCTCCCTGTTTTAAAATAAAATCCTCAGACTTTTTATTTTGAAATAATTTTAGATTTACAGTCAAGTCTCAAAGATAGCACAGAAAGCTCCCAATTACCCTTCACCCAGCTTCCCCTAATGGGAACATCTTACATAAACACAGTGCTTTGATCTAAACCAAGACATTAACATCGATAGGATCCTATCAGCAAAGCAACAGACTTCTCTGAGATTTCACCAGTTTTCCCACCAATGTCCCTTTTCTATTGCTGTTAAGTGCCGTCGAGTCCTGTCCAACTCATAGTGACCCTCATAGGGTTTTCAATGGCAGATTGTTTCAGGATTGCCTTGGGAGTGGGTTGCCACGTCCTTCTCCCATTTTTGCAGTGCTGGGAATTGAACTCAGGACCTCAGAGACCGCACAGCGGTGCTCTACCAACTGAGCTAAATCCCAGCCCCCTATTGCTAGGAACCAACAATGCCTGCATATGACTATGGCCTACATGGTAGATGTGACTCCTCCAAAGTCACTTGGGGAGCTAGTGGCAGACTCCAGGCTGCAGCCAGACCCCTCCTCCCCATGTAGCTTGGGCCACTGCCCTTCCCAGCCTCCCTACTTAGTCAGGAGCCAGGGTTTGCACCCCTGCCCCACCCTGCCTGCCCATTCCTGCCCCCATGTCTTGGAGGCTGCCCACCCCAGGTCTTCTCTCTCATGTGCTCATACACACACATGCATGTACATGAGCCAAGATGGCTGGCTCAGGCTTTGCTCCGTGGGCGCCAGGAATGCCGTAGCAGGCAGCATCCATGGCAGGTATGGCTGCCCACTCCAGAAGTGTTCTTCCCGCTCTGGGGATGGAGGACACCCTTGGAGGTTTCTGCCTCAGCCTCCCTCTCTCCCTTGCTTTCCCCTCTCTGTCCCAGGGTTTGCCAGTCTCTGTCTGACCATTGTTCTCTTTCTCCCAAGGCCTTGGGAGATGCAACCTCTCTGTTGTCTCCCTCAGCACTCTGGGAAAGGCTGGGAACGCTATCTTGAGGGCCTTCCGTGTGCCCTTCACAGTTTACAAGGAGCTTCTCGTGGTCTATCGCCTTAAGTGTGGCTCAGGATGATGGTGATTAGGATCCCTCCACAGGGGAGGCCCGCTTTCCCCAGGTGATAATGGGGGAGTGGCGCTGCGGTTTGGGGCAGCCTTTGCTCTTCCAGGCAGTTAGGCTGTCTGGTGTTTATCTTAGGACGCCTCTGAAGCTCTCAGAGCCCTACCCAGACATGACTTCACCCTTTCTCAAACCATCCCTGGGAGGCAGAAAGGAGTCTGCGACCAACGCTTCCCCCATTTCACAGATGGGAAAACTGAGGGTTATAAACACACATGCATACACATGGCTACTTCTTGA
The DNA here is from genome assembly GCA_007922755.1 of Pedetes capensis. Taxonomy (NCBI): domain Eukaryota; kingdom Metazoa; phylum Chordata; class Mammalia; order Rodentia; family Pedetidae; genus Pedetes; species Pedetes capensis. Next base: position 550,090 of record VMDO01000005.1, read on the forward strand.
AAGGCTTCTCTGCAGGCCCTGGGGGCCTGCCACTCTGCCTGCCAGTTCAAGTTGTCTCTTGCGGGGGAGGTCTTAGATGGGGCTGGGGCCAGCTGTGCTCAGTAAGAGCCTCAAAACACCGTGACCATGAGGCATGCCCTGCAGCTCCACACAGGCTCTGTCTCAGGAGAAGTTGCAGTTAGTATCAGCAGGGAAGAAGGCCCGAAGGAGGTGAGTCTGGTGCTGCTGGAATTCCTGAGAATGAAGTCCTGCTTTGCGGCTGCCATTTTGGCACCTTTTATAAGGGAAGGTCTTTAGTAGCAACAAGTGCTGCGGCCAAGAGGGCCCAGCTTGGAGGGTTGGCAGGCTGCCTGGTGACAGTGCCCAATGCTGGACAGGCCACACAGCTCCTCCCCGGACATGCTGGCTTCCCAACCACCCTGTAAAAGGAAGATTATTAAGACCCTACTCTACAGATGAAGAAACTGAGGCTGCAGAGCATGCCAGCCAGCCATGGCTGGATGTCTAGCTTGACATTCAGAGTTTTGTCAGCACCACCAAGCCACTGTCCCCCCAAAGGCAAGCACAGAGAGCCAGCAGAGGGAGGAGGAAACAGGCCACCCGGATGGGGTGAGGAGTCCAGGCTTGGCCTGTTTCTCAGATTCCTCCCAGCTGGCTCTGCCTTCCTGTCCTGAGAGGAGGTTAAAGGAAGCTCTGAGGAGGAAAGGTCAGGCTGGGAGAGAAGGGGCTGGCCCAAACCACCCACACCCTGTTCCCTACGCACAGACCCTGCATGCCGCACAGACCCTGCATGCCAGGGAGAAGGCACAGTGGGCACCCTTTGAGGGCTCCATTTGCAGCAGAAAGGCCCCGAAACCACGTGGGAAACGCGGTAGGCAGGGGGACTCTGATGAGAGCCGGGCTGCTGGTTCCAGGCCCTCTTAACCCTGGATCTTGCCTCCCATCCCTATCCCTGCCTCACCTTCACAATCCAAGCCCTGCCCCTCTCTCCGCTGAGCCTCTGTCTGCCACATTTTCTGCCCAAGTCAATCACTTAGCATTTAGCCCATAACCCTCAGTTGATGTTTTTTTTGAGGCAAGGTATCGCTGTGTAGCCTGAGCTGGTCTGGAACTCACTATGTAGCCCAGGCTGGCTTTGAACTCACGATCCTCCTGCCTCAGCCTCCCAAGTGCTGGGATTACAGGCATGCACCACCACACCTGGCCCCTCAGTTGATTTTTATGTGTCTATGTCCATCACTCCATGTAGATCAGAATCTCCAAGACAGAGGTTTACGTGCTCTGGCCACTTGAAATTCAGCACGTTCCAACGAAGAAGTAAGTTATTTGGGAAGTGATCACCTCAGCCAGTGCCCCAGTTTATACTACAAGCCGGCCATTGGGTTGAAGCGGCGGGCGCAGGCCTCCGTGACGTCATCGGGCTTCTGATGCCACCGACCCTGGTCGCTGTGGCACTCAACACCCTGCAGGCGGATGACATCATCGTCGGAACCCGCGTGGACAAGTGCGCTCTGGGGTAATTAGCGAGGTTGGCAGCGGGAGACGTTCCGAGAGCTACCAAGAGAAGCGTGATAAGACATTTAAAAAAAACCAGGGGGTGGCTCTCTACCGCCGGGGGCCCCCAACCCAGCTCCATAAAAGGCTGGCCCCGCCCCCTCCGCCCGCCGGGACGGCCAATCCGGGCAGGGCGCAGTGACGCGCAGCCTATCAGCAGCCGGGCCCTGCCGGGCGCTTCCGTGTTCGTGCTGGCCCGAGGCAGCAAGGGAGGGGACGGGGGCGTGTGAATTCGGGCCACCCGGCTGTGGGGTCTGCAGGGTCCCGGGCCGCTCTCCCAGGGGACCCGATGGCCTCGGAAGGCCTGGCAGGGGCGCTGGCGGCCGTGCTGGGGGGCCAGGGGCTGCTCGTGCAGAGCTGCGACTCGGAGCCGGCCGGCAGCGCGCGGGCGGCGGTGCGGCTGCGGAAGAACGTGTGCTACGTGGTGGTGGCGGTGTTCCTCAACGAGCAGGTGAGCGTCCGCCCGCCGACCCTCCGCCGGGCCGGGCCGGGCCAGGCGCGCCAACGGCCGCGGTCGCCACTGCCTGGTGCGCGGCGCTTCCCAGTGTTGCAAAGCATCTCACACTTGCGCCTGAGCCTTGCGATTGCCCCGATGGATGGAGGGCGAGAGTGAGGCCCGGGGCCCGTTTGTCTCGTCCCCTAGGCCTCAGCTCCTTTGATGAGCTCACTGTGGTATTTCCTCCCGTCTTCCTTTCCCGGTAGTCTAGCACCGCACGGTGCCTGGCGCGCAGGGTGGGGGTCTCTGGAATGGCTGGCCAAGACTTCCGGGACATTCCCAGGGGCCCCATGGAGAGTAATGGGTTGCTTCTACTCAGGCTCCCGACCCCCACTGGGAGCTCTTTTGGGTACTGATTTCTTCACAGGTGGATGTCATAACAACAAGGGACCAAGGCCATAGGAACGGGTGGAATAGGGTAGCATGGGGCTTGGGGTGACTTTTAAAGCTCAGACCCCAGAATGAGGACAGGCCACAAGCAGTTCCTAAACCCTATGGGGAGGTGGAGCTTCACAGTGACATATAGACGTGAGTCACTTTAAGACAGGTGGCAACCCTCCTTCTGGTGCCTCATCTCTAGCCCCTGAAGCAGCTCCCGGGGATCTCAGCCCCTTCCTGCAACCAAAGTCTCTCTGAATCCAGAGGATTGAATTAGTGCAGACAGGAGCCAGTTCAGCCATGCAACAGTCCATCCAGGCAATGTGGTACGTGCCTGGAATCCCAGCAACTCAGGAGGCTGAGGCAGGAGAGTTTGAGTCCAGAGGCAGCTTGTGTAACTTAGCAAGACTCTGTCTTTAAAAAAAAAAAAAAAAAAAAAAGTTGGGGATGCAGCTCATTGGTAAAGCACTTGCAAAGTATGTGTGAGGCCCTGGATTCAACCTCACAGTACAGGGGGAAAAGAAAAAAAGAGCCTATCCCTGGGGTGCTCAGTTGTCCAACAGGAAGGAAGTGTTGGGCCCCTGAATTTGAGGCTGGGCCCCAGGGGGGGAAGGCTACTAGTTGAATTTTCTTCTGGAGCTCCCACACTGGCTGTGGTGGGGGTGAAGAGTCTCTCTCCCCACTCAGGATGAGGTGCTGCTGATTCAGGAGGCCAAGAAAGAGTGCCGGGGGTCATGGTACCTCCCTGCGGGGAGAATGGAGCCCGGGGAGACCATCTTGGAGGCCCTGCGGCGGGAGGTGAAGGAGGAGGCTGGCCTACACTGCGAACCTGTGACGCTGCTGTCTGTGGAGGAACGTGGTGCCTTCTGGATCCGCTTTGTGTTCCTCACTCGCCCCACAGGTACCGCCCACATAGAAGCACATGACCAGGGGCCCATTGCCACCTTTCCCCCAGTTTGCCCTCCAGCAAGTTGAGCCCCTCCACAGCCAGCCCTATTCTGGCTGGTACGAGTCTGGTATTGACTGATTCTGGCCTGAGGGCTGTAGGCCTCCCCGGGTCAAGGCTGGAGTGCCTGGGGGTCCATTTATTCTCCAAGACCTGATACTTCACTTTAACACACACCCTTCCTCCTCCCTGACCCCCACATCTCACCTAGGTGGAACTCTCAAGACGACCAAGGAGGCTGATGCAGAGTCTTTGCAGGCTGCTTGGTACCCACGGGTCTCCCTGCCCACTCCGCTGCGAGCCCGGGACATCCTGCACTTGCTGGAGCTAGCTGTCCAGTACCGCCAGCAAGCCAGGCACCCTCTGGTCCTGCCCCAAGAGTTACCCTGCAGTCAAGTCTGCCAGCGGCTCGTGGCCACCTTTACCAGTGACCAGATGGTGTGGGTGCTGGTGGGCACAGTGGGCACGCCTCACTTGCCCATCACTGCCTGTGGCTTTACCCCCATGGAGCAGAGGGGTGGCATGAAGGTGGCCGTCCTACGGCTGCTACAGGAGTGTCTGATCCTGCACAACGTGGCAGTGGAGACCAAGGGGTTGCTCGGACTGCAGCACCTGGGCAGAGACCACACGGACGGTGTCTGCCTGAATGTGCTGGTGACAGTAGCTTTTCGGACCCCAGGAATCCAAGATGAGCCCCCGAAGGTTCAGGGTGAGAACTACTATTGGTGGAAGGTGGAGAAAGACCTCCAAAGCCAGCTCCTACAGAGACTTGAGCAATCTTCTGTTGTCCCATTGAGCAGATAGGGAAGTGTCAGCGGTGTGCAGGCTCAGAGGACCCCCACTCCCTCCGCAGGCTTTGCCTCCCTCCCTCTGAGGCGGGTGGAGATGTCATTGCATTGGATACAGGAACAACGCTCCTGAATATCGTAGGGAGTGGGCAGAGCAGGACCCACACTGCCTTGAGAGGTGGTGCCTTCAGTCCAGCGAGGTGTCCAGAGCTCCAGGACCCGATTTTCCTAAGGGCACGTGAATGCTTCTCCCTGAGGGGACAATGGACTTCCTGACCCCCAGGTGGCAGCTCCTCATTTCTTCGCCCACCTCAGTAGAGGCTGCATGCTGATGCTTTCGGGCATTTCACGCTTGGAGGAGGGGATGCTGGGAAGTCTTTGAGGCAGGGGCCCTTGCTGAGTAAACGGGTGTTGCCTACCTTGCTTTTCCTGCCTAGGTGTCTGTGGGGAGGAAGTCGGGGGTGGGGGGGGCGGTCCCGAACTGCTGCTTCCCTGTCCCACCTGCAGCCACGCTGGCTTTTCTGCAACAGTGCCAGCCTGTGCACTGACGCCCTGTAGGGCCACTGGTGCAGTCACCTCCTGCTGCCCTCTCAGCCCACCAGGACTCTCACCAACCCCTGTCCTGTGGAGCCCAGGGTGTGACTCCGAGGGGACTACACCCCTAATGAAAACAAACAGCTCTGACCCTCCCAGGAGTTGGGCACTGGGGTCTTGGGGATGATGCATGCAGGACAGGAGCCAGCAATGGCACCCCTCCTCTGCCCAAACTCCATTCTCCTTGGAGCCTAACTACCTAGGCTCTCATCCCCACCTATTCCCTCTCCTGCTGCTGCCTAGTCACAGCTTCAGCCCAAGCCCCAAATACACCCTTTCTTCACTTCTCAGCCCTGCAGAATCACGGCAGGATTTTTCTTAGGGTAAAATAACTTTAGGGGAAAACCAAAGGCAACGGACAAAGAAAATATATAGTGCTCATCATTGCATCTGAGGAATAGAGTTCTGATTTTGAGCAGGGAAACACCTGACTGGGTGTTTCTTCCCCCAGGGTAACTACACTGTAGCCTGAGGAGCAGGACAGAAAACTCCTAGGCATCTTCTCTGGCCCTACTCTGCCTCTTTTGGCCACCATCTTGCCTCTGACCTCCAGGTTGTTGTTGTTGTTGTTGTTGTTGTTAGGTGCCATCGAGTCGGTATCCGACTCATAGCAACCCTCTGTACAACAGGGGAAACACTATTGTCAGTGCTTCTCTGCTATTCATAGGGTTTTCAATGGCAGATTGATTTTTGGGAGGGGGTTTGCCAGGTCCTTCTCCCAAGCCTACAGCTTCTGGTGTTCCCAGGCAGTCTCCCATCCAGGTACTGACCAGGCCCGACCCTGCTTAGCTTCTGAGATCTGACGGGATCGGATGCCACAGGGCTACAGCTGCAGGCCTGACCTCCAGAGGACAGTAAAAATCCTCAGCCCCTTTGGGGACGCATCTTCCAAATCATGAGCCAGATTCCTCTTTTTCTCCCTTTCTTTCTCTTTCCTTCTCTTTCTTTCTTTCTTGTACCAGAGACCATGCTAGGCAATCGCTCTACCACTGAGCTACCTCTTCAACCTCAACCCAACCCTAATTCCGTTCCCGTCTCAGTGTCTGAGGGAACCCCTCCCCCACAGGCCATACCCACTTAGAACGGGAGTGACATTGTTTCCGTTTATTTAGTCTGGTAGTGTACATGCTGGGCACCCCCATACTGACTGAACTGCGGAAGGGGGCTGGGCCCCGGCATGTTAAGCAGCAGCCTGGGTGGCTCTAACCTGCACCCAGCTGAGAGCCACTGGAAGGCCCTTCCCTAAGTTCTCAGCCTGCATGACCCTCCAGTGCTCCTGGTGACTTCTCAGAGACTCCTTCCTCCCAATACTGTTTTTTTGGTTTTTTTCTTTCTGTGGTGCTGGAGGTTGAACCCAGTGCCGTACACGTGCTAAGCAAGCACTGGGCCACTGCTGTCCCTCCCTGGCGGGCCCCTCCCCACATATCTAAAGACCAGGATCACTGCTCATGACTGAAACCGTCATACCATACAAACACAGGAATGAGACTTGCACGGAGACACTACGACAGGACCCGACCCCTCAGGGTGGCTCCAGAGCTGCCAGGCTCTGTCGTAGGAGAGCTGAGCAGAGATAGCGTTGCTCAGCCAAGAGTCTGGTTCCTGGTGAGTGTGGAAAGATAGCAGATTTGCACCGCCAGAGCCTGTCTGCTTATCGCCCCTCTCTTCTCCAGTGCTGGGAAAGGAATTTCGTTTGTCTTCCTTGGGGCGGAAGATGGGCCCAAATTAGCAGGGAAGCAGATGAGCAGCCTAGAGAACAGAGCCACTGTGTCCACGCAGTCACGCTGTTTATTGCTGTGCTGTGTGGGGAAGACACTGTGCAAATACCAAAGTGCATTGATTAGAGGTGAGGGGCCATGATGCCCAGACCTTTGAACAGTTTAAGAATCTGCTGAGAGCCGCTCCCCTGTCCCACACCAGCACCCATGTGCACGTGTGCCCCCCTCCGCCATGACACGATGTTCTTCGGAGCAGCGGCGAAGTCCTCCCTCGCTGGAAGGAATGCGGGAGAGGTAGAGGTCATTGAGTTTCCTCCTCTTTCATGTCACCTCTTGGCAACCTGTGCCCGGCTTCTAGAAGCGCCATGGGCAGGAAAAAGGAAGCGAAAGGGGCTCTGGCCTGCTCCTCCTTGCCCAGGAGCGAAGCCAGCAACTGCAGTCCCGCTGTGAGGTAATGCCTGGCGCCGCCCGTGTGTTCCTGCAGGTCGAGACAGATCGGGGCTGGGTGGGGCGGCAGCCCAGGTGTGGAGGGCACAGAGGGAGAACACCCCCATAACAGGCCACCTGTGCCCCAGCCCTTCCCCACCAGGCCTCGGGGGTCCGGGTCAGGGACGTCCACCTCATTGGTTCCCGGAGCCCCTGTGCTCCCCAGGAGTGCGTGCCAGGGAACTCTGGGTGCCGGGCAGGATTCAGAGGGCAATGCCGACCTCCTCTGGGCACTGACCTCTCTGCCCAGGTGTTGTAGACCTGCCGAGACGGGCTCGGAAGGCGCCAGAGAGGAACCAGCTGGAGCTGTAGCCTGGCACCCAGCTCCAAGGCCCTCGCCCGCCCTGGTTGCAGCTGTGCCAAGGTTCTCATTAGCAGCTGCCCCCGCCTGGGCACACAACATGCTTTGGGCATTTGCCACGAGGCGGTTGGGAGTTTTGCAACAGTCTCCAGGAGGGCAGAGCAGGAAGAGGGGGCCTCTCCTCAGTCCCCTTCACTGCCCCTTTTCCATGGCTCAAGCCAAGAAGATGAGGAAAATACCTGTCACATTGCAGCAGCTTCCATGGTACCTAATGTGACACACAGGGCTCCTGGCCAGGCTTAGAGCCAGCAGCTCATTCTCTGTGGCCCCTCTAGTTGTCCCAGGTCACAGCCCTGGCCACACATGGCCAGTACGGTGGAGACAGTCACATAACATGAGGCTCAGGGTCTGGGTAGCCACAGGCATCCAGCTGCTCCGAGAAGGGGCGGAGGGCAGCAGGCTGCATGGGAAGCCATCTCTTTGGCTCCTTGGTACCTCCCCAAAACCCAGGCCAGAGTGGTCATCACGCCAAGGTCTCCTGGAATGAGCCCGGGGGAGCCCCCAGCCCAGAGGACAGTGGCAGTGGCAGGCCAGGCGGGAGGCAGTGCCTGGGCAGAGGTGCAGACAGGAGTCTCCCCGCCCGTCATGCTTCTGGCTCAGACTTGCCCTTCCGGGGGTGGGGAGAAGTTCAGGTGAGGACCATGTGGGGGAAACTTGACGAACGCGATGGCAGCCAGCTCCTTGCAGAATTCCTCAAGTACTACCACACCCTGAAGGAGGGTCTGGTGGTCCAGCCTGAGGGTAGACAGCAGCAGGGCACGGCCAGGTGTTGGTGGGTGTGTCCCCAGCATGGCAGCCCAGGTCCACAAGGCTTGACCCAGGGACCAGACACTTCCCTGACTTGAGTGAGGTACTTGCCACCCTCCCACCCCAAGGCCCTCACTTCCCTTAGTTACTTACTGCTCCCCGGGGACCTGGCCCATCAGCTGCTTGCGTACCAAGAGTAGTTTGCCTGGAAACTGGGGTACTCTCTGAATTCTTTGCATCAAGTCCCCGATCACCTACAGCGGGAGCCAGAGAGAGCTGAGACAGGAACCGGCCATATTCCCACAGGCTCCTCTGGCTCGGCAGGGTAGTGCCGCCGTAGAGGGTGTGAGTGAAGGCCCCTTTCTGGGGCCCTGGCAAGGATTCCCATTCCTCCATCCTCACCCTCTGCCCTGCTCCCTCCCCCACATGCTCACCCTGACAAGCACAGAGAACAGGCTCCTACAGCCAGGGGCCAGGTTGATGTAGGGATCCAGGAGGTACTCGTGGATATGGGGGTGGGGGAAGAGGGCAAGTCGGGACAGGACGGAGGTCACTTGCAGGTTCAGGCTGTATGGCTGTAGGGAACAAGATGGACAATGCTGAGAGTTGGCAGGGGGTGGCGAGCATTTTTTTTGTACTCCCCCAGCGAGGCGCCTGGCTGGTGTGAACGTGTGCGGAGGCGGGAGACTCACGTGACACGTGTGTGTCATGGATTCCCTGGGGCTGAGGGCCAGAGCACGTTAGGGCTTGTGGAGCAGAGGCGAGATGGGGCTTCCTGCCTGGGGGTGGGGGCTGCTGGGGAGCTGAGGAAGCAGACGGGGGTCAGCCCCTATGGCCAGCCCTGGTGTCCTGAAGGACTCCGGAGGCCCAGCCTGGAGTTCTCCCAGGTCCCGGTCCTATCAGCTACCTGATCCAAAATCCGAGCCATGCGGTCAAACAGCACTTGGAGGAAGTGACCTTCAAAGAAAGGCCGTTCAGGCTCATGGAGGTCCAAGGGTGCAGGGCTCCGGGGCCAGCCCCAGGAGGCGACGCGGGAGCTGCACTCCTGGAACTGAAGCAGAGGGGACAAAGTGGAGGAGGTGGGACCCCACGCGGCAGTGGTGGGCTCAGGGTTACACGGGCAGGAGATGAAAGGAGTTTTCAACCCAAGGCTTGGAAGGGGAGAGGGGAGGGGAGCCGCGGGGCTGTTACTCACCAGTCCGTAGGCATCGTGGACGTATGTGTCGTATCCGGTCTCCTCCAGGAAGGCAGAGGTCTTGGCTTCCTCAGGGACCAGGCAGAGGAAACTAAGAGACAGGAGCCTGCGCATAGAGGCGCTTCCCCAGGCCCGCCCTCTCTCCCGGGCTCACTGGACCCCAAAGACACAGCACCACGCAAGGTGGCTCTGGTTGCCTAACCTGCTCCCCACCTGTTGACGATCTCAGTCACTGCTGTTTTGCCGTCAGAACTGGTGGCGAGCGCTGGGCGAGGCTTTGCCGAGGGCTGAAGGCCAGAATCGAGGAAGCCATCCGTGAAGTAGGGGTCCTCCTCCAGATCCCTGCGGCCAAGGTGGGCCAGCACACGCCAGCATGAAGGCATGGCTGGACGGATGGGCGCACGGGTGTGGGCCGGCCCAGCCTCCCTCCCAGTCTCACTTACAGGGTGTCCTCGTAGCTCTCCGGCTCGGGTGAGCCCCGGGCCACGTACAGGCGGCCCTCGAGGTTGCACAGGACCAGGCCACGGACGACCCGCTCGTGGGGCTTCTGCAGTAGCTCCTCAAAGAGCCGGAGCGTGGCGATGCTGATCTGCGGCAGGAGGGGTCAGCAGGGCACCCTCCCTGGGGCCCCTCCCAGCTTCCTGGTGCCTGGGAACTGCTGGCCCTGATGTGAAAGCCTTCTAAAGTGGGGGTTCCCTCCCTTAGCTAGGGGCTAAGATAGCAGGTTTCAGGGGGAGAGGGGGCAAGGGGGTTGGCCAAGGAAACGGGAAATCTAGATGGTCTGCGTTATGTTACTCATTTGATGTGCTACCTCAGGTAAGCCCATTGGCTTCTCTGTGCCTCAGTTTCCACAACTGAAAAATCAGAACCATCAGCTCCCTCTACCTCACAGAGCAATTGACCCTCCAACAAGCGAAATGAATGGGAAAGCCGTTTGCAAAATAGTACCGTAAAGAGTGCGCAATTACAGAAAATTACTGGGACAACAGCTTGGCTGCCAACCACCTTGTCACTGCTTTGAGGGGCTCAAGGCCTTTGAGGTGGCACCACCTGGGTGAGCCAAGGGAAGTGGGAAGTAGCACCTGGAATCCTTGTGGTGGTGGAGCGGGGCACAAGGAGGGGTGAGGGCTTCCCCCGCTCACCTCATCAGAGAGGTGGTCGCAGTGCGCGATGAGGTTCTGGCACAGGCTGTGGGGGCTGGCGTCGGGGGCTGCCGGCTGCCGCTCGGTGCCCAGGATGAAGGCCACGGCCTCCTGGAGCAACGCCGAGGAGCGAAGCTGGCGCAGCAGGGCTGTCAGCAGGGCGGTGGAGGTCAGGATGCTCTGCTCAGACCTGTGGGGAGAGGTCACCTCAGCCAGGCTGAGGGCGCCACGCCAGGGGGAAAGCGGAGGAGCCGAACTCGACTTGCTCTTGCTTTCCTTACATCAGTGGCTAATGTGTCTCTGGCCACGTGCCTACCCCTGCTGAGGTCCTACAGTTAGGGACGAGGGCTGCTTTTTAGCCCAAGTGGCTTAGAGCCACATGCACGTTAACAAGTGGCAAATGTTTTAAGCAGTGGAGTCTGCAGACGGGACTCTGGCTGAGGAAGTCCCAGGCCTGTAGGATGGGTAGGGGCTTGGTGGGGTGGGCATGAGGCCAACCAGGGCCCCAGCCAAGGGACCCGGACAGCCACTCACACGTGCAGGAGCTGGGGCTGCAGAGTCTCCACAAACAGCTTCTCAGCCACGGCCTTTGCCAAGGTATCTGCGACCACCTGGGAGCCAGAGAGCATGTCTTCTCTGTGTTCGCACCCAGCACCATCGTCCCTGAGAACCACTGTGTCCTCAGCACCAGGCACTCCAGAGGGCCCAGCTACCCCGGGCCCTGCTGGCTGCAGGCCCCAGGTCACCAAGCATCTGCTCCATGCTGTCCTTCACACGAGACACCGAGGGGAGCCATGAGAGAGCCCTGGCCGCACCCAGCCCTGCTCACCACGTGTGCCTCTGTGATAAGGTGGTCGCAGTAATCAAACCAGCCCAGGAAGGCAGCCAGGGCCTCCCTGCCAGGGAAGGAGGCCTCATCAGACGGGGCACTGGGTAACCTAGGGAAAGGGAGGCAGCAAGTCTGGAGGACGAGAGAAGCTTCAAGGTCTTCCTGAAGGACATCTGCGAGGTGGTCTTTGCCCTCTTATCTGGAACCCCCGTGGCAGGGGTCAGTTCTACTGCGGGCTTTGTGGTCAGCGATTGCAAACGTGACGCTTTCAGGAGGCCGAGAAGGCCTCAGGAAGAGGGTGGCTGGCAGGAGACCCTGTCCTGCACAGCAACCAGCCCCTGAAGATGGTGTCCAGCTTTCCCGGGCTGAGGACCCACCTCCAGCTGACGCCCTCTAAAGCGGCAATGTCGGCGGGATCCAGGAAGGCTGGCAGGGCCCGGTAGAGCTGGCAGAGGTGCTCGGCGATGGCGACACAGCAGGGGCTGCTCTGCACCAGGTAGGCGGCGGCTGCCGGGGAGGCCACGCTTACCAGGAGCAGGAGGTTCTCCTGGGCCTTCAGGGCCAGCCGGCTCTTCTAGGGAACGGGGCACTAACTTTAGGGACGTGTACCTAAACCCCCAGACCACCTCCCAGCGACTCTCCCCAACCTTCCCGGGCTCTGCCCTCGCCGTCTCGGCAGCCAGACCTTGCTCTTGCACAGTCCAAGCAGGGAGGTGACCAGGTTGTTCTCCCCAGGCCCGTCACCCTGCCCCTCGGACTCTGCGGGCTCAGCGGGCAGGGGGCTATTCAAGGCCTGGGCCTCGCAGCGCTCTCCGTCCCACTGGGGAGTCCCGTCAGGAGCGCTGCTGTGACAGCACTCCTTGTCCTTGTGGCTGGCTTTGTCTTTCAGCAGCGTAGTAGATTCTCGGGATGGCTTCTTCCTACCTACAATCTTTTTACCCTGCGAAGAAGGTGGGGGAAAGGCCGGGTCGGGGTGACCACTCCATCCCTCAGGGCTGTCCCCTAAGAGTGGCGTGCAGGGAAGACAGGGCCTCAGCCTGGAGCGCCTTGTGGGCACCTGCCGCCTCCTTCTTCTGCCTTCTTGGCAGGGCCAAGGGGGCTCGCCAGCCCTCCCCTCCTCTTCTGCACGGAAGCGCTTACTTCCAGGATGTAGGGGAGCAGCTCCGGGTCCTGCTGGATCTTGGAGCACAAGACGCTGGTGAACTGCACCTCCTCCTTCTCTGTGAGGGATCCAGGGACTGCCCCGCCCAGTCGGAGAAGTTTCTGGAAGGAGAACAGGGCAGAAACAGAGGGGAAAGCGGGCATGGGGGGTTGGAAGGGGGCCCCCTGCCCAGTCCCCCCTTGGCTCCCTGGCTCTCACCTGCACGGGCCTGTGGATGCTGAGGTAGTGCAGTAGCGGGTGCTGCACCTGGGCCAGAACCTTGCTGAAGAACTGGAACACCTGCTGGCGCATGCCTGGGGGGTACTAGATCAGGAGCAGGGCACCCCGTCAGAGGTGACACCAAAGCCACCTGCCTCACGAGGCCTCCCACCCTTGCCTTGATGCTTGAAATTGGCCTTCCTTACACTACCAACGCCCTCTCCGGCCTTAGTTTCCTCCACAACTGGGTCACTAGCGAACCTCTCTATCCATAGCTTTTGCATCTGTGGATTGAACCAACCTCAGTTCAAAAATATTCAGAGGGAAAACACTGCCCTTGTAACTGAACATGCACGGACTTTTTTCTTGTTATTATTCTCTAAACAATGTTGCATCACAACTATTTTCATAGCGTTTACATTCTATTAGGTATTGTACGTAATTTTGAAAGGATTTAAAGGTATAGGAGCATCTGGGCATGGTGGCGCATGCCTGTAATCCCAGCAATTTAAGAGGTGGAGGCAGGAGCATTGTAAGTTCGAGGCCAGAGGCAGCCTGCATAACTTAGAGAGACCCTGTCTCAGGATTAAAAAATTTATGAAAAATGGCTGGCGGTGCAGCTCAGTGGTAGAGTGCTTGCAAAGGATGTGTGAGGCCCTGGGTTCAGACACCCTTGGTACTGCAAAAAACAAAAACAAAACATGAAATAAAATAAATAAATAAAATAAAGGATATACATAGGTCATATGGAAATGTGGTCATGCCCTTGGTGTTCATGGGGGACTGATACTAGGATGCCATGACCCCATTTTATATAAAGGACTTAAGTATCCATGGATTTTGGTATCCAAGGGAGGCGGGGTGGGGTCCTGGAGCCAATGCACCGTGGACAACAATATCTGACTATAGGGGATTATTCTGCCCTTCAGTCTCCAGCACCTAAAACACAGCCTGCCACGTGGCAGGGAATTCAGTCCCTCTTTGCAAAGTGAGGGGGTGGGATATCCCGAGTAAGGTAGTCACTGTAGCATTCCCTGTCTGGCCCCCACCCTAATACCAGGACTGGGAGGAGGAGCACAGGCAGAAAAGCCTGGAATAGGGGCCTGGTGGGGGTCGAAGTTTCCCGAGGGCCCCAGGGCGTGCCCACCTCAGCCTTGCCCAGCGTGCACAGGGTCTCCAGGATCTTGTGCTGGAGCAGGTACTCCAGACAGGGCCCGGCCTCGCCTGGCGCTGCCTGCTGCCTCTCCTCGTACACCAGGATGTCTAGCATCTGCTTCAGCCGCCAGGGAATATCTGTCTTCTTGGCTGGCGTGTTCTCATCTAGTCAAGATTCAGGACAAAAGGGTGGGTGGTGTGAAGAAGGGCACACAGCGTTAAGTGATCCTCAGTGTTAAAAGTGACCCTCTCCTGTCATGCCCAGGAGGAAGAAGTCACTCCTGGGAGATGTGGGGAGGGGCTGAGGGCCACCAGGAAACAGAAGTTTGCAGTTGATGCCTGCGTATTTGAGAAGACAAAAGTCCTTTGGGGTTGGGCGCAGGCTGTGGCCCTGTGGATGCTCCAGGATTTTACTAGAGGACAGCAGCATCATTTTCCTTTAAATCCCAGGCCAGGGACACATCTTGGGCCCACAGAAAGACATATTTTGAGAACTGCCTGTCTGTCTACTCCAAGTTCAAGTGGGTAGCTATGGGCCCAGGGGTCTGTCGTGATTTAGAGGCCGCTTCCCAAGCAGCCACTCTTTGGGCCCGTTCATGCCCCATTTGCCCTCACAGAAGGTAGTACTCTGATAGTCACAAGGCAGGAATAATCTGCGTACCAGCCACACCTGCTCCAGCACCTTGTGGGGCTTTAGGAGTCAGCCACAGAGGGTGCAGGGTTTCTTTAGAGGAAGCTTTGGGACTGGCCTTGGAGCACCCCCTAGCTTTTCTTTACGGAACAGCCTCTTAAGCAAAGCAGCCCGCCTCACTCTCTCCCCGTGCCTCTGGGTCTGCGGACCATTCTGGAAAATAAAGAGCTGAAAGCAGGGTATACTCCAGGTGGGTCTGAGCCAGTTCTGGATCTCTTCCTACTCATGTGATCTGGGGCCACCTGTCAAGAGGGCTTTAGTGTAAGGGGGTGGCTCCCAACTGGGGGCAATTTCACCTCCTAGGGAACATTTGGCAGTGTCTGGGGACATTTATGGTTGGCATAATTGTGTGTGTGTGTGTGTGTGTGTGTGTGTGTGTGTGTGTGTGTGTGATGTTCTTGTTGTTGTTGTTAGGTGCTGTCGAGTCGGTATCCGACTCATAGCGACCCTCTGTACAACAGGTGAAACACTATTGCCAGTGCTTCTCTGCTGTTGTAGGGTTTTCAATGGCAGATTGATTTTTGGGAGTGGGTTGCCAGGTCCCTCTCCCGTGTATGAGATACTAGTATCTAACGGGTAGAGGCCAGAATTACTGCTCAACAGAAAATGCACAGGATATTCCCCCATCAACAATCCAGGCCTAATTCCACTGTGTCAGGACTGAGAAATCTCTCAGAGGATCCATCAGAGTACTCAAACACCACTTTGTAATTTTGGGGGCTGGCTCAGGTGGGAAAGAAAGGCTTCAGGAAAGGAATAGGCTGGAGTCAGACCCAGTCTGAACGTGGGGAGATGGAGAGCTAGGGATGCAGAATCTGGTTACCTGGCAACCAGCCTGCATCCAACCATACAGGTGTACTGACGGCAAAGCAGCCAGATTCTGCTCCTCAGTGAGCGAACAGGGTAGGCCAGGGGACACCAAGGCTTTGGTCCTTGGAAGGGCCAGCTTGGAGAGAAGGCCCTTGGCATGTCCCAAACCTTGATGTGTGTTCTCCCACCCGGGATCTCTACAAGGGAAATGTCCTTAAGATGGCTCAGGGAAAGGGGGAATTTGTTCTGTTTCTTTTCTTTGAATCAGTAACCCTAGTAACAAGTACTTGGGAACTAAAGGCTGGGGCCTCTACCCAGCTAGAAACTGACATGAGTAGAGCCATCTTTGCCTTGCAGACTGAGGCCAGTGAGGTCTCCAACCTCCTTGTCCCCACTGGTCCCTAACACAGAACCTCCCCTAAAGGGTCAGGGTGGGACCAGCAAGTAAGCCATGAAGCCCACAGGTGGCCAAGGCTCTAGGTCTTCCTCTTATCTGTCTGTCCCTCTGTCTGCATTGGCTTGGCCCTGATTCTGGGCAGTGGCTGTCACCTGTACGGTGACCCTCTGCCCATGTCTTCCTCTTGGCTTCTGCTGGGGGCCAGGACGGAGGAGGAGCAGATGCTACCTGTGCTCTCGATGTAGTAGTGCGTGATGCCTTTCCAATGCTCCACGAAGGCCTGCAGCAGGTCAATGCTGGGCTCCCGCTGCCGACAAAGGAGAGACATGGCCTCAGCGGGGCTCCGCGGACCACGGGCGTGCTGCCACCAGCACTCCTGGGAACACACCCCTGCGCCTGCTCCACGCTGCTCAGGGAGACCCTGGGCCCTGGAGGAGGCGCTCCACCTCCAGCTCTTCAAAGGGAAGAGTAACAAGGAGGCTCATGCCTGTCATCCCAGAGGCTCGGGAGGCGGAGGCAGGAGGATCACAAGTTCGAGACCAGAGGCAGTCTGAGTAACTTAGAGAGACCCTGTCTCAAAAAGTAAAAAAATTGGGCTGGGGGTGCAACTCAGTGGCCCAGCACTTGCAGAGTATGCAAGCGTGAGGCCCTGGGTCCAACCTCCAGTACCCCCAAAAAAAAAAAAAAAAAGGAAGAGTAACACAGCTCTCTAGGGGACAGGATACAGCTGCATGGTCCCCACATCTTGCCACGGACCTCCTGGCACCATTCCGCAGCTGCCCCTCCCTCCCATGTATCCCCATCCCACGGTCCCTGTCCTGGAGGAGCTAAGCGCGCTGGAGGGGACAGAGGCATGGAGCATTTCTACACAACCCAGTCATGCTACAACAGAGGGTCAGACACAAATTCGGGGAGCACCCCAGAAAGAGAAGCTACTGGAATAATACAGATGGAAAATGTTGTAAAAGCAAAGCTTTCGGGTCCCTCTCAAACGGATGTCTAAGAAAGTCTGTGTTCAAGGCCATGGCAGGGTCTATTCAGCCAGACTATAACATTGTTTCTGTCGTTGTTAGGTGCTGCCAAGTCAGTCTGACTCATAGCGACCCTGTGTACAACAGAACAAAACACTCCCCGACACTGCACCATACCCGGCACTATCATCAGTGCTTATAGGGTTTTCAATGGCAGATTGTTTCGGGAGTGGATTGCCAGATCCTTCTCCCTAGCCTGCAGCACCTGGTATTCCCAGGTAGTCTCCCATCCAAGGACTAACCAGGCTGACCCTGCTTAGCTTCTGAGATCAGGCGGGGTGCTATGGCTGCAGACAGACTGTAATATTAGCATAGTATAAAGGGATTGCTCTACTTACCATGTGCCAGGGCCTTTTTCCCCAGGCCTCAGGCTCCACCCCCTAACTCCTCCTTAGTAAGCTCTGTGAGCCCCTCCACTGCTCCTCTGTCAACCTGGACAGTTCTGACTGCTCTGAACCAGGACTTCAAACACATGAAAATTGGTTTCAGGTTCAGGTGTAGGTCCAATATGTTAAAATTTAGAGGGTTTGGCTTCAGTTGAGGTTTGAGTTTAAATTTTTAATTTTGCTGGGGCCAGTGGGCTATGATTCTAATCCCAGCAACTAGAGAGGCTGAGGAAGGAGGATCACAAGTTCAAGGCCAGAGGCAGCCTGTGTAATTTAGTGAGACCCTGTATCCAAATAAAAAAATACAAATAAAAAAGGGACTGGGGATGCAGCTCAATGACAGAGGGTTTGCAAAGTATGTGCAAGGACCTGGGTTCAGCCCCCTAGTCCCACACAAATAATAGTAATAATAAATTTTTAAAAATAAAATTTTAATCCTACGTGTAGATTGTTTTAGGTATCATCGAATCGCGACCTTCATAAGGTTTTCAATGGCTAATTGTTTTCAGGATGTTTCGGGAGTGGGCTGCCACATCCTTCTCTCATTTTTGCTGTGCTGGGGATCCAACCCAGGGCCTAAGAGAATGCACAACAACACTACCAACTGAGCTAAACCCCGATCTTGTGTGTAGATAAATAATTATTTTTTCAATTTTTAAATAGCTAGTGATGCCAAGAGCCTACAGCTGTACCACTTTGGCATCCAATCCTGTTAGATCTGAGAAGCTAAGCGGGGTCGGGCCTGGTTAGTACTTGGATGGGAGGCCGCCTGGGAACACCAAGTGCTGTAGGCTTGGGAGAAGGACCCAGGAACCCACTCCCAAAAAACAATCAGCCATTGGAAACCCTACGAATAGCAGAGAAACACTAACAATACTCTTCTGCCTGTTGTACGTAGGGTTGCTGTGAGTCAGATACTGGCTCCAAGGCACCTAAGAACAACAACAATGATGCCAGAAGAAGCTCACACCTGTAACCCCAATGACTTGAGGGGCAGAGACAGGAAGATTTCAAGTTTGAGGCCAGAGGCAGCCTGCATAACTTAGTGAGATCCTGTCTCTAAGGTAAAAAATTTAAAAAGGGCTGGGGATGTAGCTCAGTGGTAGAGCGCTTGCAAAGTACACACATGGGCCTGAATTCAGCCCTCCAGTACCAAGCCAAACCAAACAACCCAAACCCACAGGCCAAACAAGAACACAACAAGCAAAACATTAAAAGCTGAAACCAAACCCAATATTTCAGTGGCTTCAGGTTCAGAACATTTTTTTTAATGTTTGAGCCAGTACAGGTTCAGGGTGCGGGTTCGTTTTGATCACTTGCTATCCACACATGGGATTTAAACCTGAAACCAAACCCTCTAAATGTCAACATACTGAACCTGCTCCTGCGCCTGAACCTGATTTTCCTCAGGTTTGAAGCCCTGCTCTGAGCGAGCCCCTCACCTTAGCCTTTTCCAGAAATGCTCCCTCCATCTCCACGCTCCACCTGGAACTAGCCTTGAATGAATAATGACCACTTCCCCTGAATACTACTCCAGAAAAGGCCAATCCTCCTCTTTCCTTGCAGGGTCAATGTTTGCAGGAGAAAAATGTATCACAAACAGTCCCTACCCAGAGGTGCTCATGCCCACTTCTGTCTTACTCGCTGTCCCAGGGCTCTGAGTCTCTCTACACTTGTCAAGGTCCTGAGAGTCCCGGGTGATGTCCAGCAAAGGGCTGGCAGCCCTGTAAATCCCTCTCCCGAGGGCTGAACATCGCTCCCTCTCTTGCCACATACTTTACAGCACCGCAGAGCTGGGCATCTACCCATCTAAGCCATTCATTCAGTAAGCATCATGTGAGGGCCTACTAGGTACGAGGTGCCGTGCTAGATGCTAGGAGCAATCTAAAGATGACTAAGTTTTAGCCATTGCCTGCAGTGGTAGCCCTGTGGCATCCAATCCCGTCAGATCTCGGAAGTTAAGCAGGGTCGGCCCTGGTTAGTACTTGGATGGGAGAACGGCTGCGAACACCAGATGCTGCAGGCTTGGGAGACAGACCCAGCAACCCACTCCCAAAAGTCAATCTGCCATTGAAAACCCTATGAATAGCAGAGAAGCACTGACAACAGTGTTTCGCCTGTTGTACATAGGGTTGCTATGAGTCGGATACCGACTCCACGGCGGCTAACAACAAGTTTCAGCCCTCAGGAAACATGCTGCCAACAAAAGAATATAAAATCACACTGAATGAATGACCTATACGAGAGTAGTAGGAGAGATGGAAAGAGGGGTCGTTTCTAAGGCTGCAACCAGGACGGATTTACTAAGGCACTGTCTGAACTCAAACTCAAAGCGGGGCAGACAGATGTCAGGTGGGCAAGGAGGACATTCCCTGCAGAAGAAACCCAGCAAGTGCATCTGGGGAAAGGACAGTGATGAGTTTGTGGGTCTCCAAGGTCCCAGGATATTCTTTTGCAGGCAGCCAGGAGATGGTCAATATCACCTTCTGAGCAGTGTTCTGGGAAGATCTGTCAGTGTCGTGTAGAAAGGAGACAGAGGCAGGAAGATGCTATGAAGGCCAGGGCAACAGGGGAGGAAGTGACAACATTGAAGCAAGAGCTAGTCACATTCCCCACCCTAGCTGCAGGCAATCTTGTCTTCTTCCGAAGTGACTTGTAGGGGCAGTGACCCTTTTGGAAGTAGCCCCGCCCACAGTCCTTCCAGATACTCCATATAAGCAGTAACTGGTCTTATCACATTCTATTGGACACTACTACTGCCGGGCTCTGCTAGACCACAAGCTCCCTGAGGGCCAGGACTGGGTGTTTTCTATCTGCCCAGCTCAGAGAGCTCTGCCCATGGCGCACACTCGGAACTTTACCAACCATCTCAGCGAACTCCTGACATTCTTTCCATAGTTCCTTTCTTGGAATGCCCTCGGACCCATGGCGAGCACCACAGTGATCTCTAGTTTCTGTGATGGGATATCACTAAGCCTCAAATTTCATTTATAGTCTCCAAAACCCTGGAGCTGGACTTCAACCAAAAATACTCAGGTAAGACAGGGAGAGGCAGGTCAGCCAGCACAGGCTGGTGGAGAGGAGGGTTGAAATCTCTACCTGAACCTAACTACTAGCTACTGTAACAGGAGACCAAAGATTGTACCAAATGATTTCTTTTTCAAGATAATATTACTTTTAAGTGGGGTGCCAGGTGCATGTCTATAATCTCTGCTACTCAGGAGGCTGAGGCAGGAACATTGCAGGTTCAAGGCCAGGCAGCCTGCACAACTTAGTGATATACCCTGTCTCAAAATAAAAAAGGGGCTGGGGTGAGACTCAGTGGTGCAGTGCATGCCTAGTATTTTGTGAGGCCTTGGGTTCAACTCTCAGCATTCTTTTGTTGGCAGCATGTTTCCTGAGGGCTGAAACTTGTTAGGTGCCGTGGAGTTGGTATGTGTGTGTGTACACATACACATATATGTGTAATACACACACACACACACACACACACACACACACGTGTGTGTGTGTGGCCTGCAGCCAGCCGCAGCCCTATGGCATCCGATCCCGTCTCAGAAGATAAGCAGGGTTGGGCCTGGTTAGTACTTGGATAGGAGACCACCTGGGAACACCAGGTGCTGTAGGCTTGGGAGATGGACCTAGCAACCCACTCCCATAAATCAATCCACCATTGAAAACCCTATGAACAGCAGAGAAGCACTGACAAGTGTTTCGCCTGTTGTACACAGGGTTGCTATGAGTCGGATACTGACTCGATGGCACCTAACAACAACAACAGCAGCAACATATACATGTATACATGTATATACACACACATATATATACATATATACCCATGTATATGGGCATATATATTACATATATACATACACACACGAAAGAGAGATTCCTGTCTGGAACAAATCATAGAGCCAGGCACACTTCAGGACATCATCTATATGCTCCACACTGAGGGGCGCCAGATCATCTGCCTAAAAATCTCTCTCCACTTGGAACACCTACAGCCACCCATGCCTGAGCTTCCTGCACGGGAAGCACAAGAAATTCACACCCTAGGATTAAGAACCATAGGGCCTGTCCACCTCTTCATCCTCTTTGTAAATGAAGCTGTCTCAGAGGTACAAATTAAGTTTATCAGATCACTTTCTAAGATGATAGCTGTTTTGAATGGGGACACCAAAGAGGGGAAGGAAAGGTCTGTTTGGGAACCTCCCCTCCACTGGTGCCCCAGGCCCTGGATCTCAAGGCAGGGCAGGACTGAGGTGGAGCATAGAGGTTGGGGGTAGTTTTTCACTTTCTCCACAAGTTTGCTCAAGCAAAGCCTGTTCTCCTTAATAAAAGCTCTGACTGGGGAGGGACTGCTGAAATCGAGTTGAACCCAAGGTTGTTTCTCCTGAGACAATTTGATACACTAAACTCACCAATTAGGGAGTGGATTCATACTGAGGCAAAAGAATTAACTTTACAGACAGTTTCTTTACAATGCTGCTTTAAGGAGAAAGTACCTGTCCCCCCAAAGGGCACTTTGATTTTGCTACATAACATGAACCACGCTGGACCCGCCCTCAGTTCCCCCAGAAAATGCCCAAAACACACATTGATTGTTGTTGTTGTTAGGTGCCATGAATCGGTTCTGACTCATAGAGACCCTCACAGGGTTTACAATGGCCGATTGTTTAGGGATTACTTCGGGGCAACTCCCCACCAAAAATGGCCCAAGCACACACTAATAGGATGTGAGAAATCGACACTCTTCCACACGCAGGCCACCCAGGCCCCACCACGCTGGTGGGCCTCTCCCAAACTCAAGGTCAGTTTGGCTCCTGGGGTGCGAGGTGCGTTTCTCCCGCGGAAGGCTATTTCCAGGATTGGCGACCACCCACTCCTGCGCGCTCTCTGTCCCGTTCCCAGTGACTCGATCGCGCTGGCCCGTACTTCCCACGTTCGGGCTGAGGGTGGGCGCTCTGCGCACGCACCAGGTCTTGGAGTTGTCGGGGAGCTAAGACGAGGGACAGGGGCGGCTGTTTGCAAACCCAGGTGAGGAGAAAGGGGAAGACCGATGCGGGGGAGGAAGGGCATTGGCTAGGAGGGGAGCTCGGGGGAACTGGGGGGAGACGACCGAGTGACAAGGCAGCGCTTGGGACGCGGAGTTAGGGGCCCGGAGAGGCTCCGGGGCGCAGCGCACATAAACAGGAAGCAGTGCTGGGCGCAGGATCAGGGAAGCGGCGCGGTCTGGAGAGGATCCGGGAGCAAGGCGCGCCTGGGCAGAGGCGACTGAAGCGGGCGCGCGGTGCACGGGAAGCGCGACCCGGCGACAGGAGGCCCGGCAGCGGCGCCCGGGCCCAGGAGAGTCCCCGCCGCGGGACCCGCGCCCGCCCGCCCCTCGACCCCGCTCCCGCCCTTCCGGCCAGGCCGGGCCCCGGGCTCACCGCCCCCACGGCCTCCTGCAGTAGGGCCCCGAGCCGGCTCAGCATGATGGCGGCCCGGCCCGGTTCCGGGCGGAGGTGGCGGCGGCGGCGGCTAGGACGGAGGAGGCGGCCCGGCGGGCGGGAGGCGGGGCCGGGCGCTGCGCTGCGCTGCGCCCCGGCCGCCGGGCAGGGGGCGCTCACCGAGCGCGCAGGCGGGGTCAGGGAGAAGCCTGCCCCGGGGGCGCCCCGATGCCGCGATCCCGGGGATCACCGCCCTCAGGGAGCCGGACCGCTCCGCGCGGCGTCCTGGGGAGCCACCGAGCCTTCGAGGGAGGCCCCTTGGGGTGGGACCCGGGGGCTTCTGCACGAACTGAAGCTCTGGGCGCCCAGTCTCGGCGCCCATCAACGCTGCCCCTCACAGGAGCCCTGGCCACGCGTGGCTGAGCGCTTGAAATGTGTTGGTACCGATTGATGGGCATTGGCAAGGACGCCCCACAGTGTGAAGACAGGTGAAGCATGAATGTTAAATAGTTTCCTAACCATGGTTTACATTGATTACGTAGCGAAATGCAATGTATTCGGTACATTGGACTAAATATACTGTTAACATTAATTTCGCTTGTTGCTTTATACTTAAGTGGTTACGAGAAAAATGTTCGATAACGAATTTTGCTGTTTCTGTTGCACAGTCTGCTCTAGGGGTCCAGGGAAGCCCCAATTGGTCCCTTGTGCCTTTCCAGCCACACCCAAGAAAGAAACAGAAGGTAGATCTTCCATGTGGGACAATCCTAGGAAACTTTGCCCAAGGTTTACACAGGTGGGGCCCTCAACAAGAGCAGAGATTCCTGGAAGGTCCAAAGCCAGGCTTTAGGGATTCGCCTTCTAGCTCACCACCTCCACCTCCAGGGTCAGAAAGAGATTCTTCTCCAGGACAGGGCTGATGTCTTTTATTTCTGCTAATTACAGGCATCATAGGAGGAGAGGATTTAAAAAAATAAATAAATAAATGAAAGAAAGAAAGAAAGAAAGAAAGAAAAAGAAAGGAGAGAGAGAGAGAGAGAGAGAGAGAGAGAGAGAGAATGAGAGAGAGAGAGAGAGAGAACAAACGAACAAGACAATGCCTCTAGGGCTGGACTCGCATCTGGGGCACACCTGTAATCCCAGCAGTCAGCAAGGTGAGGCCAGCCTGAGCTACATAGAGCAGGTTAGTTCCTTTGGGCAATAACTAAAGCCTTTCCTATCGGTTCAGATGACGTCAAGGTCACTGCAGGTAAGCTGTTTTTTTGTTGTTTTTTGCTCCCCCCCACCCCCACTGAGGATTGAACTCAGGATCTCGAGCTTGCATGCTTTGCAAGTGCTGTACCCTTGAGCTGCCCCCTCAGCCCATTTTTTTACTTTTTTGAGACAGGATCTTGCTAAATTATGCAGACTGCCTCTGGTCTCGAACTTTCTATCCTTCTGCCTCTGCCTCCTGAGTCCCTGGGATTACAGGCGTGCGCCACTGCACCTGGCTCCAGGTAAGGTGTTTTGAGAAGGCACTGAGCACAGATGCAAGGAGAGGGCCATGGTTGCTGCCTGTCAGTGAGAAGAGTGTAAAGGAATTTGCTCACATGGTTTTAAGCCATCACAATTTCCTGTTTATCTGTGTGAATCAGGATTTCCTCAATACTTTGCAACCAAAAACAATACAAAATTAGATGCTGTGAGTGATAAAAATGCAACTGTCAGCAGGGTCTGGTGGCCCCCCCCATAATCCCAGAGCACCTGAGAGGAGTGCTGAGGTGGTCAGTCGGGAAGATCTTGAGTGTGAGTTTGTGGCCAACCTGGGCTACCTAATGAGCCAAGACCCTATCTCAAAAAACAAAAACAAACAAAAAGTGCAACTGTCATATATAACCCCTCGTCCATTTTCTTTCTTTCCCCTCATCAGAAAGCTGCTTTGTTCTCTATTGATTTCATAGTTAACTACAAAATTCAACTTAGGTTTTCTCTCCCTCTTTATTTTTCCAGTACTAGGGGACTGAATCCAAGGTCTAACACATTCTAGGTAAGTGCTCTACCACGGAGTGGCCCCCCCAACCCCTTTTTCATTTTTTATTTTGAGACAGAGTCTAAGTTGTGCCTGCTGCCTTTGGCCTGGAACTCGAGATCCTCCTGCCTCAACCTCCTGAGGTGCTGGGATGACAGGTGTGTGCCATGGCACCCAGCTTCGACTTAGGTTTTCTAACTAGTAATAGTAAAATCTAATTATTTATAAAAGAGCTTTGCAGCTGGGTGTGATGGCCCATTCCTGTAATCCCAGTGACTCAGGAGACACAGGCAGGAGAATGATGAGTGCAAGGCCAGAGGCAGCCTGCATAACTTAGGGAGACACTATCTCAAGACAGAAAAATAAAAAATAATAAAAAAGGGGCTGAGGGTGTGACTCAGTGGTAGAGCATTTGCAAAGTATTTGTGAGGCCCTGAATTCAGCCCCCCAGTACTGCAAAAATAAATAATTAAGTAAGTAAAGCAAGCTTTGCTAAGGTTTGGAAACCACTGAACTAAATAATCTCCCAAATTGTGTGTGTGTGTGTGTGTGTGTGTGTGTGTGTGTGTGTGTGTGTGTGTTTGCGCATGTGTGCGCACTGTGGGAAAGAGGCTTAAGGGACTCTTCCTAAAGCTTTGGTTTAAGGACCCAGACTTCCACTTTAAACAGCTCTAAATTTTTGGGAACTCATAAGCCTTTAGACTTAGTGTCAAACTGGCTCCCACCGCAGACATCTTTCAGTAACTATGATCACGGGCTGCCTCCAGCACCCTTGGTGCTTAATGACTTTGACATTTTCCCCAATAGTCTGAGAGCTTCCAAGCAGACAGGGGCTTCGCTGGCTGGCTTTGTCATTACTATTTCCCTAATGCCCAGCACAGGGCACGCCTCTACGCATTTGCTAAATGTCTGATAGTGGGCACGTGCATGGAGCCCGGTGCTCTCTCTGTATCTTGTCTGCCCTCTCCTGCTTCCCCTTGAGAGACAGATCTACATTTTGGGAGAGGTCTAGGCTGGGATTTAGCTCAGTTGGTAGAGCACCACTCTGCAGTCTCTGAGGTCCCACGTTTGATTCCCAGCATCCCCAAAATAGGAGAAGGATGTGGCAATCCACTCCCGAGGCAATCCTAAAACAACCAGCCATTGAAAACCCTATAAAGGTCACTATGAGTTGGACATGATGGCACCTAACAACAACAACAACAACTAGGGGGCAGGGGATATAACTCAGTGGTAGAGTACTTGCCTAACATGTGCAAGGACCTGGGTTTGATTCCTGTCACTGCAAAAGAAAAAAAAAAATCAGGAAACTGAGGGATTTGTCCCCACTGTCCACTCTTTGGTTCTATGTAGCTCTGGGCTTCAAGTAAAATGTCTCTATTCCAGTTTTCTCATTTGCTAGAATGATTAAGATGACCTGTCCTGTTGGCCTTACAGGTTTGTTGCAAGGATAAAACAATGTCATGGATGCAGCAGTCCTCTCAATAATTTAAAATAATTGTTCAAATTTGAGCGATTCTTTTCCACTTTGCTTTAGTGTCAGCCAAAGGAACTGAAAACCTATCTTGGGGCCATGGGTCAAGCCCCAGCTCCTTAGGTTCCTGACTTGGCATTTCTCCAACTCACCAGGTCCCTCTACTGCACACCTCTTCACGCGCCCACTTGTAGGCTGTTCCAGCCAGGTAAGGCTGGTCCCTCCCCTCACAGGCACCCACACACACAGTCTTCGTTTTGATTCTCTGGTCAAATCTATATACTTCGGCACCCCCTTAAGACACAGTTCCACTTAGGCGGCCTTGCCAAGCCAGCCAAGACCAGATCACCACCTCCGCCCTGACCATTGCTTCTGCTAATTTTCATCCACCATTTCTCCATTCCTCAGTTTCCCCTGCCTGATCCTTGCCAGTCAGTTCCCCACATATTCACATACCAGTGCCCTTGGCCTCCCCATTGTACTAACTGAGCTAAATCCCAGCCTAGACCTCTCCCAAAATGTAGATCTGTCTCTCAAGGGAAGCACCCTGCAAGCACCCTGGGCCCTAGGGAGGTGTGATCAGGTCAGATGCCGATGAGCTGGACCACTAAGGTGGGCACTGAGGGTCTTGGTGAAGGACAGAGGCGGTTGTCTGAGGCTCCCTCCCATATTCCTTCCAGACCCTACACACAAAGGTTTCTGTCTACCACCTTGCCCACTCTGCCACCATCTCTGAAGGACAGATGGTAGATGGCCCCCTGCCTGGAGCAGCAGCTGCTTCTGTGGCCCGGGGTTGGGGGAAGGGCACTATGGGTACCATCCCTCCACCCCCTCCAACCATGTCTGCGTGTGAACCCTCCCTCCCACAGGTTCCTGATGTCACCTCTCCCTCTCACCCAGGGCTGGAGGCTCACAAAGAACAAGTAGATTGGCCGGGCGTGGTGGCACACCCCTGTAATCCCAGCAGCTTGGGAGGCAGAGGCAGGAGGATCGCAAGTTCGAGACCAGAGGCAGTCTGCATGACTTAGCGAGACCCTGTTTCAAAAAGTAAAACATGGGCTGGGGGTACAGCTCAGTGGTCCAGCACTTGCAGAGCATGCAGACTCGAGGCCCTGGGTTTAACCCCCAGTACCGCCAAAAAAAAAAAAAGAACAAGTAGATTTAGGGACCCAATGCAACCTTTTAATTCCAAGCAGAGTCCTCCCTCCCAACATGATCACACACACAGTGGAAAGGGAATGCCAGGGTCTGGGCAGGAACAAAACCCAGACCTGGGCAAAAAAATATATATAATTATATACACATATGCATCCGGAGAGGAGGAGCGCCGAGAGCGTGACTAGGTAGGGCAGAGAGTTAGGTGAGAAAAGCAGCAGGGGGTGCCCCAATAAATTACATTCTGGAGAGAGCACAGTAGGGGATGCATGGGAATGGTGGTGGGGGGGACCTGGGAGCCAGGACTTGGAGATGTCCCGAGTCTGGCCTCTTGAACCCATCCAGGGGAGGCTGAAGGCCTGGGCTCTGTGGTCCCTGGGCAGGTGCTGGAAGGAGGCATCCTAGCTGGCGTTGCCTGGAGGCTGGTGGTGGCTAGGCGCTGTATAGGCAGCACCTCCACTCTTAGCCAAGGCTTCTGGGAAGCCGTGAGGCTGGAGCAGGAGGCTTCGAAGCTCTGGGGTCACAAGTAGGGCAAGCTGGAGGGAGGGCGCCCTCCCTGCTGGAGGCCTAGCTGGAGCCTGCTCCTGCCAGAGAAGCAGGAGGCCCGAGGCAGGGAGCTGGCAGAAGGGCATGGGGTGCAGTTGGGTAGGCAAACGCAAGGTCCCAGAGCTGTCCCTGCCTGGCTAAGTCCACCCGCTGTGTAGGACAGCTGACAGGACTGACCACTAAGTTCCCCCTGCATTTCTCCTCACTGTCTTCTGGGGACCTTCATGTGGGGGTGACAGGCAGGGAGAGGGTGCAAACATTAACTCTGTGTGTGCTGGAGTCCAGGCTGGGTTTGGCTAGGCAGTGGGGACCAGAGAGGAGAGGGGAGGAGGCCCTGGCCCATTGCGGGGAAGAAAGTCCACACCTCACAGCTCTGGGGCTGCAGAGGTCTTGGTTCCCCCTCTCCTGTAGGAGCAGCCCCCACCTGCTTCGGCCCCACCTGCCGCTGCTCCCAGACCACCAGGGGTAGAGGATGTTTGGGGTCCAGTGGCCCCAGCTCCAGAGCCTTAGAGCTTAGAGCGGAGGGGCCGTCCAGAGTGGGTGGGCGGTGTGGTCAGAAGAGGGAGGCCTTCTTCTTGAGCTCATTCCGCTTCCACAGGGCCAGCTTGCCGAACTCTTCAGGAGACATGGCGAAGACCCTGGAGAAGTCCTCTGCTGACAGATGCCTCTGCGGGGGGGATACACGGGCAGTTGAGTTAGAGGGGGCCTGAGACAGGGACTGTGCTGAGTGACTGAGGGGGCACAAACAGAGGCCCTGGGTCATCGCAGGTGGGGGGAATCCCACTGATAGCTCTGCACCCATGCAGAACAGGCCAGGAAGCCCCATTCACATCCCCTATACCCATGCAGATCAGGCAGAGGAAGGCCCCTGAGCAGCTCCTGCACCCATGCAGAGCAGGCTGGGAAGCCCCACTTACAGCTCCTGTACCCATGCAGAGCAGGCTGGGAAGCCCCACTTACAGCTTCTGTACCCATGCAGAGCAGGCAAGGAAGCCCCATTTGCAGCCCCTGTACCCATGCAGAGCAGGCAAGGAAGCCCCATTTGCAGCCCCTGTACCCATGCAGAGCAGGCAAGGAAGCCCCATTTATAACCCCTGTACCCATGCAGAGCAGGCAAGGAAGCCCCATTTATAACCCCTGTACCCATGCAGAGCAGGCAAGGAAGCCCCATTTGCAGCCCCTGTACCCATGCAGAGCAGGCAGGGGAGCCCCATTCACGGCACCTCACCCATGCAGAGCATCGTCCCTTCATACCTCAAGTCTCATCCGGTCCACACCTGGAGGCAACTTGGTTCGCCCCTTGTTGGTCACCACCAGCATTTCATAGGGATAAATCTGGGGGGGCAGAGAGGCCCATCTTAGGCTCGTGGTCTCCTGTCCACATAACCCCCTCCTCTCTTCCCCAGGCCCCCTTGTCAGCCTGCAGAGGCCATTGGGGTTCATGCCATTGTGCCATCCATCTCCCCCGGCTTCCCTGCTGCCACCCCCATCTTCATCTCCAGGAGGACCCCAAGCGCATTCAGCCTGCCTGCCTTTGCCCCCTGCCCCCGCCCGCTGTGGTGGCCAGGTCCCCTGCCCTCACCTTCTGCTCCAGCACACTGGGTAGGGAGCTCCCCCGGTCCATCCTCCCCCTCTGGCCCTCTCCATTCTGGGGAGACCAAAGCCGCAGTGAGCCAGAGTGGGGCAGAAGGACCTTCCCAGCCTTGCCCCGGGCTTCTTGAGTCTTCACCAGGCAGCTCCGTGCCCCACCCCCTCCCCTGACACTGCCAGTCGCCTGGCCCTGGCTTCAGGTGCTCCTCCTGCTCCCCTCCTGGGGACACTCACCTGCAGACCTGTGAGACACAAAGGCCACCTTTCAGAGGCAGTTCCCAGGGCAGCAGCCTGCACACCCACCAGCCCAGCCACCCGGCCTTGGCCTTGCACAGACTCAGACCCACCCTGACCACGCCCCTTTCCCAGCTCCCTGGTGACACACAGTCTCACTTCTTACCCGGGCTTCCAGTCTCACTCCCCGATGGGCTGAAGTCTGTGGACTGTAGCTAGGAAAGGACACA
This sequence comes from Pedetes capensis, assembly GCA_007922755.1. Lineage (NCBI taxonomy): Eukaryota > Metazoa > Chordata > Mammalia > Rodentia > Pedetidae > Pedetes > Pedetes capensis. Next base: position 579,823 of record VMDO01000005.1, read on the forward strand.
AAGAGATCAGAGGAAGCGGGGGACATTCGCTCTGAGGGCCTCCCCGCTCCCTAGGATGCCTAAGTGCTCAGCCATTCAGAAGCACCCCGCATGCACACTTCTCCCACGCAGCGTGTGGTCCCTGGTCCTGAGACCTTACCCGGCTCAGGGTGGTCCTGCCGTAGGAGGGAAGAGAAGAAGACTTAGATGTTCCTGGGTGCAAGGCTGGAAGAGAGCAAGAGCACCCAGGCTCAGTCCTTTGGTCCTGACAGTCCTTCCCGAGAGGGCTGAGGGCTGCCTCCTGGGCCTTCCCTGGCTAGTTCAGGACAGCAAGGTGGGAACCTGGGGGGAATCTGGTGGGCTTCTGCTGCCTTCCAGCTCCTACCTGTTACCTTCAGCGATAGCCTGCTGAGGCTTCTGCAATGTCTACAACATCCTTGATCTTCTCTAACTAGCATGTGGAGTACACAGTGGGGCCAAATGCCTGAGTGTTAAAATCTACAGCCAAGGTGGAGCCTTGCCGTCGTGAAATGAGCCTTCAGGACATACAAAGAAAGCTACAGTCTAAGTGAAATATTTGAATTATTATAATGTTATTAGCACTGTTAACAATCTAGTTTTGAACATGTGACATTATAATACAGAAACAATCACCACCTTAGCACAGCCAGCACCTAGGTCACTTCTGCAGGAGGCCGTATACTTCCCATTCGCATTACTGGATGTCACTTGCATCTTGCCAGCCTGTACTTTTCATGAGATCTCTAAGCTTTTTTTGTGTGTGGTCCTGGGGGTTAAGCCCAAGGCCTTGTGCTTGCATGCTCTGCAAGTGTTAGACCACTGAGCTGTGCCCTCAGCCCATTTTTTTTTTAACTTTTTGAGACAGGGTCTCACTAAGTTACGCAGACTGCCTCTGGTCTCGAACTTGCGATCCTCCTGCCTCCACCTCCCAAGCCGATGGGATTACAGGTGTGCGCCACCGTGCCTGGCGAGATCTCTTAAGCTTTTAAGCATTGCAAAGTACTTTTTTGTGTGTGTGGTGTTGTAGATCGAACCCGGGGCCTTATGTATGCTAGGCAAGCATATAACCAACCATCGAGCTACATCCCCAGCCTGCAGATTATAACTCTAGAAGTTAGTTTGCAGTAATGTGTTTTTCTAGAAAGAACCCTTCTGCCTGCTTTTTCTTAAGACAATGTCTTGACATATAGATTGGAATCCACCATCCTCCTGCCTCAGCCTCCCAAGTGCTAGGTTGACAGGCACATGGCACCATGCCTGGTCTCGAAAGACCTCTTAATTCTGGTTTTCAATTACTAGAAATGGTTGGCATTGTATAGCAAGTTGTTGCCTTTTGGTTTTTGATTTTGGTGGTACTGAGGAATTAAACCCACACATACTCTGCAGGCACTCTACCATTGGGCTGCATCCCCAGTCCATTTTTAATTTTTTATTTTGAGTCAGGGTCTCACTATGTTATACAGGCTGCCTCTGGCCTCAAACTCGAGATCCTCCTGCCACTGCCTTCCGAGTTGCTGGGACTACAGTTGTGCACCAATGTGCTTGACGACAGCAGTTGTTTTGGCAAGTACTTTCGTTTATTGTTGTTAGGTCCAGTCGGGTTGGTATCCGACTCATAGTGACCCTCTGTACAACAGGGGAAACACGATTGTCAGTGCTTCTCTGCTGTTCATAGGGTTTTCAATGGCAGATTGATTTTTGGGAGGGGGTTGCCAGGTCCTTCTCCCAAGCCTACAGCTTCTGGTGTTCCCAGGCGGTCTCCCATCCAGGTACTAACCAGGCCCAACCCTGCTTAGCTTCCGAGATCTGACTGGATCGGATGCCACAGGGCTATAGCTGCAGGCGCACTTTCGTTTAGCCTAGGTATATTCAAAACAAGGTACTATCTATTGTCTTAAGCATTCTTATAAAATCAGTTGCTTAGAGGTTCAATTGGTGTGAACAAAATGGGTTTGAGGAACCTACCACTTCTTTTCCTGCAAGTTTAGTGTAACTAACCTGAAAACCCGAAATCCTAAATGCTCTAACATCCAAAACTTCTTAGTTCTTGCTGGCAGGATACTCAAAAAGCTTAGGATTTTGGAGCATCTTGGATTTTGTATTTTTGCATTAGAGATCCTTAGGTGATGAGGCCTAAGCAAATGCTCTACCACTGACCTCCATCCATAGCCCTCAATAGGTAACATTTATCAAAATATTCCAAAATCTGACAAAAACCAAACCAAACCAAAAAACCAAAACCTTCGAAACACGAGGCACTTCAAGTTCCAAGGTTTGTTTTGTTTGTTTGTTTGTTGTTTGTTTTAGTACTGGGGGTGCTGAACACAGGGCCACATGTGTACTTTATAAGTGCTCTGCCACTGGGCTGCACCCCAGCCCCCTTTTTATTTTTTAAACTGAGACAGTTACACAGGTTGCCTCTGGAACCTGCGATCTTGCTGCCTCTACCCCCGGAATCCCTGGGATTTACAGGCATGTGCCACTGTACCCAGGCTGGGATTTAGCTCAGTTGGTAGAGCACCGCTCTGCAGTCTCTGAGGTCCTGAGTTCAAACCCTAGCACCACAAAACTGGGAGAAGGACGTGGCAATCCACTCCCAAGGCAATCCTGAAACAGTCAGCCATTGAAAACCCTATGAGGGCTGCTATGAGTCGGACATGACTCGACGGCACCTAACAACAGCAACACAAATAGCCACTGTACCCAGGTGTCCCAAGCACTTTGGATAAGGGATACTCAGCCTGTACAGAAAATCAGCAGCTCTCTCAATCACCATCTATTATTAAAGCTTTTCATACTCTTGCAATAAGTATACAATTATATTTTAACAGACTGACAGAATTTCAACCTACAAGAGCACATATAAAGATTTTTCACTTGCCAGGCGTGGTGGCACACTCCTGTAATCCCAGCGGCTTGGGAGGTGGAGGCAGGAGGATCGCAAGTTTGAGACCAGAGGCAGTCTGCGTAGTTTAGCGGGACCCTGTCTCAAAAAGGTAAAAAAATGGGCTGGGGGTGCAGCTCAGTGGTCCAGCACTTGCAGAGCATGCAGGCGCGAGGCCCTGGGTTCAACCCCCAGTACTGAAAAAAAAAAAAAAATTTTCACTCCAAATCACTTCTAGAATGCTTGTGTCTGAAAGTGACAATTCCAGCCAGGCGCAGTGGCACACACCTGTCATCCAGCGACTCGGGAGGTGAAGGCAGGAGGATTGAAAGTTTGAGGCCAGAGGCAGCCAGTGTAACTTAGCAAGACCCCGTCTCAGATAAAAAATGAAAAATGGGCTGAGGGTGCAGCTCAGGGGTAGAGTACTTGCAAAGCATGCGTGAGGCCCTGGGTTCAACCCCCTGGTACCGTGAAGGAAAAAGGAGAAAAAGAAAGTAAGGATTCTGAGGTTACCACTAGATTGGAATGACATGCCTGTTTATGATTCTGAGTCTGAAGGCTGATCAGATCGGAGAGAAACCTACACAATCACATGGTCATTGATCATGTGCAAGATGCTGAAAATGATGTTGAGGTAGGTAGCCATTTGGCTATTCAACTTTGTTGTTGTGTTGTTGGTAGGTGCTGTCCAGTCGGTATCTGACTCATAGCGACCCTCACAGGGTTTTCAATAGCTGGCTATTTCGGGATTGCCTTGGGAGTGGATTGCCAGGTCCTTCTCCCATTTTTTGCGGTGCTGGGAATTGAACTCGGGACCTCAGAGACTGCAGCGCAGTGCTCTACCAACTGAGCTAAATCGGAAGCCACAGAGCTTATTTTTGGCTGAAGAGAAGAACCTGATGGAATCCAGACTGAACCTACCCCTGGGGCATCCTTCTATCCCATTCTCCAGTGTTAAAGACTGACTCTTCCTCCTCTAAGACACCAGTTGTAACTCTTCCCTCCCATCCTGAATCTGCATCTTGGGAGCTCTTGGTGCATCCCAGCCACAGGGTCACCTTACAGGTCCTTGAATCCCCCATCCCAGTGGCTTCTCTCTCCACTCCACACCAGGTAACCCTGGAGCCCTGGGGTGCTCATCTCTCTGCATCACCGCACAGTGCTTGGGGAGCCCGGCTCTGGGAGCCCTTCACACCCCCTGCCTTGGCTCCCCACTGATCCTGACACCTGCAATGACCTTCTTCCCTCCTCACTCTGCCTGGCCCCCACACACTGGAGCCTGTCATCAGCCATAATTGCTTTACCTAGAAACTCTGAGCCAGGACATCCCACTTAGTGGTCACTGAAGCTGCTGCCCTTCTTGAGAGCTTCCGCCCAGCCTCACCCGCATCGCCCCACTTCATCAGCCCAGGAGGACTTCCAGCTTTTACCTCTCCCCATTGCCCCCAACCTTCTCAGCTGCCGGCTGCAGTGATGTGCACTGACCACTGACCGTTCCCAGCAGCTCCGCAGTACAGCTTGGCTGCTTTGTTCCTTCGCACCTTGTTGGGGATTTTTAAAATTATACTTCCCAGCTAGGGTCCCTCATAACAACTTGAGGGGCTGACCCCTAGTTGACCCCAGGGCTCATCTCACTCACTCAAACCAGCCCCTCCCATCGAGTGAGCAAAGATGGCCCCCGGCCAGCTTGACCAGCCTTAACCACCTTAATTTTGATTGGCTCCCCTCACCACTGGCAGGTAATAACTGTCTCCACTTGGCAGTTATGTCCGTTTGCCCCCTGTACCTGCCAGCTGTGTGTCCTGATTGGCTGAACCCCACCATGTGACCCCTCCAGGACCCTATAAAAGTAGGGCTTCTGGACCCCTATCCATCCCTGTAGCACCACCGATCCCGACGTCTCTGACCGTCTTCCTGAACCTCATCACCTAGACCAGCGCTCCCTACTCCAGCAAGACCACCTAGCAAGCCAGCGAGATCAAGCCCAGGGGCCCCGAAGAGCCAAAGGCATCTAGCAAGCCACGAAGAGCCTCCCAACTCCTCCCATCCTTGGGAAGGAGGGGGGTAAAGAAGGCGAGCCGCGAGAGTCAAGACCATTGGACTTCTACCGAACATCTGCGGCTGTGGCTGTGCCTTTCAGGCTGAGCTGTACCAGCACTTAGCCTGCAGCATTCCATGCTGCAGGCCTAGAGCCAGCGCTTAAAGGGATAGAGCCTTGCTCTATAGGGGCTGCTTGCTCCTTGCTCTCCATCAGGGGAGCACCCCAATAAACCTTCCCTGTCCTTCTCCAACCATCTGAAGGTCTCCCGAGGTCCTTCTTTCCCGACATCGGCCACGTTTGTATGTCGAGGGTTTGGCCCTAACTTTAGCTGGGCTAGAGCTAAAACCCCCACAGCACCTTCCTTTCAAACTCTCACCCTGATCAGCCCCACCTGTGTCCTGCTGCCCCCAGGCGGTGGAGACAGAACCTAGGCTTCATCCATCAGCATCACTACATAGGTAAGGCCTGGCACGACTACCATTTCCCATCAACAGCTCTTCTAAACCTCTGCCAATCACACTGAGCCTCTCTGCCCTCAGGCTCAGCAGACAGCCTCAGCTTCCAGCCCAGCCTGCTCCCACATACAGTCTTGTCCTGCGGAGGAGGAGGCCCTTTGGGGCTAGCCTCCCACGCTGAGGCTCCATCTCCTGCCCAGGCTCCTCCTGACCAACCTTCCCACTAGATTTTACCAGGCCTGTTCCCCAGGACACAGCCTGGCCACTTTCCCCCACCTCCCCTCCCGCCAGCTTTCTCGTGTTAATCTCCTTTTCTCTCCCTGTTTTACTACTTCATATAGGCTGAAGACCCTCCAGCTCTTGCTCAGTTGAACTCAGCTCCCCCTCGCACGCTGTCCCAGGGGCACGCAAACCCAGAGCGTCTGAAACTGGTCTCTTCCTCTTTCCCCGGAAGCCTGCCTCTTTCCTTATCCCACTTCCAAGGTGTCATTCCTGGGCACTCAGGACAAAGCCCTGCCTCCTCTCTCCCTCACTCCCACGTCCAGTTGGCCACTGGATTTCATCTGGAAGATTCAATCTCTTAGATATTTCTCAAATCTGTTCCCTCTTCACTGGACCCAGGAAGATTCTGAGCCCTTACTCAGTGCTGTGGTTAGGATATGGTTAGAGAGAGTCCCTCAAGGCTTCAAGCTGAAAGTCAGCCTCCATGATGAAGTGTTAAGAAGGGAGAAACTTAATCCAATTACACTGTGTAGAGATGAGGCCTTTGGGAGGTGAGAAGGATCAGCTAAGGTCATGAGGGTAGAGCCTGCATGATTGACTCCTGCTGATTTTATAAGAAGATGGAGAGGACTGGACAAATACACAGATACACACCCACACTCTGTCTCTTATTGTGTCTACCTGTGCCACCTCAGGACTCTGCCAGCAAGAAGGCTGTCACCGGAGGGAAGCCTCCAGAATTAAGAGCATGAGAAACCTCTTTTCTCTATGAGGTTAGCCTGCCTCAGGTATTTTGTTATAATGGTGGAAAGCTGACTAATACACTCAGGATACAGGAGAGCGAGGCAGACTATTTCCAAAGATGACCCATCTCTCTACTATAGACAATCTGACTCCATCCTATTTGCCTTTTGCAATGAGACCCTGTAGTTCCTCCCATGGAGGCAGAACCTATCTCCTCCTGCCTTGAGTCCTGGCTGCACAGTCACATGGTCACTGATCATGTGCAAGATGCCTGGTAACCTGCTTTGACCAATGAAAGGCAGCAAAAGTGACACAGTCTGGCTGTCAAGGCTGGGCTGTAAGAGGCCTCAAAGTGCCCAGTTTTGGGTTCTCAGATGTCTCCCTCTTTTCTCTAGCCACTGTGCTCTCGGGAGATGCCAGGCAGAGCCAGGTGTGCCCAAAGCCCTGGGGTGCTCATCTCTCCGCATCACCGCACGGTGCTTGGGGAGCCCGGCTCTGGGAGCGCTTCACACCCCCTGCCTTGGCTCCTCACTGATCCTGACACCTGCAACGACCTTCCCCCCAACTCACTCTGCCTGGCCCCCAGGCCCTGTCCATCTCCATTCAAAGCACTCATTGAACCCTCACGGTTTCTGAGGAAGGGAAGCTATTTCTGAGGGGCGCTACAGGGATGGGGTGGCACGACAGAGACAGGCCCCATCGCTGAACACCACAGGCTGCAAGGCCAACTGAGATAAGATTTTCACACTCTGGCACCAGGCCCAATCTTCCAAAACCACAGCCCAGGGGCATGAGACGGCTGAGGGAAGGCTTCTCAAAACAAAGTTGATTGCACTAAAACCCCCAAACTGTCCCCAGACTATATTATTTCTAGGCAAGTTACAGGCCAGGCCAGCTGTACAATGCCCAAAAACTCCTTAGAAACACCAGCATCATGCTGCCCAGCACAGAGCAATAAACTTTCTCATGCCTGCCACTGCCCTCTTCCAGTGGATTAATAAACTTTTTCTTTTCTATTCTATTCTGGGCTCCAGCAAATTCTTTTATCACCTGCAACTCTGGCCTCACTCTGGCCCACTACAGTTCCCATGTCAGTTTTCCACACTGACCACAAAGAGGTCAAGTGGAGGCCAAGGCTGTATCTTTTACCTGTCATGGCCCCAGTGGCTAGCATATGGCGGACCCTCATTAAGTGTTGGTTAAACCAACCCTCCGGCAGAAGGACATGGCAACCCACTCCTGAAGTAATCCTGAAATAATCAGCCATTGAAAACCCTATGAGGAGCCAGGCGTGGTGGCGCACGCCTGTAATCCCAGCGGCTTGGGAAGTGGAGGCAGGAGAATCACAAGTTCGAGACCAGATGCAGTCTGCGTAATTTAGTGAGACCCTGTCTCAAAAAAGTAAAAAACTGGGCTGGAGGCTCAGCTCAGTGGTCCAGCACTTGCAGAGCATGCAGGCGCGAGGCCCTGGGTTCAACATCCAGTACGGCAAAAAAAACAAAACAAAACAAAACAAAAAAACCACCTATGAGGGTGGCTATGAGTTGGATCTGACTTGATGGCACCTGACAACAACAACAACAATGAACCCTGCTAATCCTGCCTGCACGGATGCTCTCTCTTCCCATCTACTGCTGGCCTGTAGCTAATATTCTTGCCCTAAGAGAAACACACATACCTCACACCAGGGTCCCATTTTCTAGTCTAATGACAACAGACAATAGAGTCTAGCCCAGGTCTGGCCAGGTGATGTCAAGCACCGTCTAGGGCACTCACAGGTATGGAACGGTGTCCGGTCAGGCAGGGAGCGGGTTTTCCGCCGGATAGGCAAGGACTTTTCCATCTCTTCTTTCAAGATCATCTTTCCCAAGTTGGAAGTAACCTAAGGAGAGAGAGAGAGAAGGATGGAGTTGAGACTTGGGTACCCATTTCTCATCTTCGAGTGCAGAGTTGAGTGGCCTGCCCAAGGATGAGGGACAGTTTTCCCAGGTGGCTGCTTTGTGCCCATGGAGACCCTTGCTCTTACTTGATTACACTAGGTTCATCAGAGCTGCTCAGTAGACCTCTGCCGCAGCAGCCTCCCTGTCCCAAGTCACCATGGCTACAGAACAAGCCATGTTCCCAGCAATGGCCTTTCCATAGCTCCCAACTCTCTGCCCTTCCCTGGACCAATAGTCCCTGCTCCCTGTTCCCTTCCCATTAACTGCTCAGCCTTCAGAATCCTGGTGCTGGTGGGCCCACCCTTTAATGTGCTTCTGATTCTAATATTACATGTTGTTGTTAGGTGCCGTCGAGTTGTGTCTGACTCATAGTGACCCTTATAGGGTTTTCAATGGCTGATTGTTTCCGGATTGCCTCGGGAGTGGGTTGCCACGTCCTTCTCCCATTTTTGTGGTGCTGGGAATCGAACTTGGGACCTCAGAGACTGCAGAGCCGCACTCTACCAACTGAGCTAAATCCCAGCCTAATACATAGGCACTATGTAATATCATCCCCCAAAGCAGGATAAAATCCAAGTGTCCCTTCAAAGGGACCTGGAATCTGGGGAAGGGAGGGGTCCTCCTCATCTGTTCTGACGTGGATGCCTTTCTGGGATGAATCCTTTAGAGCAGCTATGGAGGCAGAACATTCGTCCCCCAGAAGATACACGTTGGGAGGCAAGATGCTACCTTACTGAGTTCCTCCTTCTGACGCTCTCTGATCGCCTTAATCTCCTCTTCGGAGTCATCCTCCTCCTCCTCCTCCTCTTCCTCTGCCCCTCTGCGAGATGCCTTCCGCTTCCTCCATTCAGTCTCTAGGAGACATGACGCAAGAGGCAGAGTGGCCGGTCAGCCCCTAGCACCATGAGCACTTCTCAGCCTCTGGACCTCAAAGAGGACACTCCAAGTCCTTTTTTATTTTTATTTAAAACACATATTTAATTTTTTCCCAGCACTAGGGGGTCGAACCCAGGGCATCACACACGCTGGGCAAGAGCTACACCCCAGCCCCTTTTTATTTTTTATTCTGAGTCAGGGTCTTGCTGAGTTGCACAGGCTGCCTCTGACCTCGAACTTGTGATCCTTCTGCCTCAGCCTTCACAGTAGCTGGAATTATAGGTGAGTGCCACGGTGCCCATATTCAAATTTTTAATTTTTTTGAGATGGGTTTTGCTATGTTGCCCAAGCTGCTCTCAAATTCCAGGGCTTAGGCAATTCTCCTGCTTTAGCTTCCCAAGTGGTTGCGACTACAGGCATGTGCCACCAAACCCAGTGCTACAAATTCTTTTTGAAAAATAAAGTAAGGGGCTGGAGGTATAGCTCAGTGGTAGAGCAAGTGCTTAGCACGCACAAGGCCCTGGGTTTATTCCCCAGGACCAAAAAAGTGAAATGAAATGAAATAAGAGTAACATTTCCTTGCTTTACCACGACTGGGTAGGAAACACAGACATGACTTAAACTCACTGGGCACCGAGCCTGTCTCTCATTTATTTTTCTGTCTCCCAGAGCTCCTACCCCAGGGGCTGGGATGCAGCAGAACTGTCTGCTGAGTGACGAGCGACATGAACAGGAAGGGAAGGAACTATGGACAAGGGGTCCCTTTGGTGAGCAAGGAGCCTAGAGCTTAGGAAGGCACAAGGAGCCCCGGGGGAACCATAAGATGTTGGAATGGGGTGGCCCGGGCTCATGGGGCTTCAGCGGCCAGGAAGGCGAAGTGAAGAGGGGTCCTGGCCTCCCCTTGCCGCTCCCCCCAGTTTTTCATACCCACAACGGCCAGCGATGGTGGGCATGGCCAGTAGTCAGTTTCGATCTTGGCTGGCTGGTTGGGGTCGGGGGGCTGCGCAGCCGGGAACTTGGATGACTCGATGATCAGGTCCTCGATGAGGTGCTTGCTCTGAGGGCTTCCCCCCACGGACTCTGCAGGGGGAGGCTGCAGTCGGCCCACATGGCCCGCCCACCCTGAGGCCAGCCTGGCCCACCCTTGGCCCTCACTCCCTCCCCACACCCCTCGCACCTGGGGAATCCCAAAAGTAAAAACAGCACAAAGGGAAGAACAAAGATAAATGTCATGCGCTATGACCAGGCGTCCTCCCAGCCCCGACCAGAGCCCCCAGCGTGGGCAGGACGGGACCCTGGGGAGTCAGGGCCTCACCTCTCTGCTTGTAGATGGGTGGCTTCTTGTAGATGTTGGAGTCTGGGTGGGTGGTCTCTGAGAGAAGGAACGAGAGCAGGTGAGGAGGAGGCTATGCCAATGTCAGGGGATGCTGGGTCCGGGAACAGAATAGATACCAATGGAATGGGACACATGGAGGGGACTAAGCCAAGACAGGACTGGAGGTCCTGGCACTGTCCCTCAGGGAGTGGGAGGGAAGACACCACAGGCCACCATCACTGGGCACTCAGACTGAGTGGTCTTGGCATCAAGGGATTCAGCCAGGTCTATGGTGAGCTTCTACCCCAGAAAGTAGGGGGCTGAGAGTAAGGGATTTGGGGGGCCTGAAGGAGAAAAGAAGTCCCACAGAAAGGATACAGCCATGCTAATCATTCAACCTACCAGGATGGTGGAAATGGGGCAGGCTGGTCCGGGGAGTCCCTGTTGTTCTCGGGGTTGAAACTTGAGAGATGATTCCAGGGGTCCGGCTCTCTGACCACACCTGCAGAGCAGAAGGGAGTGGCTCCCGGGTCCCCTGCTGTACGTCCCAGATCCATATGTACACTGCTTTACTTTACATGGCCCTTAGCTGACCTCCCACCCAGCAGTCCACCCCGAACCCCCAGGGTGGCGCTGTGACAGAGGACGGGTGTGGTGCCAGGCCAGGGAGAAAGGGTTAAACAAGGCCCCTGGTCACACAGATGGGTGGGCAGAGTTGGCCAGCGATCAGCCAGGATCTGCTGATTCTTCATCCCAGGGGCTGGACGAGCTCAGGCTGGATGTGTGAAGGGAGGGGAGCTGGGGGCCCATCAGAGCCCCCAGAAGGGTGGGACCCTTGAAAACTCACCTCTGGGGATGGTGGGGGGGATGTGGACTTGGGAGACAGTGAGCGCTGGAAATGGAGAGGGGGAGGGTTAGTCACTAGCCAGATTAAAGCCTCGCCCCTAGACCCTCAGAGGGGCCGCTTCGCCCCCCACCCAACTCCACACACTTTCCTAGCCAACGTTCTCTCTCTGGGTTCCTGCCAGGTCCCTGCCCTGCCTTCCATCCTTCCTGTCTCCACTATGCAGTCAGAATCTCAAACCAAACCCTGCCTTTCTGCATGAAGCTCGGGGCAGCAAGGCAATTTGGAGCCAATGTTCCTGGTGCTCCGAGGGCAGCAGGGGACCAGCTATGGCCCTGTCCTCAGAGCCTAACAAGGGGTGGCGGGGACAAGGCCATCGAGCCACCAGGGTTGATGTCCGGGATCCTTGGCCAGGTCCTATGTCTCCCGGTCTGGCTCCAGCTCCCTGGTTGGCCATGACACTACCTTCTTCTCTCTTTTTTTTTTTTTTTTTTTTTTTTTTTGTGGTACTGGGGATTGAACCCAGGGCCTTGCACTTGCATGCTCTGCAAGTGCTGGACCACTGAGCTGCACCCTCAGCCCATTTTTTTACTTTTTGAGACAGGGTCTCGCTAAATTACACAGACTGCCTCTGGTCTCAAACCTGTGATCCTTCTGCCTCTGTGCCACCGCACCCGGCTCTACACTACCCTCTTCTTGAGGACAGGTGATGAAGTCCCAGCCCATGCCCTGCCTCATGTGCCTGGACTGCCTTGTGGGACACACAGGCTGAGCTAACAACTCTGAGCGACAAGAGGGGACACTAGGGCACACTAGCCCCTCAGCTATGACTTCCGGCCTCTGAGTTTAGGGCTCATGAGCGCCCTCAACACATCTTTTTTTTAGTTTTGGTATTGGGGGTTGAACCCAGGGCCTCGCACTTGCATGCTTTTCAAGTGCTGGACCACTGAGCTGCACCCTCAGCCCATTTTTTCACTTTTTTGAGACAGGGTCTCGCTAAGTTACGCAGACTGCCTCTGGTCTCGAACTTGCGATTCTCCTGCCTCCACCTCCCAAGCCACTGGGATTACAGGCGTGCGCCACCATGCCCAGCTTCTCAGCACATCTTGTGCTCTCTGTCCCCTCCCACCCATTTCCTACAGGACCCCCTCTGTGCTACTGCCATGTACTGGGGCCAGTGGCCGCCCTCTCTCTACTTCCTGTCCACAGCCCAGCCTGGAGCTCCACCCTGGCTTTTTGCAAACACTGGCTTGATGCCAGGGCACAGGCCTCTCTCCATCTCTCTCTGTGCTGTGGAGGCTAGGAGTCTGGCCTCCAGGAGAGAGGCCACCCCAGGGGTCCCACTCACCACCGACCTCTCAGGCCTAGGCCTGCCCAGGGGAACCCCTCTCACCTCCCGGCTTCGAGGCAGCTCCACGTGGTCCAGGAGGGAATAGGTGAAGTGGGGCTCGTAGATCATGAGGTCCGGCCGTTCGATGTCCAGGATGGCCTTGTCCTTGGGGATCGCAGCCAGGTCCTTGTAGCCCAGCACCTGGTTGTCCATCTTGGCCTGAAGGGAAATGGTGCAGATGGGTGAAGAGCCTCCCCTGGGCCACTGGCTTTCCCCCGCTGGATTTCCTTTGTTACCAAGAAAGCAGCCAGCCATTGCAGATGTACTCTTTCACAAGTTAACTCCAAGTCAAGTTTAAGGGTTTAGACAGTCACCTTTTAAGATAGTCCCTCGCCTGGCACTTTGAATGCAACCTGCTCAGACCTTGCGGAGATGGGGTGGGGGTGGGGGTCTTCCCTGGATCTCTGGGTCCTCTCCACCTGTCAGGGGGGCGGGGCTGTCTGGGCGCAGTGGGTCCCGCCCCTCCCTCCGCCCGGCCCGAGGCGCTGGGGGCCACAGCGTACTCACCACGATGCTGGAGGGGGGGCCCGGCGCACCGGAGTCTCGGGAGGAGCTGACGCTCCCGGGGGAGGTAAGAGGTGGCTGGGGAGAGCGAGAAGGCGGCCGAGTGGGCATGTGCGTGGGTGCGAGGGCGGGGTGGGGAGGGGCGCGGGTCTGCCCTAGGCCTCGGGGGCCCCGGTGTGCTGCACGGAGGCCACCAGGTGGCGCCATCGACTCCCGAGCCGGCCCCGGTGGGCGGCGGACTCCACCCGGCCCCCGCCCCCGGCCCGAGAGCAGCCCGCGCACCTTCTGCAGCCGTTCCATGCGGCGGCCGCGCCCTCGGAGGCCTGTGCGCGCGGGGACAGGACAGGCGTCAGGCTCGGCCCGGCTCCCGCAGCGAGGGCGTCCCTCCGCGCCGTGGCGCCCTCATCCCTCGGCGCCCGTGCCGGCGGCTCTGCGGGGAGGGAGGCACCTGCCGTCAGGCCCCGCGTGCCCGCAGCGCTGGGCACCGGCTCGCCGTGCGCGCGGACACTCCGGCCGCGCTGCTTTGCGAGCCATTGTCCCCCGCTCCGGAGGAAATGACGGCAGGGGCCGGCCCGCTGCCCAGGGCGCGCGGCCTCCACCTCCCCAGCCTCGCCACCCCTGCCCTGCCCTGGCCCTGAGGCCTGGTTCCGGCCCTCCCCGTGGCGCCTCTGCCCGGCTGTGTGCCGGCCCCTCCCAAGCCGGCCGCGGGTCCCACTCCCCGCGACGTACGCGGCCACCTCGTCCTCATCCTGTCCGGGACGTTTAACACGGAGGGATTGAGTCATCCCTGAGAGTGGACACGCGCGCAGGCAAGGGGCAGGCCAGGAAGTCACGGCAGGGCGGCTGCTCTGTCCCTGGAGGGAGCCCAGCCCGGCCCGGCCCTGTTCCCTGGGCCACAGTGTCCCTTCCAGGCCCTGGAAAAGCACCCTTGGGACCTGGGCCCTCCCCCTCCGCCCACCAAGTGCTCAGCACTCCTGGTGACCCCAGCAGGGGCTCAGCACGAAGGCCTCCGGGCCGCCTGCTCTCCGTGTCCAATCTGCACAGCAAGTCGTGACCACAGGTCCCGTCTTCTCCTTCCTGGGTGGGTCCCCCCCCCCCGCCCCCCGCAATCCTCCCTCCCTGGCCTCCCTGCTCTGAACTCCCAGCACCAGCTCCAGCGTGGCAGTGGCGACCAGGCTTTCTGTCCGTCTAATGGCAAGAAGCCACAGAGGGAAGACAGCTATGGGCTATAAACAGCACAGCAAGGAGGGTAAGGGGGTGATTGCAACAAGAGCAACTCTTTCAGGGAGGGGTAGTGCTTGATTTGTTAAAAAAAAAACTCAATTCTTATATACAAAACAAGATGGTTTTTCCTCTCCCCCCCACCCCCGTCTCTCTTTACTTTGTGAGACAGGGTCTCCCTAAATTACACAGACTGCCTCTGGTCTCAAGCTTGCTATCCTCCTGTCTCCACCTCCCAAGCCGCTGGGATTATAGGCATCAGCCAACACGCCCGGTCATGGTTTTTCTTTTCAAGGGTTAAAAGCACTCTTTAAAAAAAAAACTAAACTTGGAGCTCGGATCACATGGCGATGTTTCTCCCAGCAGCACTTAAGTGAATGAATATGTCACAATGAAGTTGTCACTCGCACCCCAAGATGGCTCAAGACAGTATGGGGGCCATAAGACCCACCCCTCACAGCTCCTCCAGCCGACACAGGTGGATGGTGGGTGCCGGTTGGGTCTGCATTTGGTCACAGAGTGAATTAGATTAGGACCAGGTGCACAGGTGTAGGAAATTCACTTCCACATTAGAATACCAACAAAATTCAGCTACAAAGTAGATCCCTGTGTTGCAACTAAACCAAGATACTAAGTTGCAAAACTCGGTGTACTGGCAGACAACCATGACACAGAAGTAGTGATCTTGAGTGCCCAGTGCATCTTACAGCATGGACTGCTCTTAAGCCATAGTGTTTTTATTTGGCTAGTAACTCGGCTACTTGGAAGCTGTGTGACCTTTTGGGAAAGTTATTTACTTACCCTCTCTGTGCTCACATTTCTTTCCTATATAACTGGGGATAGGAACAGTCCCTGTGTCATAGGATGCTCTGAGTATTAGGTAAGTTAGAAGAGGTGAAATGTGTAAAACATGATAAATTCCACGTTGTTGTTGTTGTTGTTAGGTGCCGTCGAGTTGTATCTGACTCATATAGACCCTTATAGGGTTTTCGATGGCTGATTGTTTTGGGATTGCCTCAGGAGTGGATTGCCATGTCCTTCTCCCATTTTTGCAGTGCTGGGAATTGACCTTGGGACCTCAGACACTGCAGAGCGGCGCTCTACCAACTGAGCTAAATCCCAGCCCCAAATTCCACACCGAGGGTTAGTATTATTTCTGCCTCCCCAAAAACTGATGAGGGGCTTTTCTGTGGCCATGCCTGGTGACAATCATGAAAGACTGAGGTCACTGGCGCTTCTAATCTTTTTGCCTGTACTTTGTATCGGACAGCCTGCTCACCAAACTGGCCCACCTGCCACACAAGCAGCCCTTGTCCTAACTTCCTGGTTTTGGCCCATGTCCTCCCACAACTCTGTTCACCTCTCTGCCACCATGATGTCGCTCATCCTTCCAGATCCATCTGAAAGCCCCCTCCCCTCCTATCCTGATCCCTCCTGATCAACCCTTCTCGGAATTCCTGTGGGCTCAGAAGTTGTTATTGTTAGGTGCCATCGAGTCGGTGTCCGATTCATAGCGACCCTACATACAACAGGCGAAACAGTATTGTCAGTCCCTCTTTGCTATTCATAGGGTTTTCAATGGTGGACTGGTTTTTGGGAGTGGGTTGCCAGGTCCGTCTCCCAAGCCTATAGTATCTGGTGTTCCCAGGCGGTCTCCCATCCAAGTGCTAACCAGGCCTAACCCTGCTTAGCTTCCAAGATCTGACGGGATCAGTACCACAGGGCTGCAGGCATGGGCTCAGAAGAGGAGCGTGTAACTAAGCACCTGAAGACATGCTGCCTGGAGCGGGGCGTGTTTCTTCCAACTGGACTGACCACTAACTTCTGGAGGGCAACCTTAGTGACAAGAGCTGTCATTGTCTGAGTACATGCACTGTGTGTCATGCTCTCCTAAACACTGTACAGGATTATACTGTTTCATCCTCATAAAAGCCCTGCAGGTAGACCCATTTTGCAGATGGGAAAACTAAGGCTCAGAGAGGTTAAGAACTGGTCCAGGGTCAAGGACAAGACAATGGTCTTTATAATGGCGTATAATATACAATGTCTGCCCAGTGCTATGTCAGGGGCACCATAGGGCAGACCAGAATCTGCCAGATTTCCCAAGTGTTTTTGGAATTTTAAAACCAGGGCATCTTCAAGATGAGCCTCTGGCCATCACACGCACACTAGGTATCTGGCGCTCGTGGAAAGATTCCATTGCAGAGCTTTATACTTCTCACTCCTTCATTGCGCTCACTTTGCAGTGCCTAAGGAGCGAGATATGTTCTAGTACACATTTGAGGGGGCTGGGATTTAGCTCAGTTGGTCGAGCGCCACTCTGCAGTCTCTGAGGTCCCGAGTTCGATTCCCAGCACCACAAAAACTGGAGAAGGAGGTGGCAATCCACTCCCAAGGCAATCCCGAAACATCTGTCATTGAAAACCCTATGAGGGTCGCTATGAGTCGGACATGACTCAATGGCACCTAACAACACCACCACCACCACATTTGAGAGCTGTGAGCTACCTCACACTCCCTGTCATTTTTACTCTGCTAATAGTCATTGTCACATGAGCTATACACATGGCTTTGCCCTAGAGGCAGTTGATTACCATCTCCCCAGCCATCCATCCATCCGTCCGTCCGTCCGTCCTCAATCCACTCGCCCACCCACCCAGGCAGGTATTGTCTCATCTATCCACTCAGCACACAGCATGGCCCAGTGGATGAGTCAAAGGAACAAAGCTGCCCTTCCGGGAAGGAGGCATGAAGTCCCCTGTGGAGCTGAGCAGCACAGGGCCAGAGAAAGCAGCAGGACGGCTATGTGAAAGAGAGAGAGAGAGAGAGAGAGAGAGAGAGAGAGAGAGAGAGAGAGAGAGTGTTTCCCAGAGGAGGTGGTGTTGGGGTAGGCCTTGAAGGATGTGCTTGTTGTTGTTAGGTGCCGTCGAGTCAGTATCAGCGACCCTCATAGGGTTTTCAATGGCTGAGTGCTTCGGGATTGCCTTGGGAGTGGATTGCCAGGCCAGAGGTCATGCAAATACAGAAAAAGGAATTCTTGAGAGAGAAAGCAGCACGAGCCAAGGTGAGACACAGGGACACGCCAGGTCATTACGCGGAATAGGAAATTTGGCTGGAATGTAGAGGTTAGGGGGTTGAGTTCCTTTGGGGGCAGTAGGTTGGGCCCCACAGTAGGTTTGGATTATATTCTGTGGGCAACAGGGAGTCATAGAAGGGTGTAACTACTTTTTGTGTGTATGGTACCGGGGTGGGGGCTGGGATTTGGCTCAGTTGGTAGAGTGCTGCGCTGCAGTCTCTGAGGTCCTGAGTTCAATTCCCAGCACTGCAAAAATGGGAGAAGGACCTGGCAATCCACTCCCAAGGCAATCCCGAAACAGCCATTGAAAACTCTATGAGGGTCGCTATGAGTTGGATACCAACTCGACGGCACCTAACAACAACAACCACATGGTACTGGGGAGTTGAACCGAGGGCTTTATGCATGCTTTGCAAGGGCTCTACCACTGGGCTGCACCCCCAGTCCATTTCTTACTCTTCATTTTGAGACAGGGTCTCACTAAATGACACAGGCTGCCTCTGGCCTGGCACTGGCAATCCTCCTGCCTCTGCCTTCTGAGTTGCTGGGATTAAAGGTGTGAGCCACAGACTTGGCCCCTCTTTGTGTGTATGTGTGTGTGGGGGGATACTGGACGGGTTGGACCCAGGGCCTCACGCTTGGGTGCTTTGCAGTGCTGTGCCAGTGAGCTGTACCCCAGCCCTTTGTTCTTTTCCTTTTTTTACTTTTTATTTTGAGACAAAGTCTTGCTAAATTACACAGACTGCCTCTGGTCTCAAACTTGAGATCCTCCTGCCTCCGCCTCCCAAATTGCTGGGATTACAGGCATGCGCCACTACGCCCTGGCTTCTGGCCCTTCTTCTAGAGCAAAGAAGTGACAGGATTCATGTGGTGCTTGGGGCAAATGAATCTAGCTGCAGCCTGGGAGCTGGATTGGGCAGGCAGAGGTGACTCACAGGTGACCAGCCAGGACACTCTGACAGAGGTCAGGCAGGGCACTGGGAAAGTCCCGACTTGGCTATGGGGCTGAGCATCGGAGGAGCAAACAGAGAAACCCTAGAGGCAGCACAGGTAAAGCAGGACTCGATCCCCAGGCGGATGGGGCAGATGGGAGGGGAGAGATTGGGAGGAGGGGAGAGATTGGGAGGAGGAGGGAAGAGAGGAGTCCATCTCTGACAGGGCAAGCTTGTGGCGAGGCAGCAGGTGGACAAGTGGGAATGTCCATTGGAAAGGAGCTTGGGGAGGAGCCAGGCTGAGATTTGGGGGCCAGTTGCCCCAGGTGTGGGCCTGAACACAAGATGCTGGGGAGAAAGATCAGAACAGCATCCTGGGATGCACTTCGGGAATGGAAGAATGAAGAAGGCAGAGGTTGCATGATCAGAGAGGACAGAAAACGAGGTGACCAGCTCTTGGGGTGCCTCTGTCTTCAGCAAATGGTCTAGTACACTGCTGTTGTTATGTATCCGACTCATAGAGACTCTGTGTACAACAGGTGAAACACTATTGTCAGTGCTTCTGTGCTACTCATAGAGTTTTCAATGGTGAATTGTTTTTTGGGAGTGGGTTGCCGGGTCCTTCTCCCAAGCCTATAGCACCTCGTGTTCCCAGGCGGTCTCCCATCCAAGTACTAACCAGACCCAGTCCTGCTTAGCTTCTGAGATCTGATGGGATCAGCCGCTGCAGTGGTGTGGCTGCAGGCCTGGTACATGTTGTTGTTGTTAGGTGCCGACGAGTCGGTATCCGACTCATAGCGACCCTCTGTACAACAAGGGAAACACTATTGTCAGTGCTTCTCTGCTATTCATAGGGTTTTCAATGGCAGATTGATTTTTGGGAGGGGGTTGCCAGGTCCTTCTCCCAAGCCTACAGCTTCTGGTGTTCCCAGGCTGTCTCCCATCCAGGTACTAACCAGGCCCGACCCTGCTTAGCTTCCGAGATCTGACGGGATCGGATGCCACAGGGCTACCGCTGCAGGCGCAGGCCTGGTACATAGAGAGCAATAAATATTGAGTGAGAAGATGGGAGGGAGCAAGGGAGGGGCCATAAGCTAGGATGCTAGGGAAGTTAGAGGCCAGTACTGGGGAGGAGGTGAGCAGAGGGGCCCAGAGAAGCGACAGCCCTCTGGTTTGGATGTCAAAGCCCCATGGCTTCTGGTGGGGAGGGCAGAGGGGCAGAGCCTGGCCAGGCCATGGCAGAGGATGGCAGGGGTGGGGAGTAGCACTTCCAAAAAGGGCAGCGGAAGGACAGGAGGATGCCGGGAAGGTAGGTTGAAGGGGCGAGATTCACTGCGGAGCTTTTAAGGAAGGGGGAGGAAAATGTGTTCACAGGCGGTGAAGATGGAAGGGGGAGGATGGGCTGTGGCTGGAGGAGGGAGGGGGCACAGAGAGCAGGGTGCCAGCAGGAAGAGGCACATACTTCCCAGAAAAAAGAGTCAGGAGGTGGGGATGGAGAATACAGGGGTCAGCTGAGCGCAGTGGCTCATGCCTGCAATCTAGGCGACCCAGGAGACTGAGGCAGGTAGATG
>VMDO01000005.1:599937-771892 GCA_007922755.1 Pedetes capensis
GGGGGGGGGGGGGGGGGGGGGGGGGGGGGGGAGAGATTTACAGGGAGCCAGTGGGAAGGCTTCTGTTTTCCCAGTGAAGGTGAGAGAGAAGGTCAGGTGCAGATCTTACAGATGGCCTAGGGCGGGGCTGAGGGAGGCTTGGCGGGGCTCCTCTGGGAAGGAGGGACGGCTGAGCACAGCCTGGCAGGGAAAAGGCGGCCTCAGAGAGTTCTGGAGCCTCGGGCCGAGCGCCAGGGCTGCCCCACCCTGGACACCAGGTGTGGGGTAAGGAGGGGACAGTGGTTGTCCATCACAGCAGTGAGAGCTGGGGGCTGAGGGTCCCTGGTCCACCACATCCCAGGGCACATGGGCCCACCTGAGATCCACACTCCGTAGGCCGCCGGCACAGCCACTCAGGGACGTTAGTCCAGACACGGGTGGGCAGAATAACGCTAATCATCGGTGTTGATGGATTGTCTGTGTTGTGGCTGGCATTGTGCTGGGCACTTCACATTCTTTCTTACATTTAATCTACACAGCTCAATCCCCTGCTTTGGCTGTTTTCTTGGGTTTGTAGATGAGGAAATTGAGATTTAAATAAACTAGTTAATCAGTCCAGGGCATGCCATGATGTGGAGTTTAAGCCTGTTAGCTACAAAACCAGGCTGGGATTTAGCTCAGTTGGTAGAGCACCGCTCTGCAGTCTCTGAGGTCCCAAGTTCGATTCCCAGGATCACAAAAATGGGAGAAGGACCTGGCAATCCACTCCCAAGGCAATCCCAAAACAGTCAGCCACTGAAAACCCTATGAGGGTCGCTATGATTCTGATACGACTCGACAGCACCTAACAACAACAACAAGCCACAAAACTACCACATGCAAAACTGTGGGGTGAGCCATTGAGCCCCTCACTCCCGGCCCCTCTTCCAGCCCCTTCTTCCCCACTGGCCCTCCATGGGGGCCTTGCCCACAGCATCTGGGGCTCCTTTGGGGTCCTCCATCCCAGCACCTGCCCTGTGTGCCAGAGATAATCAGTTACTTCCCTGCAGGTACTAATGGCAGAAATACAGTCTTACCATCAGGGGGCACTTGTATTTTAATTTGGGGCTAGGCTTAAGGAATAATTTTTTTGTGTGGTACTGAGGGGCTGACCGCAGGGCCTTGCTCATACTTCGTAAGTGCTCTACCACTGACCTGCACCCCCAGCACCTCTTTCACTTTTTATCTTGACACAGGGTCTTGATAAATTGTACAGGCTGCCTTTGGCCTTGGACCTGAGATCCCTCTGCCTTCGCCTCCAGAGTTGCCGGGATTACAGGCATGTGCCACCGCGCCCGGCAGGAATGAAATTCTTACTGGGAAAATTTTAGGCTGTCAGAAGGCCAACAGGGAAAATGTTTTGGAGTAGAAGAAGGGAGGGAGGAAGGGAGGGAGGGAACAGGGAGAGAGAGAAAGATTTCTCCATCCCTCGGAAATCACACCAGGCAGGCACCTGCCCACGCCACCCATGGGTGGCCCCCTCCTCCAAAGCTAATTTATCTCTCTGCCACCTCCAGGTGACCCAAGCCCTCTCCCACCAATGCACACCCTTTGCCCAGATTGGAGCACTCTGGAGGTCCCAGCAACCTTTGCGGCCAAGGCCAAAGGGCAGGCTCCAGCAGGAAGGGAAAGAGGAAGGGAAAAGAAGGGAAGGCTCCCTGGAGGAAGGCAGGCCCAGGTGGCGGAAGGCACCTCTCAGCCTCCCCTGGCTCTGGTCGGCAGCCAGCTGGCTTCTCATCCCTTCCCTCTCAGCCCCACCCTCCCCAGCTGTGGGTCCCTGCCTTATCTGAGCCACCAGCCCAGCCCCACCTCGCACCACCCACCCTCTCATCTCCATGGCAACAGGAGCCTCCAGGCTCCCCAGGATGTAGGTGATAAGACTTGCCCACAGGGACGTCCAAGTTGAAGTTTTCACCCACCCATCCCACAGCTTTTGTTCCAGGTAGGGAGAATCCAGACTGTGACTCCCTGGACTTTAGACATGAAAGCCCACAAGCGCCGGGCGCGGTGGCTCACGCCTGTAATCCCAGCGGCTCTGGAGGCGGAGGCGGGAGGATCGCAAGTTCGAGATCAGAGGCTGTTTGCGTAATTTAGGGAGACCCTGTCTCAAAAAAAAAAAAAAAAAATGTGCTGGGGGCGCAGCTCAGTGGCTCAGTGGTCCAGCACTTGTAAAGCATGCAGGCGGGAGGCCCTGGGTTCAACCTCCAGTCCCGGAAAAAAAAAAGAAAAAGAAATGAAAGCCCACATGGCAGCCCTGCAGCCTCCGGTTCTCTGCCTCAGACTTTGCTCCTATCCTAAGTCAGCCTGTGCCTGTACTGGGGACTTTCATTTGCCCTCGCTGGATTTCACACAAATCAGCGTTTTGCTCACTTAGACGTGAGGACAAAAAAGGCTGAGAGGTTAGTTTGCCAAAGGCCACCCAATGGAAGCCAAGCTAGAATTCCTACCCAGGCCAGACTCAGGCTCAGACCAAAGCCAATGACTACTCTTTCCAGTGAATCCCCTAGGATCCTGCTTTAATCTGACCTTTGCACTTGGGAACCTGGTCCTGCTCGCCCACCTCACCTGTCAAACAGGAGCTGGGAGTATGGGGGTCAAGCTAGGCAGAGTGGACAGTAAAGGAGCTGGGAGAGGCAGCGAGCTGTCCAAGGAGGCCAGGGCAGGCCGGCGGGACTCTGCCTCTTGGGCTCAGTTTTCTTCATTGAGCCTGCTTCGCCCCTTCCCCTTCCTTCCTCCCAGCTTCCTGCCTTCCCTTTTCCTTTCTCCTTCTCTGTCTTTTCTCCCTCCCTTTTTCCCTTTCACCCTCTCCCTCTTCCCCTCCCAGCCCCACCTCCACAGTTGCTGTAGCAACAACTTAATGCCAGAAATAAAGGCAGGATCCAGCTAGGTCACCGGTTCCCAAAACAGCATCCCAGGGTGGGGAGGAGAAGGGAGACGGAGCAGAGCAGCAGGGCAGGGATCAGGGACATTGCAGTGGCTCTGGGTGTGTGTCACAGGGTGGGGCTGGACCCAGGGCAAGAGGGCTTGCTCAGACCAGTGGCCCACTGGAGATGTCCCTAACTTAGACCAAGCAGAACCCTGGGCCTTTCTCCAGCCAGCAAAGCCCCATTCCTCCCTCCTTTCATTTCTCCCTTCCCCACGCATTGTTTTTGACCCTTATTCTATCTCTTAAGACGAGGTCCTTCTAAGGCCACACTGTATGACACCTTTCACTCTGAGCAGGCTCAGGCAGGGGCAAGTGGTGGGCATGGAGTCCACCTGTTCCAGGCCCTGCCCGCCCACTCTCAGTGACTACAGACCAGCGCCCCTTGGTCCCTTTCTGACCCCACACATGCACATCTGCTCATCTGTTTTTTTCCTGAGGTCTCTCTCTTGCCTGGGTTTGTAGATCCCTCTCCACACTTCCTTCTGAAGAAGTCTCCTCTCTTAGGCCCCCCAACCTCTCACTTGGTCCTAACATGTTCCTGCCCCAGCTTCTACTTATTGGCTGGTCCTGTTGAACAAGCTGGACCGACAGGTCTGGGGGGAGATAAAAGGGTCTTGCACCCTAAATTCAGCTTTCAGAATGCAGGGCGCATCCGTATTCTGCTCTCTTCACATAAGAGCTCTGAAAGAAATCTGCAGACATCCGCCCACGGGTGGACAGTGTGGCCTAGGCATTTTACGCGGCCACAGAGAGGCCAGCTGCACGGAGACAAGACCCACGGGATGCCCAGGCAGAAGGGTCCCCCTGGACACACAGTTCCACACGGAACTCGTGCACGCGGGTGCACACAGGGACTCAGCAGCCCTGCCTGCCAGTTCTCTCAGCGAGGCCCCCACATGATGACACATGGTGCCAAGGACACCCACTCGCTCCCACCCACCGATCCTCTCTTGGCGCCCGTTCTCTACGTTCACGGCCCCCGCACTACGTGCTGACACCCGTGTCTGGGCTGTGCACGTGTACAGTGCCACGGAGTCCCACCACCGACCCGTCCTCTGGGGGCTTCCCCATGTCCCCCATTCCCACAGCTCCACTGCCTTCCTTCTAAATCTGTCCCCGGTCCCCAGACTGATAACCTGGCAACCAGTCTCCTGGGAGGGGAACCCAGGTGTGCCTGCCCAGGAGCGGGAGCATGGCCTGCCACGCCAGGGAGGGCAGGAGCTGGGAAGGGGACCCCGGGACTCCAGAGGGTCTGCTTATTTGCTCAGCAGCCTGACTCTGTAAGCACCCAGGCCAGCACCAGGCCAGCAGGGCCAGGCCTACAGCCGCACCCGCCAGCTGCCTCATTCTTCACTGGGTCTGCACCCCAGCCTGGCTATGGCTGGGAGGGGTTCCAAAGCAACAGCATCAGGCCTATAAGCGAACTCCCACCTGGGGGGTGCCTGGCCTGGAGGGAGGAAGGCTGCCCAGGGCTTCTCCTGCTATTCAGCAAAGAGGGAACAGCTCCCCTACCCACCCTGGGTCCCCAGGAGCTCATCGCTTACGTTCGTGGGCAGCGAAGCTAGGTGAGCAGGGCAGAGCAGCCAGGGAAGGGGGTCCTGGGGTAGCAGCACGGACTCCTGGTGCTTGGAACACCCCAGTCCCTATTACCCCAATTCAGAAGGAGGTTTGATCAGATCAAACCCAGCTAGTGCCCGGGTCTGGTCCACTGAACAAGGAGCCAGAGTCGATTCTCTCTCTGGGGCATTTCTGCAACCACCCAACCTTGCCCCCAGGCAGGGGTGTGGCCCATAGTGCCCATAGAGAGGCAGGAGACCCTGCTACCTACCTCTTCCCAGGCAGTGGGGGCAGACGCTCTGAGGCCCCAAGAGGTATAGGGCCTGGCCGAGGGGCTGCAGCGTTTTCTCGGGAGCCTAGGTAACAGGCGTCTCCTCCAGGAGCCTGGCCGTGCTTTCCCCGAGCACGAATAACAGGAAGAAAGCCGGCTTGGGGTGGGCGGGGTGGGAGCTGGCGAAGGAGGGGAGCTGGTCGCAGCTGAGCAGTCTGATCTCCCCTGTGGGCCCCCACTCGCTCGCCCCCAAGCTGCTGCTCCAGCAGCCACGCCGCTTGGGTCGCCGGTGCTAGGGAGTCGGCGTCTGGTGGGCGGAACGGCAGGACGGCGGCCCGGCTCCCCCACACCCTCCCGCACCCTCCCCGCCGCCAGCTGATAGTGGCCAGCCCCAGGGTGTGTGTGTTTGGACCGGCTGCTCTTCCACCTCGGCTGAGCTGCAGCCCAATCCGTTTCAAACAAGGGGAGCATTAACCGGCATCATGACGAAGCAGAATCCGCCTGGCTGTCCTTTTCCCCTTTCCCACACCCCGGCTCTGTGACAGTCACACGCGAGCACAAGTTCACACACAGCCCCAAGCCTTCTCATGAACGGCTAGACAGTTCAAGTTGCTGGGGGGGGGGGGCGGTACTGATGACCCAGGGAGGCAATGGGCAGCTCTCCAGGCACCTGCCCTTCCGGCCCCTTCATGGCACCCAGCATCTCTCTGAAGCCTCAGAGGCCTCTGAGGTCCCATCTGTCAGGGTGGGAGGGCAGGCACAGGTACCAGAAATTGATCACTTAAAGATCAGCCCTCTCCTGGGCAGGAGGAATGGGAGGATTCAGTAAACCAGGTCCTTATTAGTCTCAGGCTGGCTCCGCGGGAGCCTGAATCCCCTGGGCACAGCAGAGCCAGAAAGAGGGACCCCATTTCTCCCCAGGGAAGCTTTATGAAAAGGACACTTCGTGCCAGGTGGCCCCAGTTCCAGCACAGGATTCACAGAGACATGCCTTGCCTGTCTGGCAAAACCTCAACTACCCTAGGCTTTCGTCATTGGCCTTGGGGTGCCACCCTGGGCAGAGGGCTAACGGAGTCTAGACGGCCACAGCGCCCCTGGCGGGCACTGGCTGGCTTCCTCTCCACCTCCATGTCCAGCCCGACTTGCCTACCTAGGCAGCCTGGCCGTTGCCCTGGTAACGGCTGCCCACAGCCAGTCAGCTGATGGTATCTGCGGCTACTGGGGAAATCTAGAAGCCAAGGAGGGGGCTCGGGGGCATCTGAATGGAGAATCACAGGGGGAGGGGCTTGAGGTGGACAGGTGAGACTGTGCCCCAGGGTCTTTTTCTCAAAGAGAAGAGGACAGGAGGGGGCGGGAAGGGACTGTCAGGGAGGGGTATATCTGGGCTCATGGAAGACGGAGAAGATGGGGACCTGGAGCGTGGCTCCAGACAGAATGGTGGATGCAGGTAGCTGAGTGGCTGAAAAAGGGGCAAAAACCCAGGCTTAGCTGCTGGGGTGGGGCTGGGGGAGGGTCCGGTGCAAGGTACTGAGAAAACCTGGGGTGGGGCAGAAGCATCGGATCCATAGCACTGCGGTGAACCTGCCAAGTGGGAGGGGTGTACGTTTAACGGGCAGGAGGGGGCACAGCTGGGAGGAGGAGCTACTGGGCCCTCTTCCATGGCCAGCCCTGGCCTCAGCCCAGCCACTGTGATTTTCTGTCCCCGCAACCCCACCCTTGTCACCCTGAGTCAGGGTCCAAGGTGGTGGATGGAGCATGAGGGGCCCATCCCTAGGCCAGTCCTGAGTAGGTTCCCTTCGTCCCTCCAGGAGACCAAGCACCAAGGATCTGACTTCAGGATTCCTGACGTTCCCCCTCCTCCGGTCCTCTCCTGCTGCTACCTGCCCCCCACCAGACCCCACCCAGCAGACATGTCTTCCCGTATAAGGGTCCCCCGAGGTGGGGCTGGAATGAACTGAGGCTGGGAAGGGCAGCTGTGGACAGGGGCCTGGGATAAGGTGGGTCGCCAGTCAGGGTGGGATCGCTGGAGGGGAGGAGGGGAGTCAGCTCCTGATGGAAGCCGGCATGTGATGCAGGACCGAGTGGGGGGAGTCGGGGGAAGGGCCGGGAGGAAGGGAGGCGGAGGGGAGGGCTCTCGGTACCTTCAAGGGCCTGGGGCGTGGGGCAGGAGCGCAGCGGCCTCCGCAGTGCCATACACCTCCATCCCTCGGCGCATCTCCTCTCCGCCTCCCGTTGCCAAGACAACCTGCCGGCAGCCCCGGCCCTGCTGGGTGGCGGCGGGAGGGGGAGGAGGAGGAAGCAGTGGCGCCCACAGCCTCTTCCTCAGGGATGGCGGGTGGGGACCTGCGGGGTCCTCTCAGTGCTGAGGCTGTGCCCCTGACTGCACCCCACCAAGTCTGCCCTCCCCGCTAGAGCTGCAGGATTGGCTCCAGGGTGGCCTCAAGAGACCCCTAACTCAGGGTCAGATGGCATGCTAGTCTGAAAGGGGAGGCAGCGCTGTGGAGGCCCCAGGAAGCTTCGCACACAGGCGGGGGAAGGTGACTGAGACAGACTGGTGACACGGGCTGAAGGGCCAGAGGGCTGACTTTAGGCAGGCGGGGCACCAGGTGGGCTGGCATGTGGCCAGGGACCTTCAACCCCTGCTGCCCACCAGGGCACCTCATCTTGGTCCCAAACCCTCCCCGGCTCCCCTCCACCGAGAGAAAAGTCAGCACGCTAATCCCTCAGCGCCCAGCCCCACACCTCCCAGGCCTCAGTCCTAGAGTCCTTGGCAATGTCCCTCCCCGGGCTTAGCCAGCCCTGGACCCAACAGGACTGCAGAGTTAGGGCTCCCTCTGTCGACTGGAGAAGTGGTCGCTGCCAATGTCATTCCTTGCTGGGCCCCTGGGGTGTGTGTGTTGGTGGTAGAAATGAGCCAGACTAGGAGACCCTGCTCTTCCCTGCCACCCTGTCTGTGCTGTCTGCCCATCTCTGTCCCACTCCTGTGGAGGGCTGGCTCTGCCTCCAGCCTGTCCACATGGGAAGGCCCCAGACTCCTGTGGAGCAGCTGAACTGACGGCCTACCCTCCCTTTCAGGTGACACTGACTGCAGGTGCCTGGTAGTTCCTTGGGCTCCAGGCAGGCTTCCTCAGCAGACAAGGAGGCCGTGGATGGCACCGGTGGACCTTTCGAAGCTCCGGAGTTCCAGGCCTCGCAGATGGGCACTTGCGTCCCCTGCAGAGGGTCCCAGGCCCTAGACACCTACTTCCCGGACCCTTTCTTCAGCAAGGTCATTGGTGCCAGACGTCCTGAGTGGACTGTGGCCCTGCACCTGCTCGTCCCTCCCCAGGGCCCAATACCCGGTTTCTCTGTCTACTCTGCATCCGTCTCGCTCCAGTGCCCTAGGACCGCCCTGCGCACCAACCTGCTGGGGAGGGGAGCAGCCGGGGTGCCCCCACACTGTCTAAACATTAACTCCTGGAGAGGTTGAGCCAGGGCTCCTGGACACCCAGTCAGCGGGGAGAGAGGACAGAGGGAGAAAATGAAGGACGAGGGCCCGGAGTGACCCTTTCTCATCAGAGACTGGAAGCCACGTCCTTTCCCCCAGGAAACTGGCCTCCTGGCCCCCAGGACCCTAGAGACAGAACACGCAGGATGCTGCCAGCAGCAGTTGCACCTGTCACTCTCCTTCGCAAAGCCCTCTGGGGTCTCCTCCTTGCAGCAGCACCAAGACCAAACTCTACAGTTCAACCCGCTGCTTCCTGCTATAGGCAAACTTTGGGTTCCAGCCACAGGGATCTATTGCTGGCCTTGCCCTGAACAGGCCTCCCATTTTCCTGCCTCAGCCTTTCTTCTCCCTCTGTTTTCCTTCTTACTATTCTCCCCTTGGGCATCTTCCCTCTGTGGAACTCCTGCAAACTTCCCCGCATCACTAGGCGTGGGCGGCAGAATGGAGGGTATTGTACAAAGGCCCTGTTATTGTTGTTGTTAGGTGCCATCAAGTCGGTATCCAACTCATAGTGACCCTCATAGGGTTTTCAATGGCTGACTTGTTTTGGGATTGCCTTGGGAGTGGATTGCCAGGCCCTTCTCCCATTTTTTTGTGGTGCTGGGAATCGAACTCCGGACCTCAGAGACTGCAGCGCAGTGCTCTACCAACTGAGCTAAATCCCAGCCCCAAAAGGGCCTGTTGACAGCAAAAATCTAGACTGCAGGGCCGCCAGCCATGAGTATGAGCCTGCCCACACGTGGTGTGACATGATGTGATGTGGTGTGACGTGATGCCTGGGAATACGCTCACCCTAAGTAATGCAGTCCATGCAAGCCTGCCTCATGCTGCCTGGCATGTCTGGAGCTCAGTATATTTTAGTTCCTTATTTCTAATACTTCTTATCTCCTCTGTCACTCTTTTTGGGATATACTCAAGGTTGCTTGCCTGCAGCTGTAGCTCTGTGGCATCTGATCCCGTCAGATCTCGGAAGCTAAGCAGGGTCAGGCCTGGTTAGAACTTGGATGGGAGACCGCCTGGGGACACCAGATGCTGTAGGATTGGGAGATGGACCCAGCAACCCACTCCCCCAAATCAGTCTACCATTGAAAACCCTATGAACAGCAGAGAAGGACTGACAATAGTGTTTCCCCTGTTGTACGTAGGGTCGCGATGAGTTGGATACTGACTCGACGGCACTTAACAACAACAAAGCTGCTTTGTTAAATATGAGAGATTTCCAAAAGTCCCATGAAAGAACTGTCTTGTTATGGGTTTATCTCTCAATTAAATGCCCTGAGAGCGCCGTCTTGTCCATCTTTCTAATTAACTGATGGAATAGTAGCATGCATGACTACTGGAAAGAAGGAATAAGTTGTAGAGTAACCACTCAAGACCCCGCCCTAACCAAGTATGCCTGAGGATGTTAGCTTCAGATTTTGAGGGATGGCATAGTGCTGGGTAACGATTTCTTTCAGAGCTTCAGTTGAATTATTCCCTGAAACACACAATCTCCGAGCGCAGTCCTGTGCTGGGCACATGGGGGAGGCAAAGGCTATTTCTACATTGGAGGCTCTGGCAAAACCATGACACACACATAAATAATGCCAGAGCTACGACAGGTACCAGGAGGCAAGGGTAAGTGAATGGATGGCGAGAGCAGCAGCAGCAGAGGTGGGGAGAGGGTGGATACCTGTGGAGCACAGGAGCCCGCTGCAGTCTGGATGAGTGAGCGTGTGAGAGAAGGGCATGCTGGCAGCGGCAGCTTCGAGAACAGAGCAGAACAGCGTGCCTGGTGCACAGTGAGCTTTCGGATTTTGCCGAGTCTGGAAGGGGAGCTGTACTACAGAGAGGGCTAGACAGGAACACTAGACGGGAGGCTTGAAAACTGTGCTAGTGTGGGTGTGGGCAGAGCTGTGGAACATTGCAGGTAAGGTTTGTTGTTAGGTGCTGTCAAGTCGGTATCTGACTCATAGCAACCCTGTGTACAACAGGCGAAACACTAGTGTCAGTCCTTTTCTGCTGTTCATAGGGTTTTCAATGGCGGATTGATTTTTTGGGAGTGGATTGCCAGGTCCTTCCCCCAAGCCTACAGCACTTGGTGTTCCCAGGCAGTCTCCCACCCAAGTATTAACCAGGCCTGATCCTGCTTAGCTTCTGAGATCTGACGGGATTGGATGCCACAGGGCTACAGCTGCAGCCGTGCAGGTAAGGTAAGCAAAGGCAACTGGGTAACACAGGGAAGAGGCTGGAGGCGGGGTGGGAGGGGGGCAGAGACCACATTTCCACGGACCCCAGGGAGGTCTGCAATGGAGCCAAGCTCCAGGGTCTGGGAGAGAAAGCAAGTGTGTGCAAGGGGGTGGAGGCAGCTCAGGGACAGGAAAGCACACGGGAGAGAAGGCCACAGAAGCCCTCTCAGGAGGAGCCAGGGCAGAGAAGCCTACTGTACGCCCAGGGGGAGGGCATTCAGGAGGGCGGTCCTCTGTGAGGTCAAGCACTGGGGGGCCCAGGATAAGGCTGAGGACTGTGGCAAGGTGCTACCGGCCACTGGCACCCGAGGGACCCAGTTGAATAGTGTGACGTAAGGTAGAACTGGGCTGGGATTTAGCTCAGTGGGTAGAGCGCTGCGCTGCAGTCTCTGAGGTCCCGAGTTCAATTCCCAGCACCACAAAAATGGGAGAAGGGCCTGGCAATCCACTCCCAAGGCAATCCCAAAACAGTCAGTCGTTGAAAACCCTATGAGGGTCGCTGAGTAGGATACCGACTCAACGGCACCTAACAACAACAATAAGATAGAACCAGCTTGTGTGACTTAAGAAGTGGCTGTCTCCTTGTGACTTCCTGCTCTGGCTGCCTTGGCCTCAGCTGGCTGTCTGGAGGACAAGACGGAGAAAGAAGGAAGAGATGGAGACGTAGGCTATTCTTAGAGGATGGCCGTCCTGCCCAGGCAGAAGGCTGGAGGCCTGCCTCTGCTGCCTCCCTGCTCCGTGTCATTTCTCCCCAGAGGGATTCATCTTGCCTCAGTAGCAAGGGGCCATTAGCCATCAGTCCCCTGGGGCCACCCATACTCACGTGTGCTTAGAACCTTCAGGCACAGGAAGCCACCAGGGCTGCTAAAGCCTAGTGTGGTCAGAGGTCCAGGGAGAAGCTGCCTTGCTAACAGACAAGTACCTGTTGAGGACCCTCTGAAACTGGTCATTCCTTTGGGGCGGGGTGCAGGGTCTTGCTGTGCAGCCCTGGGTAGCCTCAGGTGTGCCTCATCACACCTGGCTCTGACTTCTTTCTTTTAGCCTCTTCTATGTTGCTATCAGCCTGCAGCCATAGCCCTGTGGAATCCAATCCCGTCAGATCTCGGAAGCTAAGCAGGGTTGGGCCTGGTTAGTACCTGGATGGGAGACCGCCTGGGAACACCAAGTGCTGTAGGCTTGGGAGAAGGACCTGGCAACCCTCTCCCAAAAATCAGTCTGCCATTGAAAACCCTATGAACAGCACAGAAGCACTGACAATAGTGTTTCCCCTGTTGTACAGGGGGTTGCTATGAGGCGGATACCTACTCGACGGCACCTAACAACAACAACAACAACAACATGTCTCTACTGCGGGCTGGGATTTAGC
This sequence comes from Pedetes capensis, assembly GCA_007922755.1. NCBI lineage: Eukaryota > Metazoa > Chordata > Mammalia > Rodentia > Pedetidae > Pedetes > Pedetes capensis. The sequence goes on from VMDO01000005.1 coordinate 611,791, forward strand.
TCAGTTGGTGGATTGCTGCTCTGCAGTCTCTGAGGTCCTGAGTTCGATTCCTAGCACCCCAAAAATGGGAGAAGGACGTGGCAACCCACTCTCAAGGCAATCCGGAAACAGTCAGCCATTGAAAACCCTTTGAGGGTTGCTATGAGTCGGACAAGACTCCAGGCACCTAACAACAACAACAACATAGTTCGGGCTGGGATTTAGCTCAGTTGGTAGAGCTCTGCGCTGCAGTCTCTGAGGTCCCGAGTTCAATTCCCAGCACCGCAAAAATGGGAGGACGTGGCAACCCACTCTCAAGGCAATCCCGAAACAATATGCCATTGAAAACCCTATGAGGGTTGCTATGGGTTGGATACCGACTCAACCTGGCCTACAGCCTTAGCCCTGTGGTATCCAATCCCCTCAGATCTCAGAAGCTAAGCAGGGTCAGGCCTGGTTAGTACCTGGATGGGAGACCACCTGGGAACACCAGGTGTTGTAGGCTTGGGAGACGGACTGGCAACCCACTCCCAAAAATCAATCCGCCATTGAAAACCCTATGAACAGCAGAAAAGCACTGACACTAGTGTTTCGCCTGTTGTACACAGGGTTGCTATGAGTCAGATACTGACTTGACGGTACCTAACAACAACAAATGCCACCAGTCCGGAGGGAATGAGCTGAGCAGCCTTTCCCAGGGGTAGGGAGCCTGGACGCTGGGCAGAGGCACTGAGAAGCGTGGTAAGGAAGGGGGTCGAGCCCTGCCAGGGACCCCAGGCTCAGGGCCGGGGTAGGGCGAAGGCACACACAGAGAGGGCCCTGGCCTTTGAAGCCGCCCTCCTTCCCCTGCCCTGATCTCTGTCCCTGCCTGCCAGCCTCACCTCAAAAAGCAAGAGAGGAAACAGTGAAGGCTTTCTGGAACTGGCCCCCAGAGGCCTGGCTGTGCCGAGGAGGTCAAAGAGGGAGGGAGGGGCCAGAGAAAGGCCGAGAAGAAAGCCTAGGCCAGACAAAGGCCTCCTCCACCTTTGAAGCCGTCTCTAACCCAGGAGGGAGGTGGGGTGAGCCGAGACCCAGGCGGTGGGGAGGCAGTCTAGAGTCTTAAAGAATGTCTCAAATTCCTGCGGAAATCAGAGGGATCAGAGGCCCCCTCCCCTACACACCTCCTTCCCGGCTGCCTCCCCCAGCCCCCCCAAAGTCCAGTCCTCCACACCTGGGGGGCCCCAACCCTTTGTCCTCAAGTAATTGCTGGGTGTTGCCTCTGTTTTAAAGTCCCATTGAACTCGCCAGTTATCAGCGGCAGCTCCAGACCACCCGCCCTACACACACCCCAGAAAACTACCCCCTACTCTCCTGAGGGCTTCACCGGGATTAAGGCTCTTTGTGACGGGGGACAGAAAAAAAGCAACCTGGTGAAAAGCAATTATGAGGAGCTGGAGGGAGAATATCTGTCCTGCGGCCTGCAGGACCTCCCTCTTGGCCGCCGCGGCCTCCACCTTCCCAATGGCCCGGGGCTAGGGTCGGGCTCCGATCCAGCCCGGTGTCCACTTGCAGACCGCCGCCCACCTCCCCTTCGGACGGAACCACCGCCCCTTCTGTGCTCTCCTTTCGAGGCCATTCTTGGGAGAAGTGGGAAGGCATGGTTTTCCTCCTCTCTTTTCTCTCCCTAATCCTCCCCAGCAGTTTCTCAGAACAAGGGGAGGGGAAACTGAGGCGGCGGCGGCGGGGGCTGGGGGCGTCCATGCGCAGGGATGTTGGGGTCCCAGGAGGAAGGCCTTCCCTTTGACAAGATTCCCAGCCGGCGCTGGCGAGCTGAGGGGCGGGTTCAGGGCCGGGAGCGCCCGCCCGGGGCGCACCTGGCAGCGATGGCGAACCCACCCGAGCAGCCCGGCGGGGGCAGCGCCGCTCCCCTCCCCCTCGCCCCGCGGACAACCCGGCCCGCGTCGCCGCCGCGTCTAATTGAGATTTGCCCTCAGGTGTGGCCCCCCGCCCCCGCCCCCCGCGGCGATCGGGGAGAACAAGAGGCCGCATTCTCGCGCCCACCCCCTTCCGCTCGCCCAGCCCTCCTCCCCGCCCGGCCCTCCTCACCGGAAAAAAGCAATCTCGCTCCCTGCGATGCGGCTTCGGGTGTCCGCGGGCCGCCGGGCCCAGCCGCCCCTCGCTGGACGCCCGCCCCGGTCCCCGGTCCCCGGCCTCCGGCCCCGCGGGCCGCGCCTAGGGGTTGGGTTTTCTTCGCCCCAACCGGTAGCACCGGCCGCCCTGTGCGCGCTGAGACACCGGAGCCCGCCAGGGAGGGGCCGCCGGTCCCCGGGGCCTGGGCGCGCCCTGTGCCGCCGGCCTCCCGCTGCGTCCCGGGGCGCAAGGTCTGGGCCGCCGTGGGGCGCGCGGGCTGCGGCCCCTGCACCTGCCCGTACGCCTGGCCGGGCGCCCATCTCTGCCCAGCGCCCATCTCCCCCGGCCAGGGCAAAAGAGGCCTTTCTTTGCTCCTTGCACCAGCCACCTTGTTTCCAGTTGAATTCTGTCGCCTGATCGCCCACCCCGCTTCAGATCACCCGTTTACAGGAAAATGGTTTTATTTTGGGGCTTGGGGTGCGGGAGAAGGCTTGGGTTGAGGAATGGGAGGAATGGCCAGCCTCTATTTCTCTCCCTCTGTCTCTCCTCTCTCGCTCTTTTTTTTTTTTTTTTTTCCTTAGAAACAAAACCCAAAGTCCCTTTCTACTGTCAGGCCAGGAGGAGTCTGGAGGCTGGGGCAGACAAAAGGAGATTTGGGGAGCAACATTGGAGACAGCCAGCTCCTGGTCCCATCTGCCAGGCCTGGAATCTGCTGACCTGCCGGTGTGCGCTGGCAGCCACTCTAGCGGGGCTGGTGCTGGGGGCAGGGAGATGCTAGTTCCTCTCCAGGGGTCTGCTCTTGGCCTGGAAAGGGCCTGTGCCAGTGTGCGGTGCCCACCCTGGGGTACAGAAGTCCTGTCCCTTCCCAGCTGGGGTTCGGATGCTTGGTGTCCTCAGGGTCCTCCTTGGGGGGTCTGGCTCCCCCCGCCCTCCACCCTGAAGGGTCTTTGGGTCAGGAAGGGAAGGGTGTGGGAAGGCTGCTCGGCCTCCCTGACTACGTGAGGGGCTGGGGCCGCCGGGTGCGCTTGGTCCTGCGGGTGGGGGCTGAGCCCACAAACTCGAACTGCTTCTGCCTCTCGGCATGGTTAGGGAAGGGCAGCTGGCCCTGGTAGAGGCGCTTGATGAAGTGAGCCTCCCTCTGGTTCTGGCGGCTGCGAGAGGCCTGGCGGGGGCGGCCCTGCCGGGTGAAGGCCATGAACCAGCCCTCGTGGCGGGCGTTCTGGAAGGCAGTGTAGTTGTTCTCCAGAACGATCTCGGTGAATACGCAGTCTTTGCTCTTCCCGCTGGGCTGCGGGAGAAGGGAGAAGAGGAGGGGAATTTGTCCACACACCCTGTCTGTGTTACCTGCTTTGGGGGTCTATTTTGTAGGATCGAAGAGGGGGCAAAGTCAGTGAGGCCAAGGAACTGCCTGGTGAGATGGGCATCCTTATTGTCTAGGCAACAGTGGGCAGTTCCCTCAAGCTTTGCTTGCAGTCAGAGCTGAACTTAAATACAGCCTTGCCACATTGGGGTCCCTCCAGTGTTTAACTTGAGCCTCAGCTTCCTGAGACATTAGGTAAAGATCAAGGCAACAGGCCGTTCAGCAGGTACCCCAGGAACACTTGGCCCATGAGGACCCTCATGTGGTCTGGATGATGCGGAGGGAGGGAGGAAACGGTCTCTGATGAAAAGAAGGAAGGGTGTCAGACACAGCCGCGCCCTTGACCCTATCCCCCTTCTTATAGGTGAGAAGCCTGAGGTTTCTTTGGAAGCCAGGATGGCCTGATTCCAAAGGCAGCGCAGTTCTCCTGGGTCCCCCACAGATGGAGGTTTCGCCAGCGGGTGCTTAGCATGCATCTGGCTAATTGGAGCCCATGGACCCCACTGAACTTGGGGGAGCGTCTACTTTATATGTGTGCGGTAACTTTGAACCCTCAACAGGCCTTAGCGCGCCATACCAGGTCTGCCACCGCTGGAGACTTCTTCCTAAATCCTTAGTGGTTGCTGCTGGGGAAATACTCCTTCCCATCAGAGCCAGGGATCCTTGTGGAGTCCCCCGCAGAAGGCTGAGAGCCACCGGGACTCACAGAGAACCAGGGGAGTGGCCAGGGCGTGGGCCGAGGAGAATCTGGGGCCCTGTCTCTCCCGGTGGGCGGGGCTCAGCAGAGGGAGTAGGATGTGTGGCTGAGGCCCTGCCGGCCGCACCCCGGTGGGGCAGTGGGGCAGTCTGCTGCCTCCTCTCCTAGGCCTCACCTTCCCGATCAGCTTGCCCCTCTTGTTCATACAGATGTACTTCTCGCTCTCCGCCCCCTTGATGCGGACGCGGCTGCCGAAGGTATCAGTCTCCACTATGAGCTTGGCTGTGATGGGGGGAGGGGAGGAAAACCGTCCATCGGGGCTGCCAGCCAAGAGGTGTGCAGGGGTCCCCCAACCAGCCTGCCCTCTAAACTCAGGTGAGAGGGGTTGGCACTGCCTCCCTGCTCTCCCACTGTGCCTCAGCTCTGACCCAGGCTCTGGGGGAGGGACCAGGAGGCCTGGGGAGAGGGCCAGGTCTCACCAAACTTGTTGCCGTCCTCGGCGGTTGCAGAGATGCGACGCCCGGTGACCTGCACGTGCTTGCCGCTGGTCCTGCTGTAGAGCTGGTACTCGCGGATCTGCCGCCTGCTCAGCTGGTCGGTCATGGCACCCTGGTCCCTCACGTACTGGTTAAAATTAGGAGACGGGTGATTCTCCCCCTTTGCGGTTACCAAGGGAAAAATAGCGTCAATTTGCTTTGGGTGACACCACCACTGGTCCATCTGGGGAGAGGGGTGAGGCGGTGAGAGCACTAGGGCAGGCCATGCGCCCTACAGAGCAGAGGGTAGGAGGTAAGGGTGCATGTCGCCATCACCTTCCCAGGCTGCTGGCTGTGTCCACCCGGGGCCTTGAGGCCACCCAGGTTTGAGGAACACAGTGATATGGCGCAGATCTGCAATCGTAACTCAGGTTGCTGGAAGTCACTTTCAAGGTCATGATGCCCCATCCCCGTGTTCTGTGGAGCAGGTGCACAGGCCACACAACTCCCTAGACAGAATCCCTTTCCCCTTCTCTTGGGTTGTGGCTTCCTTAGCCAGGACGATCCTATTTCTTCTTGATCCTCCCCACTGGCCTTGAAAGACCCCAGCCCTAGCACATGTGCACGGAGTAGCTGGTCTTTGATGCTTTGAATGAAGCTCACTGGAGAGCATGTTGGGGTCTCCTAGGCCCTTATTGTTAGGGTCGTGTAGGGCCCTCTTCCCTGCCTTGCCCCAGGTTGTCCAGGGCCCCTGGAGAAACGAGTCCTTCTTCCTGTGGGCTCTGCAGGGTGCAGTGCCTCCCGAGGGGAGGGCAGTGGCTGCTTTTACTGCCCAGACTCATGACCAGTGGGGGTGTTGTTACCCTCTTACTTTCCAGGACAGGCAGAGAAGCCATTTCCACCCATGCATTGCAGGAAGCCAGGCCCAGTCCCACCTCCACGCCGGGGATGGCCTTTCTCTGCCCTTTCCTGCAAGGTGCTTGCCAGGGGGACAGTTCCCAGCTCCTGGCAATAGCCTCAATGAAAAACCACCTGATTTGTATTTCTCTCCACCTGGATCCTGCTGGCCTGTGCAGGGGGCCCAGCTTTTCCCTGCTCTTGCCCCAAATCCTTAATTCCATCTTTATCCCAGCCATCTGGACCTAGCTGGACTCAGCGTGGCATCAATAGGGCCTACTCTCTCAGAGGCAGAGGAGTGGGATATACCACCTTCAATGAAGGGGAGGTAAAAGAGCCAGCCTCGAGCCCAAGGTTTAACCTGTTCAGGATTAACCCTTGTGACTGCTCCTAATGGCAGCCCCTTATAGGCTGGCAGTGTTGCGGGGCTCCAGGAGAGCAGCAACTTTGGGACCTACCCCGCTGTGCCACACCCTGGAAAAACCCTAGGCCAGCATTTAGGGGAGAGACCTGCCGGTCTGGCCCTCACTGGCCTCGCTGCCAGGGGTGGTGTCCTGGCCCAGGTTCAGGCCATCCGCCCCTCTTGGCGGGCAGCCTCCTCCTGGCCGTCTGTTCCAGGTCAGGGGCAGCAGAGGCCCCTGAAGCCCCCTCCTCTCCTCGTCCCCCTTCAAGCCTTTCACAAAAGCGGCCCACGCCCCCCCCACAGTCCACAGCCCACAAGTCCCTCTCCCCGCGGGACCTGGCCTGTCCCTTTCATGTTCCCGCTGTGGGGGGACCTCCCCTTCCACTGCCGCAGACAGCTGCTTGTCAGACAGCCCCTCAAGCATGGCTGCGGTTCAGCCTGCTGCCCCCACCTCCAGGGGGGTGAGGGGGCACTTCAAGGGGGAAAGGACAGCCTTGCCACCTTCCCGGGTCCTGAATGGGGCCTCAGCCAGGCCATAAACGCCCCGGCCAGCCACACCATTGTGCTAATTCCCCTGCCAGAACAGGTTGGGCCCACCCCCAAGCCCCTCCCGGCCAGGCTGGGGGCTTTCTTCTTGCTCTCCTTGGATGTGTGAAGCAAAAGGCCTGGAACGGGGGCTAGAGCAAAAGGGGGAAGGGAAAGGGGGGTGTTGTCTCTCTCCCACCCCCCCACTGCTTCAAAGGCAGCCCTTTCCCTCTCCAGAGAAAAGGCATTTACCTTCAAAAAAAGTCCCCAACTGGATGGGAAGAGAAGCAGGCCTCTGGCCTGGGAAAGCCGGGCGATCTCGCCCCAGAGCGGTTCTGGACCAGTGCATTTTAATAGCTGCACTTTTATGGAGGATCACAAAAAAGGGACCGAGCCTCGCACAGGGGGCTGAGGCTCGGGAGTGGGAGGTGTGCGTTGGGGGGGTGGGCAGAGGGCAGACTTGGGGTAGGGGGAATGTGGGGACACAAACCCCGAATCTTGTCCCAAACAGACCTCTTTGGGCTTGACCTCCATGCCCAGTAGGTTAGGAGTCACCCCACGACGGGGGGACCCTCCGATTGTGCCCACAAGTCCCTGGTCACCCTTGTCCAGAAGGGTGTTGGTGGCAGTGGGTGGTGAGGGGACCATAAGTGATGTTGCACCAAACCCATCCTTTCTGGTAGGCACAGGTACAAGTCTCACCTCAGCCATTGGCTCCATTGCCACCAGCTCCTCCCAGGGCTCCGTCCCTCAAGTCTGGCACCCTCAGCCCTTAGCCTCCCAGAGCCCAGTGTGGAGAGATGGAGGGGAGCAGAGACCCAGGGGGAGCAGTTGTGAGGGAGCCTGAGACGGACACCTCAGCAGATCCCCAAGTCTGCCACACCCTCTTTGCCAAGCAGCCCCCTAAGCTGACCCTCCAAACCTTAGCACCTCCCGGATTCTGGGAGGCCAGAACAGCCTCACCTCCGGGGTGGGGTGGGAAAGATGGGGAGAAGCCATGTGGGGCGCCTACCTGTGTTTGACAGCAGAGAATCAACAGCTGCAAGCACCTGTGTGGGGAAATAAGGCAGACCCAGGTGTGGGTGTCAGCGGCCAACCCAGGGGTGCACCCGATCCCACCTCCGCCCTGCCCCGCCTGGCCACCCCCAATGAATGTGGGGGTCCCAGGAGACTGGTCTGCTCCAGGGGCTGGAAATGGCCAAAGACGTCCAGTCCGAGGCAGCGCACTTACAGAGTGAGATTGGGCAGCAGGCGGGCGGCTCCCATCGCTGCAGAGACTTCTTGGGGCGATTGCCCCCTGCCCCCAAACTCAGCAGCAGCTGTGGGCAGGGCCCAGGGGCAGAGTCCCAGAGAAGCCAAGGTCTCTCGGAGCCACAGGTTTTCAGGGGGGAGAGGAGGAGAGAGGGGCGGAGGAGGAGAAGGGAGGAGGGGAGGAGGGCGTAATTGGGAGACTGAGGTGTGAGGTGTCCACCTTCTCGGCCAGTGAGGCTGCGAAGCCTCAGCCGGTAGGGGTTCGGTTGGGGTTCGCGTGCTGGCACCCCCAGGCTGCCAGCCTCGGGCTACCGGGGTGGAGGGGACGAGCTGCGGGGGCTTTCTCGATCGGGAGGCTGGCCCCTGTGGTCTCCCCGCTTTATTGGTGACATGCACGGACCTGCCAGACTCGGTGCGGTGTGGTTTGGTGTGGCAGGCAGGGGAGGGAGGGCACTCTCCTTGCCCCTGTCGGGGTCAGCTGCTCCCACCCTCAGCTTTGGCGCCCCATCGCCCCAAGGGTGAGCCTCAGGTGCCAAGCAGGGGCTAGGGGTCGTGGACTCTGGCTCAGGGTGGGAATTCCCAGAAGCAGCCTTAAAAAGGAGGAGCCTCCCTCCAGGGGGTAGGGGTGGGCTTGGCTTGCACGGCCGCCGGCTCGGCCTCTCATCACCCTTGGCCACCAGGAAGGAGGGGTTAAGGCTGCCCGGCATCAGCAGCGTGGAGTGGGTGTAACAGGTTGGGGCCGGAGAGGGAGAGGACCCCAACAGAGTCACAAAAGCTAGCGTGAGGTGGCAACCTGGAGAGGCGACAGGACGCTGCGCAAGCCGTGTTCCGGGGACCTCTGCAGCCTCCTCTGAGAACCAGGACAGTAACGCCTTAGGGAGTTGGAGGGCCAAAGGCGACACCAGTACGAAGTTGTTAGTTGTTGTTGTTAGGTGCCGTCGAGTCGGTATCCGACTCATAGCGACCCTCATAGGGTTTTCAATGGCTGACTGTTTCGGGATTGTCTTAGGAGTGGATTGCCAGGCCCTTCTCCCATTTTTGCGGTGCTGGGAATTGAACTCGGGATCTCAGAGACTGCAGCGCAGCGCTCTACCCACTGAGCCAAATCCCAGCTCCAACTTTGAAATTCCTAAAACAGTCTGGACCTCCTTCCAGCCCCTTTCACCATCCCCATCCCCAGCCTCTCTGGTCCTTACCTGACCCCATGTCCCCCAGCAACTGCCTGAGATGAAGTCCCCAGCAGCCTCAACACAGGACCTCCGGTCCCACATGGCTTTGTACCGAGCCAGCTATTAACGCACGTTGCAGATGAGGAAACTGAGGCACACTTGTGGGTAATTTGCTCAGGATAAGCCAGCTGATGAATGGAGGAACCAGGTTCCCAGAGTCCAGGCTCTTTCTGTTCAAGGGATCGTGGCCACGTCCTCCAGGGCTCCAACCCCCAAGAGCTTCGTTGTAGGGGGCCGGAAGCCCCAGGATTTTAAGGTGGCAGCCCAGGTCCTGGAAGCTGGTGACCAGCGAGCTCTCTGCCGGCCCCTCCCTGCAGGTAGGTGGGTGACGCGATAGTGGCTGGGAAGCCCTGGGCTAAGGAGCTCAGACGGGGCTCGGGACTCCCTGCGGCTCTCCGTGCGGATGTGGATTTATTCGCCTTTCCCCGTGAGGGTGAAAGTCTCACCTCCAGGTTCCTCTCGCCTTCCTGAGCCCCGTCAATCCACAAAGTGGTCTGCCACCCTGCCCACACCCACAGAGGCTCTGTCCTCTCCAGCAGGGGACTTGCCAGCTCCGCCTCTCCAGACTCAAAGCGCCACTGCAGGGGGCTGAGCGGAGTCGCCCTAGGTCTCCGAGCTGGTGTGGGGAGGGAGGCGGGAGCCCAGCACCACGTCACCTGGGGAGTCCAGGGTTTTGGAATCAAACTGGAAAACTGTCAACGCTGGAGGGTAAACGACTTCCCCTGGTCTCACTGCTAGTTAGTGCGGGGCAGGGGCAGGAGGCCGGGCGTCAATGCCCAGCACCGCACTCACCATACTTTGAACACACCCAGGCCTGCCCCGCCCCCACCCCTGCTGGGCGCCCTGGCCATTTCCATCCTCTACCCTCTTCACACCCATTGAGGCTCATTTTAGTTTCTGCCCCCACCCGTCTCTGGCTTGGTTGGTAAAACTTTGACCTCAAACCCATCGTGCCTTTTCCAGCTCAAGATCCCTTGAACCAGCTCCCAGCGAGGTGCTAAAGGACACCTCCCCACCCCTAGAAGTCAGGTGGGGTCACAGATGCCCAGAGGGGACCTCTCCATGGTGAAGGTATCATGGGGGGCAGGGGTGGAAGGCAGGTATTGGGGTTCATTCACCCCAGAGATAGCGGAAGCTGCTCAAGTCCTCTGAGCCTGGACACCTGGTTGCTGTCGGTGGGGACAGGGTCTGCTGTCACTGGCCAGCCCTCAGCCCAGCCTGGGTCTCCATGGTAACAGATGCCAGTAGTCAAGCTTGGCCTTGGGGCTCAGCCAGGGGCTGGTGCCAGAGGCGCTGGGACGTGGCTGGGTAGCGGCTTCCTCTGTGACATATCTTTGGCTCCTGTGCCTTGCGTTCAGCACCCGAGGGCCTGCCTTTCTGGTTGGGTTTGCTCCTCTACCCCCACCGGAGAGCAGCATAACCTGGGCTCTGTTTTTTATCTCCATCTCTTTGCCCCTCTCCTTACAGCCTGTGTGACCTGTGGCATGTCCCTAAACTTCTCTGGTATCTCAGGTTGATAAAAACGGAATGGCTTCTACCGTGAATATTGACTGAGGTAAAGAAGTCACTGAAAAAGGGGCAGCGCCCCTGTCTGTGGCCCAGCCTCAGTTGATCTAATCTCTGACAGACTCTCCTCCGGTGGAGTGAGCTCGGGTTAAGACAGGCTCATTAACATGGGCGGGGGTGGGGTGGGGCTGGGGGTTGCAGGAGGCAATGAGGGCAGTGAGTAGTCGTCGCTGCTGGAGTTAATCCCCACCCCCTAGGGCCAAGTTCAACACCCCCGGCTGGGGCTGTCTCACACCCAGCTGCTGCACAGAGCCCACCTGCAGATCCGCCACTTGTCCCCACCTGCTCAGCCCAGCGCACCCTGAACACCCGAGGGTGGGGGCAGGGGAAGGACGGAGGGCAAAGGGCACCCTAGCAGCGTGGACTGACCTCTATTTGCTTTTGAGCCCTTCTGCCTGCAAACTGTGGGCTGGGATTTAGTTCAGTTGGTAGAGAGCTGCGCTGCAGTCTCTGAGGTCCCAAGTTCAATTCCCAGCACCGCAAAAATGGGAGAAGTACGTGGCAGTCCACTCCCAAGGCAATCCCGAAACAGTCAGCCATTGAAAACCCTATGAGGGTCGCTATGAGTCGGATACCGACTCGACCGCACCTAACAACAAGCCTGCAAACTAAGATCAGATGATCGCTGTGGATCTGTGGAGCGCCCTCACATGCCAGTTGGATCAGAGGGCCCCTGCCTGGTGCAGGAGGAAAGGAAAGAGTACCTGCCGAATCTCGGCTTGACTACGAAGAGGCTCGGTGTTGCCCGTCTGGAACCCTGTTCTAACTCCACCTCCTTTGTATTAGCAGAGCCGTTAAATGCAAGAGCCGGACTACCTGGCTCCTCTCCCTGCTGTGTCCTTGGTACAAATCTTAACTTCTTTGTGCCTTATTTTCCTCATTTGAGAGGTAAGGCTAATAACAGCCACCTCAGGGCACGGTTGTGAGGATCTCAGGAGCAAGTGCACCAGAAGAGTGGCTCACAGGTTTGTATCAGAGACCTATTACTGCCAGAGACTATTACTGCCTTTCTTCTCACCAGACCCTCCAAGCTTGCTCCTGCCGCAGGCCCTTTGCACTCCCAGGAATGTCTCTCTGCCAGCTCCTTATACAGCCCCTTCTTGTCAGTTACCTGCCCCAGGGGCCTCCTCAAACCTCTTGATTAAACAGCCTGGTCAGAGCATTTGCCAGTAATTGAAATCACCGTGTTGGCTTTTGTGTTTGCACTGGATGGCAGGCAGCCTGAAGGCGAGGAATTGGTTTTATCTACGCTGTATGGCTGTGAGTGAAACCAGGCTCAGTGACCACTGCCTGCTTGCCACGGCCAAGGAGCTGCATGGGAGTCTAAAGCCTGGTGGCTGACTTTGCCACGCAGGCACTGAAAGACCTCTGACCTCCTGAGACCCATGTCTGGGGGTCTGGGCAGCTCCCTACTGCCTCTCTGCAGACCTGGCTCATCGCAGGGGTGGGGGTGGGGCGCGGGGTGCTGAAGAGGGCCAGGGAGCCACCCAGCAGAGCCCCGGCAAGAACAGTACCTACTGAGAGGTTACCTGAGCATCGGCCTCAGGGACAAGCCAGGGGCAGCCACCCATGAACAGGGCTCCAAAGCCACCTCTGCTAGACTGGAGAGGGCAGGCAGCTGGCGCCATGCACCGGTCATCTGCCCCGTTCTCCAGCTGTCTCCTGGACTCACCCCAACATTTGGGTGTCCCTGTTCAACTGGCATGTGGGGCTCAGCCTCCCAATAGAAGCTGCTTGGGAGAGCGGGTTCCCCTAAGGTCCCAGCTGATGCTCCGCCCTTTTGACAACTGCCGGCCCAGAACAGGGCAGGGGGAGCGGCTCCTGGGGCGGAGGCGCTGGGGCCGAGACCCCTGCCAGAAGCAGGTGCAGGTGGGGGCCTGGTGCCCCGAACCTGTCAATCGGGCGTCCCCAAACAGCGTGTGGGGCAGGACTCCCTCAGTCCAGGGCAGGGGGAGGAGGCTGGTCCAGGGTAGGGTGGCAGGAGGAAGGCAGCGGAGCGTCCCCCAGCACGCCCTCTGCTGGGCGCAGGGCGCTCCCCAGCCCGGGGAAGGCGACAGAGGTCCAGAGCAAGCAAACTTTATTGTGGCCCCGCGTTCCACGCTGGGGTCTTCTCTTAAGGGCTCCTGGAACTGGAGGGTTGAAGGGCCGGGGATCCTGTGTGGCCCCTACAACACCCCGTCCCATGACACTCAGGTGGAGGGCTGGCGGGGACCCGTGCTCCACCGCCCAGCTGAAGGACGCCCTCTCCTCTCCGCGCGGGGGACTCCGGGGAGACTCCGGGAGAGGCCGTAGCGGCCCCTCACTTCTTTGGCTTCTTTGGTTTGACTGCGGCTTTGCCCTGCCGAGACAAGGAGGGCTGCAGTCTCCCCTCCCGCCCTGGCCCGGGCAGCCTCCCCAGGAGACCCCGCTCCCCCTGGGCCAGCCCCGCCCAAGTGCCACTCACCTTTGCCCCAGGGCTCTTCTCTTGGAGACTGGACCTGGAATGGGTGGGGTTTCCAAGGGGAGGGGAGAGAGCTCAGCGTGGTGCCAGTAGCCTGGGTCTTCTTTGGTCCTCCTAGTGTCCCCACCACAAGCTCCAGGAGGCAGGGGGTCCAACCCCAAGAGACAGGAGCTCAAGTTTATCCCTCCACCAGTTCACCACCAGGGCCACTCTGCCTCTTTTTCCCTTCCGGTGCCAGGGATGGAAAGGAGGGCCCGCCCTGCTAGGCAAGCGCTCTACCCCCAGCTACACAACCAGCTTGGCTTCTCTTTTCAAACAATGCATCTTCCCCCTTAGCCTTCTATCTGCTTACTTTCATTTATCAAAAACATCCTTTTCATCTTAAAAGTAATGTCAACCACAATGCACATAAGACAGCAAATAGGCCAGAGAATAAGTGACTTATTTTACTTCTCACCAATATTAACATGTTGGTGTGCTTTTTGTTGTTGTTGTTGTTAGGTGCCATCCAGTCATATCCGACTCATAGCAACCCTTATAGGGATTTCAGTGGCTGACTGTTTCGGGATTGCCTTGGGAGTGGATTGCCATGTCCTTCTCCCATTTTTGTCCTCCCATTTTTGCGGTGCTGGGAATTGAACTCAGGACCTCAGAGACTGCAGCGCAGTGCTCTACCAACTGAGCTAAATCCCAGCCCCTAAAAATATGTGAGACGGAAATTATTGATATCCTGTTCTTTTAACTCTCAACACTTTCTGGGCATTATTCCATTTACCCAGTACTGCCGGGCAGAGGGAGAGGGAGGGTAACGGAGGGACAGACAGAGAAGGAGAAGAGGGAGGTGCAGGGGGGGGGGGGGGGGGGGAGAGGGAGAGAGGGAGAGAGGCGTGTAGCTAACCCTTGGAATACTTCCGATTTCCCCTAGTGTTTGGATAAATTTCTTAGGGCGTATAGTTTGCCCCACATCTTGAACTGGATTGTTTGGAGGGAGTTATCTTAAACTGAGTAGGGTCAGAAGATAACATTTTCACACTTCTCCGGAGCGTTCTGCTAACCTCCAGTGCTACAGTATCTGGGTGTGCATGTGTGTACATGCCAATTGTACCCCTCTTTCTAGCGTGCTACATATATCTTACCTAAGGAATTTTGTCTAATTTAATAGATGGGAAGAATTACCTCGCCATCTCCTCTTCTTTTTCCAGCTTTTTTTTCTGGGAACCAAAACCAAACAGGAGAGTTAGGCTGAAGCCCAGAGCCAGAACAGACTCCTAAGCCCCTCGTGGTCTTGGCTGAGCCCTTGGTAGGACTTGGTGGCAGTCGCCTTGGCCAATCCCACATGCCCAACCTGCGAAGCCTAGCCCAGGTTCCTGGTATCCAGGATCTCTGAAGTGCCTCTGTAGGGTCCCACCTCACTGGGGGGGGAATCTAGGGAACTTGAATCTAGGGAAGCTGAGGCGGGAGGATCGCAAGTTCAAGGCCAGAGGCAGCCTGTAGAACTTAGTGAGTCCCTGGCTCAAAAAATAGAAAAGGGGCTGGGTTTGGAGCTCAATGGTAGAGCACTTGCCTAGCCTACGTAAGGCCCTGGGTTCAATGCCCAGTACTGTAAAAAAAAAAAAAAAAAAAAAGAGGGAAAGAAAGAAAAGGATGGAAAAGAAAAGAAAAAAGAAAAAAAAAAGAAAGCCTGAGGCTGTGGCTCAGTGGTAGGGTGCTTGCCTCGTGTGCACAAGGCCCTGAGTTCAATCCCTTTGCCTACCTTCGCAGCGCTCATCTGCTTCTGGGGCGCCTGTCTTTTGGCTTGTTTGACAGGTGGTGTCTCTTCTAGAGACACATCTGCCTCGTTACCATCATCATCATCATCTTCATTCTCCTCCTCCTCCTCCTCTGCCTCTTCCTCCTCTTCATCACAGGATAGGTCTGACGTTTCTGTGGTGGGGTGGGAAGGGGGCAGGGGAATATGGCAGAGCTTTTAAGCTACAGGGGCTGGGGTTTAGCTCAGTGGGTAGAGCGCTGCGCTGCAGTCTCTGAGGCCCCGAGTTCAATTCCCAGCACCGCAAAAATGGGAGAAGGGCCTGGCAATCCACTCCCAAGGCAATCCCGAAACAGCCATTGAAAACCCTATGGGGGTCGCTATGAGTCGGATACCGACTCGACCGCACCTAACAACAACAACAACATTTAAGCTACAGAGTCAATGCTCATCTCCCGCTCCAGGACCCCTTTTCACCCCAAGCGTGGTCCTGGGGTTGAAAGTACTCACCTCCTACCACCTTTAAAGGGCCATACCCTTTCTGCCCTCTCACAGGGGTGGCTGTAGTAGGGCAGGGGGTCAGGGAACGTCTTAGGGAAGGTGGGCAAGGTAGGAAGAGGGCAGGGTAGGAGGAGGATGGCTATCGGGAAGGGGTGGGGACAAGGCTGAAGGTGGGCGGAGCGGGGGAGGGGATGTAGATGGGGGGGAGGAACTACAGGGTGTCTCCAAAGGTTCCTGTACTGCAAGCTTGCTTCCCAGGGTGGCCAGTGTTGAGGGGGTGGAATTTACAAGAGGCAGGACCTAGTGGAAGGTAACTGGGTCATGGGGCTCCACCCTCATGAATGGATGACTGTTGTCCCGAAGGAGTGGGTCAGGTCTTGCGAACTGAATTTTTTCCACAGAATGGATTGTTACCAAGTTCCACTCTCTCAGCTCCCTCTTGGGTGTTCTCTTTCTGCACACAACCATTGTGTCACGTTGTGATACAGCAGGTGACCTTGGGAGCCATGTTGTTTGGATGTCCAGGCACCAGAATTGTGAGCCAAATAAAGCTCTTTTCTTGTTTGGTTTTTATTAATTAATGTTTTAAGACATGGTCTTACTATGTAGCTCAGGCTGGCCTCAACCTCAGGATCCGCCCACCTCTGTCTCCTGAGTGTTGGGATTACCGGCATGCACCACCACACTGGCTAACTCTTTTCTTTATGAAGTACCGAGCTTTAGGTACTTTGTTATAGTAACAACAAGATGAACTAAGGCAAGATGAAACTAAAACAAGCACCTAATAATTTAAATCTTATCCTAAGGAAAATGGGATGTGCCAAGAGTTTTTGGGCAAGAGAACACCTTGTTGAAAGAGGCACAGCTGTGCAGAGAAGAGGGCCCAATCAAGAGGTTTTGAAGGGCACAACATCACACCAAGTTGCTGTGATCCATGTCATTTGTATAGCTTCATACTTATTAGGAGGCAATGTTTGAAGTGCCTTCAAGTACTAGGTATTATGCTAAGAGCTTTTCAATATCTTATTTATTCCTATAACTATTCTCTGGAGATGAAACCAAAGAGAGCCACGTTTTTATGTGACAGATGAGCACTGAGGTCCACGGACAACATGGCAGCAAGGTAGAGAATTGGGCCCCAGGACCCTGGCATGTTCAGCATCACTGGCCATCATGTTGCCTGTGAGGAGTTTGTCTAAAAGGTCAAGAATTCCTCAAGTGTTTGTGCCCCTCGCCTGTCCCTAGGTTTGTACTTGGCACCTCAACACTTTTACCATCCCAGCTCAGACTTACCGTAACATTCCTGGCCACAGAGGAACACAGGTCCAAAGCCAGACCGGAGGTGAAAAGTGACTGGAGGAGAAAGCTCCACTCCCATGGTGACCTGCAGCAGGAAGGGATAGGGGGGCAGGGGCACAGGAGACAGGGTAACTCAGTCTGGCCTCTGATGGGGATGGGCCTCCAGGAAATCCTCAGACACTCTCCCCAACCACATGCGCCCATGGGTTGTGTGAGCCTCAGGTCTTAGCCTCGTATCCTCCTGCTGAGTGGGGCTCTGGCTGAGAACAGGTGTCCGAGAGCGAGAGCATTATTCTGAGGCCACACACTGGCTTCCGAGCTGAGGGGCAGCTGCTGGAGAAGTCTGATTACTGTGGGCTGAACTGTGCCCTCTCCCCCATGCATAGTTGGGGCCCTACCTCCAGTGTGATGGTATTTGGACACAAGGCCTTTGGTGATTAGGTGCAGACGAAGTCATGGGTGGGGAGCTCTTGATGGGATTAGTACCTTTATAAGAAGAGACAGCAGAGAACTCACTCTGTCCCCCACCAGGGGAGGACATGGGGAGAAGGGGGCTGTGTGCAAAGCAAGCGAGTCCTCACCAGGATCCACCCGTGCAGGCGCCCTGACCTTGGACTTCCGGGCTCCAGAACTGTGAGAAAGTAAAGCCCCTGTCTGTAGTATTTTGCTATGGCAGCTTAAGCTGACTGAGACACTGATATATTTGGAATTGTAAGAAGTTCTAAGTAACCTGAATGAAGAAATCATAACAGAAATTAGAAAATATTTATAATGAAGTAAAGTGAAACATAAGACACAAATTGAAGGATGCAGCTAAAAACATTCTTAGGTGGAAATTTATCATTCAAAATAAATAAAACTTATTTGGAAAACCAAAAGAAATGCATCTGCTAAATCTAACAAGGGAAGAAAAAGGAATAAATAAAATAGAAAATAAACATTTTCTACTGTATGTGCCTGTAATAAAAACATGAAATCCAAAGCTGGTTCTCTAAGAAAAAGTAGACTAATTGCCAGTGATTCAAATAAAGAGGAATAAAAGGAAAAATGATAAGCACTACATGGAATAAAAGAGAGGGATATAATAGCAGATGTCGTGATTTAAAAATATTACCAACAAATGACATGAACAATAGCTAGAAAAACATAAGTGATCAAAATTGACTCAGAAAACATTTGGTTTAGGCCAGGTAAATAATGGACTGAATTTACATTCTAATTTGAAATAATTGAAAAAGCAGGCATGAGGGCTGGGGATGTAGCTCAGTGGTAGAGCACTGGCCTAGGATGTGTAAAGCCCTGGGTCTGATCTATAGCTTTGGGGAGGAGGGGGAAGCAAATGGAATAAGAACATCTGGCTCTCAAGCCGGTGTGATGCACATGCCTGTAATCTCAGCACTCAGGAGACAGAGGCAGGAAGATCATGAGTTCAAGGTCAGCCTGGGTTATGTGGCAAGATCCTGTCAAACAAGAAGAAGGCTGGAAAGAAAACTACAGACTCATGTTTGTTTTTTGTGACAGGGTCTTGCTGTGTAGCCCAGGCTGGCCTTGAACTTGCATTGATCCTCCTTCAGCCTCGCAAATGCTAGGATTACAGGCACACTCCACCACACCTGGTAATACAAATATCCTTAAAAAAATATTAGCAAATAGGATCTAGCAAGATAGAGAAGGATAATATATGATACATGGGGCTTATTCCAAGAATGCCCAGTAATCAATAAGAGTAATTTAGCACACACCTGTAATCCCATTAACTCAGGAGGTGGAAGCAGGAGGATTGCAAGTTCGATGCTAGAGGAAGCCTGCATAATTTAGGGAGACCTTGGCTCAAAATAAAAAGTGAAAAATGGGCTTTGGGTGTGGCTCAGTAGTAGAGTGCTTGCAAAGTATACGTGCAGCCCTGGGTTCAACTCCCCAGTAACAAAAAAAAAAAAAAAAAAAAGTGTGTAATTTATTTAAAAAAAATCAATATTTAATTTGCCACATACTACTTCAATAGGTACAGAAAGGCAACCTTTGACGAAATTCAGTGCGCATTCATGATAAAGTACCTTAGCAAACTAGGAATAGATGGGAACACCCTCAACCTGATATAGGACATCTACAGAAACCTTTACTTAATGGTGAAAGACTGAATACTTTTCCCTTCAGTTCTGGAACAAGGAAGGGTTAGTCCTGCTCTTACCACTTTTATTCAACATTGTATTTGAGGTCCTACTCAGAGAAGAAATGCAAGACATATAGAGGCATGCAGATAAAAACTGAAGACATTAAAGTCTTCATTAACAGATGATATGAATATAACAAATTCTAAGGACTCAATAATATGCTGCAAGGACTACTGTAAATTGAGCAAGGTCATATATAAAGATAAGGAATGGCTGTATACTAGCAATGCATAACTTTACAATTTTTTTTTTTTTTTTTTTTTTGCTGTTCTGGGGATTGAACCTAGGGCCTTGTGCCTGCTAAGCAAGCACTCAACCACAGAGCTACATCCCCAGCCTACAATGAATAATTTTAAAATGAAGTTTAATCATTTGTGTACCTCACACCATTTACAAAACTTAACTCAAAATGGACCATAGACTTAAAAGAGCTGTTGTTAAGTGCTATAGAGTCAGGTCTGACTCATAGCGATCCTATGTACAACAGAAGGAACACTCTCCAACGCTGTGCCATGCTCAGCACTGTCAGTGCTTTTCTTCAATGCATAGGATTTTCAATGGCAAATTATTTTGGGAGTGGGCTGCCAGGTCCTTCTCCCATTTTTACTATGCTGGGGATTGAACTCAGAGCTTTAGAGAGCACAGAGCAGTATTCTACTAACTGAATGAACCAGAAGACTAAAAACTCCTGAAAGAAAATGTAGGAGTGAAATGAGGGAATGTAACATTGGATCAGTCAATCATTTGTTAGATTCAATACCAAAAGCACACACAATGAAAGAAAAGATATACTAATTGTATCGCATCAAGATTAAGAAGTTTTATGCTACAATTGATATCACAAAAGTGAAAAGGTAGCCTACAGAATGAGCGAAAATACTACAAATCATCTGAGAAGGGACTTGTATGCAGAGTATATAAAGAACTCATACAACTCAATAGTAGAAAGACAATATTAAAATAATTAAACCCAAGGAAAGAAAAATGAACAGACTTGGATAACTCTTCAAAGACATGCAAATGGTCCATAGGACATGAACAGTGTGAGGTAAGGAAACAAACGGAATTCCCAAACATTGCTGGTAGGAATGCAAAATTGTATAGCAATTTGGAAAATAGTTTCGCAGTTTTGTATGAAGTATGATGTATGCTTACCATATCATCCAGCAATTCCACTCCTAGCTGTGGACCCAAGAGACATGAAACATCTTCACACAAAGACTTACACTCAAGTGCTCATAGCAGCTTTATTCATAATAGTTTAAAACTGGAGACTACCTAGATGTCCATTAGTGACTGAAAAAATCATGATATAGATCTATAGAATGAAATAGTGCTCCAACATAAAGAGCTCATTACTGTTTTACCCACATTGATACATCTCAAAAACCTTATGCTAAGTGTAAAAAGCTGACACAGAAGTCTACACACTACCTGACTCCAGTTAAGTAACATTCTAGAAAAGGTAAACTACAGTGATAAAAAGTAGATTAAAGGAGCAAGGTACGTTGGTACAGACCTGTAATCCCAGCATTTGGGAGGCTGAGGCAGGAGGATTGATGCAAGTTTGAGGCCAGCCTAGTCTACACAACAAGTTCCAGGCCAGCTTGGAATCCAGTGAGACTCAGTCTCAAAAAACCAACAAACAACAACAAAAAAGAAAGTAGTCACCAGCGACAAGGATAGGTGGAAAGGAATGACTGCCAGGAGGCATAGGGAAATTTTGGGAATGATGGAAACTTTCTCTACCTTGATTGTGGTCGTGGCCATACAATTTTATACACTTGTCCAATATACCAAGTTGTATATTTGACACTGGTAAATGTTATAGTATATATATTATACCTCATAAAATTATACCTGATATACCTTATTATACCTGATAAAAACATAACTCAGAGAAATAGAAACATTTGAACAGACCTATAACAGTTAAATAGCATAAAATAGCTTTAAATCATACCAATCCCACATCACTCATTTAATTACTCATTATTATATATTGAGTTCCTACAATATGATATTGGGAGAAGGATGTGGAAATCCACTCCAGGGGCAATCCTGAAACAATCAGCCACTGAAAACCTTATGAGGGTCACTATGAGTTGGACATGATTTGACAGCACCTAACAACAACAACAACAATATGATAGGTACTATTACACAGGCATTATGGCTAAAGCAGCAAACAAAATGAGCAAATTCTCTGCTCTCTTGGAACTTACATTCGTGCTGGGGAGAAAGAATGCGTAGTGGGGGGGGGATGATAATGGGCGAGGCAGGAAGGAGGGATGATGTCTGTGGTCAGGAAGACCTCTTCAATGAGAAGACATTGGAACCAGGTGGGAAGGCAAATTGTGGCAATGTGCAGGGGGAAAAGTGTTCCTGGCTTGGGGCACAGTAAGTGCAAAGACCCTGAGGTCTCTGTGGGATGTGTTTGGAGTTTTCAAGGTATAGTCAAGGAAGCCGGTGTGGTTTGAGCAGGGTTAGGGAGAGGATAGGAGCCAAGGTTGAGGTAAGGGAGGTTGCCTAGGCTTTGAGGGGGGCCATGGTGTGGCTCTCAGGTCTTATGCAGAGTGGAATGGGAAGCCACTGACCGCGTGTCCTAGCAGAGAAGCAACATGATCTGACTTGGATTAAAAGGATCTTTCTAGGCTGGGGATGTAGCTTAGTGGTGGAGTGCCTGCCTAGCATGCACAAGGCCCTGGGTTCAATTCCTACCACTGGAAAAAAAAAAAAAGTCTTTCTGGTAGTTGGAATAGACAGGTTGAGAAACTTTCTGTGAAGGGCCAGATGGTGATATCTTAGGCTTGTAAACCATAGAGTCTGTGTGGAGACTACTCGCTTGTGCTGTTGCAGAGGCAAAGTAGCCACAAACAGCACAGAAATGACTGAATGTGGCCGTGTTCCAATAACACCTTACTTACAAAGCAGGCAGCGGGCTAGATTTAGCCCTGTAGCCTGCCTACACCTGGAATAGACCACAGCAGTAGGGCGGAGTGTAGTAGCCCACGCCCACAATCCCAGCACTTGGGAGGCTGAGAGGAGGATTGATGCATGTCTGAGGCCAGTCTGGTCTACATAGCAAGTTCCAGGCCAGCCTGGGCTACATAGAGAGACCCTGTCTCAAATCAAACCAAATCAAACCAAACCCAAAACCAACCAGCCAACCAACCACAACCACAACAAAAAAACCCAACTGAAGGAGGAAGTAGGTACAACACTTGAGAGGCCCTGCAATGAAACTGAGGAGGTAGTGACAGTTACTTGGAGCAGGGGGTAGAAGGGGACGCAGGAAGATCTGGGTGGGTCAGGTATACTGTGATGATAAAGCCAATGGGATTTGCTGAAGAGCAGATATAGAACGTGAGAGAAAGACAGTTGACTAATTGGAAGAAAAGCTATTTACTAGAAGATTGGGGGGACTGTAGATAAAAATAAGATTTTGTATTCAAACATGTTAACTTTGGGATGTCTGGTATCTATTAAACCTATTGAGTTGGATACAGGCCTGGCAGCTCAAGAGAGAGGTTGGGTTTCCAGAGACGTGTTTCAGAGTCTTCATTTGTCTGTTTGTTGTTGTTAGGTGCTGTCGAGTCGGTATCCGACTCATAGTGACCCCCTGTACAACAGGGGAAACACTATTGTCAGTGCTTCTCTGCTGTTCATAGGGTTTTCAATGGCAGATTGATTTTTGGGAGGGGGTTGCCGGGTCCTTCTCCCAAGCCTACAGCTTCTGGTGTTCCCAGGTGGTCTCCCATCCAGGTACTAACCAGGCCTGACCCGGCTTAACTTCTGAGATCAGACGGGATCGGATGCCACAGGGCTATGGCTGCAGGCTTTCATTTGTCTAGGGATCTTTAAAACCACAGGACTAGATGAGACCTCTCCGGGCGCATGCGACATAGGAAAGGAAGTTCTGAGGGCCGATTTACAGGCGAATCTCACAAAGCTTCCAGGCCAGCTAAGCGTAGTGTTATGTTTACTGGTCTAGGGACTACAAGGAGGGAGCACTCCGTCCTCAATTCATGCAGCAAGGACGTCTCGACACCTAAATAGGATAATTTACAGGCCAACCTCACTCATGAGGATAGAAGTAAAAAAGAAAGAAAAGTCAACATATTACCAAAGCTAATCTAGAAGTTATATGATCGAGTAGTGTTTAACCCAGGAATGCAAAGAGGTTCAACATAATTTACCACTTTCATGGAATAAGAACGAACCCAGGATCATATAAGCAAGAAAAGCATTTGTAGGAAAAGCATTTGATGAAGTTTAACCTCCATTCAAGATTAAAAAAAAAAATTAAAGCAGAGTAGGGGTAGAGCAGGGCTTCCTTGACTCGACCAAAGATATTTGCCAAATACTTCTTACTTAATTGAGAAGCATTAGACGCCTTCCTCGTTACAAGTCAAGAAGGTAGTCAGCCATTCACATTTATCCGATGCAGACGGTCCCCCAAGTATTCAGGATGGCTCAACTCATGATATCTTGACTTCACAATGGTGAAAAAGCCAGGCACCATATCTGAAGGCTGAATTGTGATCTTTCCCCAGGCTAGCACTATGTGGTGTAATATTTTCTGTCAATGCTGGGCAGCAGCAGCAGCAAGCCCTGGGTTCGTCAGCCCCAGGATCTCAAAGGTGAACAACTAACACTCTATTGTGTACTGAGGTGCTAAACTAGGATGCTCAGTCAGTTAGCTGTAGTAAATGCACTTTCTACTTATATTTTCACCTTATGATGGATCCAAACATAACCCCATCAAAAGTCAAGGAACATGTGTATTATACCCAGGTCCTGGCCCATGCAGCATTGCAGTAAGATTACAGAGAAAGGAAAATGGCCGAGTATGGTAGCACATGCCCGTAATCCCAGTACCTGGGAGGCTGAGGCAGGCGGATTGTGAATTTGAGGCTGGCCTGGGCTACATAGTGAGACCCTCTCTCCAAATAAGTAAACAGAAGAAAAAACACAAAAACTGCCAATATTCACAAACGATAATTCATTACACAGAAATCCCAAGATAAAAGAAACCAGAGCTTCTGGACAATATGTAAGCCACTAACAGTGTCCCAGTCACCGAGTGACCAGCTTAAAATGCAACTGTTAGAGGTTATTTGACTCGCCCAAGGTCACGAGGCTCTGGGAAGGGTGAGCTGGGATGGCAGGCAGGCTGTGGGGAAGGTGCTATTGCCTCTTGGCCAGCCTGGCGGGATGCCTAAGACCCACCGCTGGCAGCTTCCCTACGCTTGAGAGAGGCTCACCATGGGCAGGACGGAGGCCTTCAGGGAGGCGATGGTGACGGACGGTGGCCTCTTGTCCTCCCTGGTTGCTGTGGGCAGGATCTCCACACGGTTCACCTCCTCTCTGGTTTTCTCCCCTAAGCAAATCTGAGAGGGGTTGAAAACAGAGGCACCTCATCACCCAAGGGCAGGTGGGGGAAAGCTGCTGACGGCTGTTGAGACCCAAATTGCTCCTGCTCCTTCCTCCTCTCCTTGCTGGGACACCTACGGCACTGAGCAACAGCCTGCAGTTCTCCTTCCTCTCCTCTTGGGGTCTGAAGGTGCAAGTCCGCTTCTCAAAACTGAGCTCACTGCCTGGCGGGGGGGAGAGAGGGACAGCAGTGAGGGTCATGGGTGGCCCCCCCATCCCCTGG
Organism: Pedetes capensis; assembly: GCA_007922755.1. NCBI lineage: Eukaryota > Metazoa > Chordata > Mammalia > Rodentia > Pedetidae > Pedetes > Pedetes capensis. Next base: position 636,100 of record VMDO01000005.1, read on the forward strand.
CAGCCCTCACCACCAGGGGCATGACTCAGCCGCAGCACCCCAGCCTGCAGGGGCCCTCACTCACCCCAGAGCACCCTCTTTAGTGCCTTTTCCTCGGTGCTGCTGAAGCTGTGGTGGCTCATGTTGCCAGGTGGCCCAGTGGGGGCTGCCGGGCAGCTGTAAGAAGGGGGCCTGAGGTGAGGCAAAGCCCTGGGCCCCTGCCTGGAGCTCAGCCGCACTCACTCTCTCCTGAGTGATGCCAGAGGCCGGCTGGCAACGTTAGATGACGAAGCCTTGGTTGCAGCCCAGAGTGCCTGCCTCCATCAAGGGCCCATTAAAAACTCCTGGAGGAGCCAGGCAGTGGAGCATGCCTGTAATCCCAGCAGCTGGGGAGGCAGAGGCGGGAGGATCGCAAGTTCGAGACCTGAGGTAGTCTCAAAAAGTAAAAAAAAAAAAAAAAAAAAAAAAAAAAAAAAAAAAAAAAAAAAAAAAAAAAAGGGCTGGGTGTGCAGCTCAGTGGTCCAGCACTTGCAAAGCATGCAGGTGCAAGGCCCTGGGTTCAACCCCCAATACTGCAAAACAAAACAAAACAAAACAAACAAAAAAACCTCCTGGAGGATGAGTACTGACTGCCCTACTGATGGGAACCCTCAAAACAGCAGTACTTATGGAGGCTGAGAACCCCAAAAGAGCAGTATTTATGGAAGGAGAAAATGGCGATTCCAACAAGCCCAGGCTCAGGAGCCTCCTGGGTACCACCCGGGTGCCCTTGGCGCCCTCTCAGCACCTAGGGGAGAGCACCAGGGGGGTGTGAGTCAGCTGGGTCCCTGTGCCACACATCCCCTGCTCAGTCTTACCGTGCCAGTACGGCCACGGTCCTCCCCCTCACCGCAGCCTCATCTCGCTTCGCCACCTCACCACAGGGCCGGCTGCCCACACCAGGCTGTTAAGAAACCTGGGAAGAGGGAGGAGGAGGTGTCCAATCAGGCTTAAAAAAGCATCCCTTCTTTCCTCATTCCCTTCTTCCCTTCTCGTCCCAGAATCACCTGGAAGCCTTGTTGAAACAGATGCTGCCTCTCATCTCCACTGTTTCCTGTTGAGCAGATCTAGGTGGGGGCAAGAGACTTTGCCTTTTTAACAAGTTCCCAGGTGAGGTTGCTGCTGCTGGCTCAGGACCACTTGTTGAAAACTAGCATCAGGGCCGATGGGGAGTTACTGAGGGTTACTACCAGACAGGAGGCTCTGACAGCCTGTTTTAGAGTTGCTCTGGCAGCCAGCAGGAAGCAGCAGCATTGACTGCCATTGTGCATTTCTGCTTGCAATGTTTGAGGATTCTAATTGCTCTGTATTTTTGCCAACCCATGGCATCATCAGTCTTCTTAATTTTAGCTGTTCTAGTACATATATTTCATTTTGTAGTGGTATTTCTTTTCTTTTCTTTTCTTTTTTTTTTGGTACTGGGGGTTGAACCCAGGGCCTTGTGCCTGCATGCTTTGCAAGTGCTGGACCCCTGAGCTCCACCCTCAGCCCATTTTTTTTTTTTTTTTTTTTTTTTTTTTTTTTTTTTTTTTTTTTTTTTTTTTTTTTTTTTTTTTTTTTTTTTTTTTTTTTTTTTTTTTTTTTTTTTTTTTTTACTTTTTTGAGACAGGGCCTTGCTAAGTTATGCAGACTACCTCTGGTCTCCAATTTGCAATCCTCCTGCCTCCACCTCCCTAGCTGCTGGGATTACAAGCATGTGCCACCAAGCCCGGCTTTGTAGTGGTATTTCATGGTGGTTTTTATTTGTATTTCCTTGATGACAAGTGATGTTATCTTTTTTAGTGATTATTGGTCATGAGTATATTGTTTTTTGCAAAATATCCACTCAAGTATACTTGGGGGTTGAACCTAGGGCCTCACACATATGTTGCATCCCCAGCTCATTTTTTCCTTTTTATTTTGAGACAGGGTCTCCCTAAGTTAAGCAGGCTGCCTTTGGTCTCAAACCCACAATACCTGCCTCAGACTCCCATGTGGCTGGGATTACAGGTATGTGCCACTGTACCTGCCTGAGGTTGTTTTCTTATTGCATTGTAGAGGTTCTTTATATATGTTAGATACTTGTTTTATGTAAAATATATGTATTACAAAGATTTTTCACTCCCATTTATAGGTTGCTAGTTCGTCTTTTAAATAGTGCCTTTTGAAGAGCAGAAACTTAAAAAATTTGATGGAAGTCCAATCTTTTTCTCTTTTTTATGGCTCATGCTTTTTGCATCTTATGACACCTTTGCTTAATCCTAGGCTATGAAACCTTTTCCTAAATTGTCTTTTTTTTTTTTTTTTTTTTTTTCTTTTTTGGTGGTACTAAGGTTGAACCCAGGGCCTTGCTCTTGCATGCTTTGCAAATGCTACCCTCAGCCCATTTTTTACTTTTTTGAGACGGGGTCTCCCTAAATTACACAGACTGCCTCTGGTCTCGAACTTGCGATCCTTCTGCCTCTGCCTCCCAAGTTGCTGGGGTTACAGGCATGCACCACCATGCCTGAGCCCCCTAAATTGTCTTCTAGAGGTTTTGTAGTTTTACCTTTTACTATTAGGTGTACAATACATTTTGAGGTTTTTTTTTTTTTTTTTTTTTGTCAGTATCTATATTGCAAAGGATGACCTCAAATTTGTGATCCTTCTGCCTCAGCCTCCTGAGTGGCTGAGACTACAGGTGTGTGCCACCACACTGGCTTTGAGTCACTTTTTGTGTCTAGCATTAGGTAAAGAAAAAGACTATCCTTTCACTGTAGGTTTACCTTGGCATCTTTGTTGTAAATCAGTTAATCATATGTTAGTCTATTTCTGGACTTTGTTTTATTGATCTATATGTTTATCCTAGCCTGAAGCTGTAGCCCTGTGGCATCTGATCCCATCATATCTCAGAAGCTAAGCAGGGTCGGGCCTGGTTAGTACTTGGGTGGGAGACCTCCTGGGAACACCAGATACTGTAGGCTTGGGAGAAGGACCCAGCAACACACTCCCAAAAATCAATCTGCCATTGAAAACCCTGTGAATAGCAGAGAAGCACTGACAATAGTGTTTCACCTGTTGTACGTAGGGTCGCTATGAGTCAGATACTCACTCGACAGCACCTAACAACGTCTATCCTAGTGCCAATATCACACTGTCTCAATTACTATAGCTTTATAGTAAATCTTGAAATCAGGTAACTTGAGTCTTCCAACTGTTTTTTTACTTTTGTTTTTGTTTTTCAGTGCTGGGGATATAATCCAGGACCTTGCATATGGTAGGCAAACACTCTACCACTGCGCTAGATCCCCAGATCTTGTTTTTTTGAGATGGGGTGGGGGGATCTATGTAGCTCAGGCCATCCTTGAACTCTTCATCCTCCTGCCTCAGTCTCCTGTGTGGTGGGATTGCAGGCTATACCACAATCTATGACCTGTTCAACCCTGTTCCCCCACCCCCTGGTACTGGCAGGTTGAACCCATGGCCTCTTACATGCTTTACAAGTACTCTACCACTGGGCTGCACCTGCAGCCAATTTTCTAATTTTTTATTTTAAGTTAGGGTCTTGCTTAGTTATGCAGGCTGCTTCTGGCTTTGAACTTGTGGTCCTCCTGCCTCTGCCTCCTGAGTTGATGGGGTTACAGATGTGTGCCCCCACACCTTGCTCATTTTTGTTTTTTATTTTGAGACAGGGTCTTGCTAAGTTGTGCAGGCTTCCTCTGGTCTTGTACTCACTGTCCTGCCTCAGCCTCCTGAGTCGCTGGGATTACAGGTAAGTGCCATGTCACCTGGCCTTCTGAATTTTTATTTTAAAAATATTTTACGATTGAGGATGCAGTTCAGTGGTAGAATGCTTGCCTAGTACATGAGAGGGCATGGATTCAATCCCTGACACCACACACACACAATTTAGCTATTCTAGATTCTTTGCATTCTCATATAAATTTTTGTAATCAGCTCATCAGTTTCTACAAATCAATTCATTGAGATTTTTATTGGGATTTGGTTGAATACAAAGATCAATGTGGAGATAACTGACATCACACTTCTAAGTCATTCAATCCATGACGTGTAGGTCTACTTGGATTTTTAAATTTCCTCCGTAATGTTTTGTTGATTTTTAGTACAGATCTGGCATCTGTCTTGTTAAATTCAATCTATGTGTTTCATGTTTCTGGATGTTACGGCAAATGGTATACACTTTAAAATTTCATCTTCTAATTGTTGTTAGTATATACAAATTAGCCCTCTCCCCCTTTTTTTCCATTGGTGGGTATCAAATCCAGGGACTTGCATACCAGGCAGTCTACAGTTAGTAGTTCCAGTAGCTTTCTTGTACCCTAAATTATGACTCCTGTGAATAAAGACTGTTTTACTTCTTCCTTTCTGATCTGTGTGCCTTTTCTTTTTTGTGACTCATTGATTTGTTTGAGACTGTTGGTAAAATGTTGCATAGATGTGGTGAGAATGGGCATCTGTATTTTTTTTTTTCTTGAGACAGGGTCTCTGTGTAATGAAGGCTGACCTCCAACTCTGATCTTACAGCCTCAGCTTCCAAACACAGGGATCACAGACATATGTCACCATGCCGAATTTTTTGCCGCCTTCTTGATTTTAGGGGAAACACTGTTTTCCATTTTTAAGTATGCTGCTGGTGATAGGCTTTTTGTAGATGTCTTTTATTGGATTAGGAATGTTTGGGGCTGGGAGTATAGCTTGGTAGCATGTAGGAGGCCCTGGGTTTCATACCCAATACCAGAAAAAAAAAAAGTTTCTCCCTATTCCTAGTTTGCTGAGTTAAAAAAAACAGTAAGTATTAAATTTTGTTACTTTTCTCTATCTACAGAGAAGAGCCATTGCTTCTCCTTTGTTCTGTTTATATGGTGAGTTATACTTACTTATTTACTTAGCAGTACTGGGGGTTAAACATAGGGCCTTTCACATCATAGGCAAGTGCACCACAGAGCCACACCCTAGCCTTCCTTTCCCCTGCACTTTTAAATTTTGAGATAGGGTCCCACTAATTTGTGCAGGTTGTTCTGTCCTTTGGAACTGGAAATCCTCCTCCCTCAGCCTCTCAAATTGCTGGGCTCACAGGCATGTGTGATGATGTGGGCTATGGATTTCGTTTTCTTTTGAATGCATTCATAGGATCAACCTCACTTGATTATGATGTATTATTCCTTTCATATATTGTTGGTTTTGACTTACATTTTACTATGGATTTTTGTATCTAAATTCATAAAGGATATTAGTCTTTTTTTTTTTTAATGTCTTTGGTTTTGGTATTTGGGAAATGCTTGTTTAGTAAAATGAGTAGAGATGTGTTCCCTTCTCTTCTCCTGAGTTTCTGTGTGATTGGTATTATTTCTTCTGTAGGAATGTTTTTAACGTCTCTCGGGCGCTGTCCGCAAGAGCAGGGAATTCTCTGTGGTTCAGAATTACCATTCAGGCTCATCCAATGCGCTGCCTTCTCCACAGCACCCGCACCAGGGTACTGCCCGGTGCTTCCTCTTCCTCACTCAGCCACTGCTCTATTCTGGAATGGGAAGCGCAGAGCCACCTTTACTCTCCAAACCTCGCTCCTCACGGTCTTCACCTTGACTCGCATGAATTACCCACCAGGTGGAAGGTTAAACAAAGATTGGTCACTAGGCTGTTTGCCCAGTGGCCTTTGGAAATTCAGAGCTTCTAGGATCTAATCCAAACTCTTGTGCCCCACCCCTCATCCAGACCAAACAGGGGCGCACTCTCCCTCCAGCAATATTCTTTCTGCAGCTGCTCGGAAGATACACGCCTCAGTGTTCGTGCCTTCTTACGTCAGTCCTGTTTGGGCGCCTCTTCCACTGAGTTTTTCTGCACCCCAGTCCTCTCTGCGATTACCGCTGCGGATACCGGATGTGGGGCCACGGTGCGCATGAACTCAAGCTTCTAGTAGGAGCGTGGCCTGATGGGGACTTACCCCAAGGACACTCCCCGAGCACAGAGGATGAAACCTCTCCCTGTTGCAACCTGCGAGCTGGTGGACTCAGGACCAACTCCTGACTGCGCCTGCGCGACTGGGCAGGGGCGGGGCGAGCGACCCCGCACCTCCCAGCGGGCCTTTGTGCGCAGGGGCAACGGAGACGCCGCGCCTCCTTCCGACGCAAGGAATCACTTCCGGGGTCTGGGGCCCGCGGCTTCTGGACCCTGCTGGGCTGTAGGGTGTCCGGGGTAACTTGTGGTGCTTGGACGGCCGCGAATTCTTTCCCTTTTCTCGTCGCAGGGTTTAGGTGGGACAGTGTCAGCGGCCTCTGCTCTTTTCCTTCCGGCAGAGGTCAGTGGCAACGATGTCCAAGCCAGGCAGCCTGGTCTCCTGCCGGAGCTCCACTCAGTTCCAACCCGTCCCCACCCTCCACCTACCATCTGCAGACGCTCTCGCCACCAGAAATTACACATCATTGTCGTTCATCGCGATGTGACTTGAGCCTCTGCTCGTGATAAGCACGTTTTGGTTGCCAGGACAGGGAAGGGATGGGATTAGGAACACCTCAAATAAACGAGCAGGTCCTAAAGCTCTTGGGATGGGGACAGTAGAGGAGAACTTTAAGAGTAGGGTTCGATTTTGGATCTTGAAAAGGGCCTAAGTTTAGACTGAGGGGTTTGCGACGCAGAATGCAGGAAGAAGGGTGTGGATGGCAGCTGCATCTGTTTAGTGGAGTGGAATTGTTCTGCAGGTGTTTGTATTGTTAGGTTTATAACTTGACCTGCTTTGTGACATATGCCCGGACTGCAAGAAGTAAGAGGTGGGTAGGCAGTTCTCAGAGGAAATGATAATGACTTGCTGTACTCTGAAGTGATTGCATTTCCACTGCCTTCATTGGTAGCCTCGCATTTTCCAGTTCAGTTAATTGGGCACGGAGTGGGTGTTTTACCTTCATTGCACTGTACAGTTGTCTCAAAGAGCTGAGTTTTCTGACTTCAAAACTACATCTTCTCACCCTTTTACTAGGCGTAGAAGTGACTATCAGACTGCATATTGGCCCCTCTGAACTTTTCCTAAGGCCAAATCTACTATCCATTAGTTTTTTTATCCTGTAAGCTTGTCCTTCAGAACTTGAATCCTCACGTTTGACTTGCTTAATTTGTGATTCCGAAGTAGAGGTTAAGAGATTGCTTGCTTCTTGTTCCTCATTCCTTTGGAACCCAGTAACAATTGCAGCGGTGAGCTAGCCAATATAGTTCCTGCTGTGTGCTTAAGTGCATTAATGAATTATCTTCACGGTTGTCAAACAATTAAAAATATAATCGTTGTGTACAGTGCTTTTGTTAAAATTGTTGTTGTTGTTGTTGGGTGCTGGGGATTGAAGCCATGGCCCAGTGCATGCTGAGCAATTGCTGTACTGATTACCCGCCTAGCTCCATTCACTGTGTTCTCAGTTTGTACTATTGAAGGACCTTAAACAGAAGAGTGGGAATAAATCTGCCTTGCAGATTACTTTTTCTCCTTTTCAGTTTCATTTTTTGTTACTGGCCATCAAAAGGTATTTGGCCCACAGTGGATGCTTTGATGAATGAACAGATGACAAAGGGCAGTAGCCCGATTATCCTGAGAACCTTAGTAAGGGTCTTCTGAGGAACAGGAGTCATTTTCCAGACTTGATTCCATTCTCCACCAGGATGGTCTGATGTCCCAGTCTGGCCTTTAGTTGACTGGCTGACGGGCCAGTGTTGAGGGTATCTAAGGCATCCAAAATAAATGACATCATCCCAGAAGACAGCTAAGGGGGAGAATCCCTTACGAATGATCTAGCATCTAATTGATGTTTAATTATAGTGAGTACATTTTTTATTCTTTCACACTGATTTTCCAAGGCCTACTTAAGGCTTTTATGGGTTTCCTGTAACTATTTTTTCTTTCCTTTTTTGCTTTGGCATTTGACACTTTGGCAGCATTTGTTGTCAATTTAGGTGTGTTGATCTAGTCAACTTTGAGTGAGGACAGGGTTGGCTGGTGGCAAACGAGATGGGGAGTTGTTTTGGCTCTCAAGGTTTTCATCACTATCACCCCATCACCATGTATATTTTGGAAAGTCATTTACTGGTGTACTTGGGTAAAATTTCATAGAATACTGAAACATTTTTCCGTGTGTGGGGAAAAAACCCCATAGGAATGTCTATATTTTTGGAGAATGAAGAGCTATTATTTCTTAGTAGATTATCACTTTGGCTCAAAGTCATTACTTCTTAAAATTTAAAAACCTAAAATTTTGATCTGGGGCCAAATTCCTTCTTCTTTTGATTTACACTTTGGTGGGAAGAGATTACCCTTATTTGGGCTAAGCTATCAAACACATATACAAGTATAAAACTTTATAATCAGCAGTAAAGAACTTAGGTGTTTTGGTGTAAGGTACATTTTGTGCCAGGAATTACTGTCTGAAGACACCTCACTTGATTGAGAACAAAGTGCCTAGGAAACAGCTCACCCATTTCCAAACTCATGTTTTGACTGAATAAAACTGCCATGATTTTTGAGAGAACAAAGAACTTGCTTTCACCACATTTTAGTTTGAGTCACATGCAATTAGTAATTGACTGTTTTTGATTAAAAAAAGGCTTTTGTTTTTTGGACACTCTCCCTTAAAATTGTCAATTAAGGAGGCAACAGACCTGAGGTTTACAAAGTTCAGTGGAGTTGTGGAAGATCTTAACCATAGTACCTTGCCATGACTGGACTGTACATAGGCTATGCCAAGGAGACCACCATTGATGGTGAGATTCTTGCCTCTCAAATTATTTTTGTAGAAGGGAAGGGAGGCCTCTGGGTTTTGTGGATCAACTGGTTTCAAGATAGTTGGGCTGGGCACGGTGGCACACACTTGTAATCCAGCACTTGGGAGGGTGAGGCAGAAGGATTGTGAGTTCAAGGCCACCCTTGCTATCTAGTGAGACTTGTCTCAAAAGACAGTTGGGCGAATCTTAAAGTATCTGTGAAAAAAGTGGATTTTTTTCTTCTTCCTCCCCTTTACTTCAGAATTAGAATCCCAGGGTCCCTGGAGCATGTGCCAAGACTGTTTTGCATAGCAGTAAAACTTCACCATTTCATATTTCTATCAGGCTTAGAGATGAAACTTGGCTCAGTCAGTTCTTCCTGTCTTTTAGCCCTAAGAACACAATTTTTTGCTGGGTGTGGTGGCGCACACCTGTAATCTCAGGGCTCAGGAGACGGAGGAAGGAGGATCACAGGTTCAAGGCAAGAGGCAGCTTGTGTAACTTAGTGAGACCCTGTGTCAAAATAAAAAGTAAAAAGTGTACTGGGATGCAGCTCAGTGGTAGAGTGCTTGCAAAAGCCCAAGTGAAGTCCTGTGTTAATCCCCCCATTACTGGAAAAGAAAAACAACAATTTTTTTTGCCTTCGAAACAGCTGAGGACTGAGGAGGTGATACCAGTTTCCAGAAGGCTGCCACAGTATAAAAAGGTACTAGTACATGTAAGTAAGGCAGACAGGATTGGCAGTCTCGAACCTGTGGGTCACTGGGTATCATCTGCCGTAAGGCACACACACCTGTCAGTACCTCAGTGCTTTCCAATGTTCTTAGCGCTGAAGCTCCCTTGCCCTTAGGCACTATCTAGCACAGGGATTAGAAGGAGTCCCTGTTAACTAGTGGTCTTCATTTGCTAAATCTGGTGCACAAAGTCTATGAAGTATTCCAGGGCATAACATTTGCCCTTTGAACTTGGTCTGATGAAGCCCACCTCACGTCAGAGGAACAGATAATCAGAACATTAACAAAACTGGGCTTTCTTCAGTTATATCTTGTCTGCACGTGGCCATGTTATTACCTGGAAGCTGGGAAGAGGTAGAGTGGCTTCGCTTTTCCAGGACTGGATAACAGAATTATGCCTTAGGTACGCCAACTGAACCAATCATACTTTTAAAAGAGTCAGTTTCAGTCTAATGAGAAGCAAGTTAATTTTAAAAGGTTATGGGGTTGCTGTCATCCACTGGCTTTTCAGAATGCGCATTTCGAATATCTTCACGTGTTCAGAGTGAGACATGTTCCTGGATACACACTACACTTGATTGCTGAAACCAGGTCAGTAGAAACCATTAAAGTTTATTGGCGGTCACAATGCTTACACTGTATGCAGCAAACACCCTTACAAGTCTATCCGCAACCTGATCACGCAAGAAAGGATTCACCACACAGTCGCCAGAGGAGAAGGAAAAAAAATTAACAGGTTTGTTTCTGGGGGTAGAGGAGAGAAATAAAAATAAAACCTAATTGATGAATGTCCCATGGGCAAGAGCTGAACTAGAGATGTGTACAACTAGCAGCAACAATTGTGGGAAAAGTACAAGGCAAATAGCTTTCTCCATTAATTTTCTTCTGTAGGTTAATTTTCTTTTTTAATATTCAAAACATTTATTATGGTTTTCATTTTATAAAAATGTATATTTTTCAAGGGAGAATGTTAAATACTTCATGCTAGGTAGACCTTGTTATTAAGAACCCCTCCCCTATAGTAACTTCCTCCAGTTCATACATTCATGGGTGCAGGGCACATACATAAATATCCACACGCACACATCCACACACGCTGCCTCGCGGGCCGGGGAAGACAAAGTTATGGCCACACACAGGCCTCTGGTGGACTCATCCCAGTTGCTCAACAGGCGAGCAACTGGCTTAATTACTTATCTGGTCTCTCTACGGAAACCAAGAACCCTAAAACATATAGTTAAATCCAACTTATAACAGCAAGAGGCATCTGTCTGAGGATGAAGGTAAGCAAAGTGGGAGAAAGGATGGAGATAAGAACACCAAACACTTTTAGCTGGAGTTACTTGTCACTGCAAGAGGCCAGGGGACCTAGGGCAGCATCCACAGTTATGGGGGAGGGATGGTGCTCTGGCATGGCTTAGAGTTCCTAATAACAAGGGTTAATACAGCAACAGGAAGTGATCATTTTTGGGTTGAGGAAAGGGCATTAAGAAAAAATATACATTTGGAATTTTTACTTTTTTGCCTCTCTACACTGTGTCACTAAATATATCTCTGTACTTTCACACATCCTTGTCCAGTAAAGCTTCAGGCCACCAGAATACATGTTTTCTTCACTCGCATACATAACCCCTCACATCAGCATTGGTGCACTAGACTCTGTAAAAATTTTTCAGTCACACTTTTTGTTTTTAAACTTGAGTCAATATAAACCTTGTTCAAAATGTTATGAAAAAATGTACATGTTTATACAAGGCAGGTTGTGGCAGGACACTGGGGGTTCTCCCCACTTGGGTGGCCCGAGGAGGAGGGGCTGGAGTCTCAGTTGTTTCTGCCTCTGTCTCCTCCCACCACCCTTCCCACCCAGTCCCCCAGGAACCAGCAGCGCCCTGCCCACTGTGAGTGCACACACACCCCTATTCCCTGGGGAAGTAGCTAGTTGACCTTTGCCCATTTCCCCACACCCCTGGAGGAAGGAGCCGGGATCAGCCAGGCCCTCTCCCCTGCAACTGTTTGCCCCTCTGAGCCAGACCAAAGGGACGCTGCTCTGTACAGGTAGAGTCCAAGGAGGTGTCAGCTCATCATGTCATTGCTATTCACGCCATATGTGGAATTCTTCATCGAGTCGTTGACTTCTCGACGGAATGCTGACAGGTTCTGGGTGAACCTGCAGAGAGGATGCATGTGGGTTGGGGGAGATGGTGAAAGGGAAAGGTCTTTGCCGAAAAGGTTTTTTTCTTTTTTCTTTTTTTCTTTTTTAAGAAAAGCAGAACATAAGAATTGGTGGATTCTCTCCCTAGGTCAGTTAATCTCGGTCTTAAGATTGTAAGGGAAAGTTGGCCTAGTTTTTTGCCCCTGTTTCTACCGGGTGTGGACTAGAGATGGTCTAACCTGGGTCCCTGAGGGCCACCTTGGGCTGTTGGCAAGCACAAAAGGAATCTCACTGATAAAGGTAGGAAGTAAACCTCACAAAACGAGGGCATAAAGATAAAGCTGTTGCATTTCTCAGTGCTAGGAGAGCAGTGACATAGAGCTGTGTTGTCCAGCATGGTAGCTGCTAACCATACGTGTCTAGTGAGCACTTGAGCCATAAGTGCAACTGAGAGCAGAATCAAACAAAATTTAAAATTCAGTTCCCCAGTCACTATTTGATCACTTTTATATTAAAATGCCTTACTTAAATAAAAATTAGTTTAAAAACTTCTAAATATGTTTGGAACAACCTGGGTATGGGGAATCTACTTTGTCAACAATAAATTTATGAAATTATATACAGATCAAGTATTTCTCTTTTCCCCCTTCCCTCTGCAGTACTGGGGGGTTGGACCTATGGCCTCACACATGCTAGGAAAGTGCTCTACGACTGAACTGCATCCTCCACCCCCTTTTTATTTTTTGAGATGTGCCATGGAGCCCAGCAGAGGGCAGCTATTTCTGATGAAAATTTAGCTTCTGAATTAAGTATGCCATGAAGTGTAAAATATACAGGATTTTGAAGACTTAGTAAAAGTAAAGCAGTTTTAACATTCTCTCTCTCTCTTTTTTATGGTACTAGGAGTACCACAAGCCTCGTGGTTGCATGCTCTGCAAGTGTTGGACCACTGAGCTGCACCCTCAGCCCATTTTTTTACTTTTTGAGACAGGGTCTCATTAAGTTACGCAGTCTGCCTCTAGTCTTGAACTTGCGATCCTCCTGCCTCCGCCTCCCAAGCCGCTGGGATTACGTAGGCGTGCGCCACCGTGCCCGGCTCAACATTCTTTTAAAGACTGATTATCCATTGGCATAAAATTTTAGATGAAGTGTGTTACATAAAATATTAAAGTGAACTTTTCCTGTTTACTTTTTAAAAATGTGGCTACTGGAAAATTTAACATTACCCACGTGGCTTGCTTTTCTATTGGACAGAGCTGCTTTAGGTGGTGTCCAAATATGGGTGTCCTTTTAAGAGACCTTTAGGGAACTATTCTGGTTTCAGTGATTTGAAAAATAAAAACTGCCCAGGATTTCTTGGCAGGGCCCTCTCCACTCACCTGTCTCTGTTTTTTGTTAGAAGATTTCGCTCGATGCCTTCCATCAGGTTTTCAAAACACAGATGCATGGCCTGCTGCTTCTCTGGTGGTTGGCTGTTGACGATACTGTTCCTTAGGTCAGAAAAATACTGTGGGGCAAGGAGTGAAACAAGGTTAAGAGAAGGTGAGGAAAGGCAGATTAGCTTTCTGTCCTCTGCAGATGGAACAATCTTTAAGAAGGAATGCTCTTCAATGAGGAATGGAATACAGTGTGGGCTAAAATTGAATATATATGTATTTTCTAATTCAAGCAAGCACTTCCAGGATAACATGTCTTCACTACTTAATAATTGGGCTTGTTTTGCCAGGAGCTGTGGTGCAAACCTATAATCCTCGTGACTTGGGAGGCTAAGCAAGAGGATCATGAGCTTGAGGCCAGAGGCAGCCCATGCAATTTAGCAAGACCCTATCTCAAAATAAAAAATAAAGAGAGGGGCTTGGGGTGTGGCTCAGTGATAGAGCACTTGCCTAGCTTGTATAAGGCTCTGAGTTTAATCCTCTAGTACTGCAAAAGAAAAAGAAAACAAAAAATCCAGGAGACTGAACTGTACTCCCAGCCCATTTCTTAATTTTATTTTTTTTAATAGGGAAAGGGTCTCCCTAGGTCACTCAGACTGTCTCCTCCTGCCTCCAACCCCCAATTCACTGGGATTACAGGTGTGTGCCACTGTACCGCAGCACTTAGTTCTTAGGTGCTTGGATATTCAGGTACATTCTTTATAAAGGCCTTCTCTTACTACTTACAGCAAATAGTTCCTGTTCCTTTACCTTTTGTCTGAACTGCCATATGTGCTAACTTCTAATGGGTATGCAGGAATAGGACATGCATGGCCTAATGTTCCCTGTTTTAGAGTTTTATAGTGCCTGGAAAGTGACAGCTAAGTGCAGGCCTGTTGCTGCCTCTGGCTTGGCACTAGGGCACCGATTCTCATACCTTTTCATTAAGTAGTATCAAGCCAAGTAGGGGTCGAGACATAGACCACTGGTTCCTACAGTCTTCAAAGATGATGATGTTCAGCACCGTGGACAGCATCTGAAAGTGGAGAATCAGAGGCCCTGACTTAGTGTGTGGCTACCCAAGATAAGATGACACAGATTCCAAATAGGGGAGCATGTTAGGCTGCAGGCCCTTTCTGTGTGGGATAAACTAAACAAGTATTTTGTGAAGACTCATTTTAGTCTTCTATTTCAAGTAAGTTTGTCTTTTAAGATATTTTCTTTCCTATTCTTTAAGTTGGTTTGCTAATTTCATTATACGGGCTGGGATTTAGCTTAGTCGGTAGAGTGCTGCGCTGCAGTCTCTGAGGACCCGAGTTCAATTCCCAACACTGCAAAATGGGAGAAGGGCCTGGCAATTCACTCCCACAGCAATCCCGAAACAGCCATTGAAACCCTATGAGGGTCGCTATTTCATTATAGATAGCCTTCCCAGTTCACTCTGACCTGTTAGGAATGGAAAGAAGTTGAGCAATCAAAATTACAGTAGGCAAAACCAGCTGGTACTACCACTTCCAGAGACGGCTTTACAACATATTGTGGATATGATGAAATTGTGCATTATTACACAGCTACTTTAGAGAACAAAGGACAATTTGGCTAAGATACTACTGGCTTAAGTTCCACTGATCCCCTTTCCTTATCTGCTTTAGTATTGTTTTTCTCTCCAGGTTGTTACATATAAATAAAATACGGACAGGCATATGGTCTGATCTCTGTATGGTTAAGTTACATTCTTCTGTCCTGCAATTTTTTTTTTTGTTTGTTTGTTTTTTGGCAGTGCTGGGAATCAAACCCAGGGCTTTGTGTATGCCAGGCAACACTCAGCCACTGAGCTAAATCCCCAGCCCTGTACTCCATTTTTGTTCTTGCTTTGCAGATGGGAGCACAAGTTATAAGAAGACTGGATACTGCTAACTCACATTCTGTTTTTTATTTTTATTACTATTTTTAATAGTAGAGAGTACAGACAAGATCCATTGAAAGATTTGTTGTTGTTGTTAGGTGTTGTCGAGTTGGTGACTCACAGCGACCCTCATAGGGTTTTCAATGGCTGACTGTTTCGGGATTGCCTTGGGAGTGGGTTGCCACATCCTTCTCCCATTTTTGCGGTGCTGGGAATTGAACTCGGGACCTCAGAGACTGCAGTGCAGTGCTCTACCAACTGAGCTAAATCCCAGCCCCCCATTGAAAGATAGTACCCTTTAAAGGAATAATTACAGGGAAAACTGAGGCACCTGGAGGAGCTTAGGTAAAGAAGGAAAGGAACTTAGAAATACAGGAGATCCCAGGGTGAATCAGCGTAAGGATTTCTGTTCCCCAGGGAAAGGTAAAGTCAGAGAGGACAGGAGAGTTAGGCAAGCTTTTAGAAGGAAAAGTGCTTTGGATAAACAGAGAAGACGGTGGGTCAAGAGAAGGGAGAGGTGTGCATGTGGTTGCTGGAGAGAGAAGAGAAGAGAAGAGAGTAGAGGGAGAGGAGTGGACTGATAGGAAAGAGAGAAAGCCACACTACATTTTTAGCAATAGGGGAACAAAATAATTTTCATGGAAGCAGGATAGTGCTCAAGAGAGAGGACCAAGGCATAGGGGTTGGTGTGACACTAAGAACATCTCATATTGATTTTCTGCATCCAGTGATTACTTGTTGTTGTTAGGTGCCCTCGAGTCCCTATCTGACTCATAGCGACCCTCATAGGGTTTTCAATGGCTGACTGTTTTGGGATTGCCTTGGGAGTGGATTGCCAGGTCCTTCTCCCATTTTTGTGGTGCTGGGAATTAAACTTAGGACCCCAGGCACTGCAGCGCAGCGCTCTACCAACTGAGCTAAATCCCAGCCCCAGTGATTACTTAGCCAACTCAAAATGCACTGCAATTTTAAGACATGGATTTCGTCTCTGCAGCACGAGCTTGGTGAGATGCCAGTTCTGCCCCCATGTTGTGTGGCCTCTGCTCCCAGGCAGGACATGCCGTCACCGCCTCTTAGCCCCCAGCTTCCTTACCTGCTGGATCATCTCTGGATGCTGCTGCATGATATGCAGAAAGCGGTCACTCTCCTGGTTCAGGGGTGTTGTCCTCTTCTTGGTGCTACGCGACAGCTGCTTGAAGAGGTACGTCACGATGTGGTCCAGGCAAGAGCAGCAGCCTGTGCATACCATGGTGTCTGGAAGCAAGGGACAGGTGGAAAAGCAGGAATGTTGAGCTGCTGATGGTTCTTAAGTATAAACATAGATTAGCCTTGGCTGAGATCCCATGGGAGTACCCAGATAACCTGGGAAATCAGCCAAGTCTACTGCTCAGGATGATACCTGCTAACTTCCATACAGCAAGGCCCAATTTCTAACTCTGAAATTGAGTGTGTAGTAACAGATAATATACATAAATATTATTAAAATTATTGGCTCAACATGTTTTGGATGTCTTTTGATTAAAAAAAAAAAAAAAAAAAAAGAAGAAGAAAAAGGAAAGAGTAAATAAACAGGCCAGGCATAATGGTTCATGCCTGTAATCCCAGTAACTCAGGAGGCTGAGGCAGGAGGATCACAAGTTCAAGGCCAGGGGCAGCTTGTGTAACTTAAAGAGACTATGTCTCAAAAAGTAACAAAAGGCCTTGGGGTGCACCTCAGTGACAGAATGCTTGCAAAGCATGTGTGTGGTCCTGAGCTGAAGCTGCCAGTACCGCCAGCCCCCCAAAAAACCCCCAAAATCACTAATAATTTACATTCAGCAAGTTCTTCACTTGTGCCAGATACTGTGCTAAGTAGTTTACAGGTATTGTCTCTAATTTATCCTCCTGAGAACTGAGAACTTCAAGAGGTAGATGTTCCATTTGACACACAGAAAAACAGGCATGGAGAGGTTATGAGATTTGTCTAAGATCACATTGCTAGAAACTGAAAGAGCTGTGATTAGGATCTACAAGTCTGAAGTGTGAGCCTCTGCTCTAAGTTACTTGGGGATGTCATCAAACCTAGCTTCATAATAGCCTGTGAACATCAACGTTTGTTAGATTAGGGTACGTACTGCTTTACCTCCAAAGCATTTTAGGGGTAGGGAGCCATGACCCATCTATGCTTTTTCCCAAGGGAACACAGCAATATTACCTATGGACTGAATGCTGACTAGGTGAGGCCATAGGGCTGATCCATGAATGCTTGAAGTAATAAACAATTTTCTCTGATTCCTGAGGAACTCACAGTTTGTGGAGAGACCCCTTTATTTTCAAGGAGATATAAAACAGATTCCCAAAAGCAAGGTCGGATACCTTGACTGGACTATACTATATATGGCTATGCTTCCCCTGTCCCAAAGAAGATGAGTATGTATCCCGGAAGTGGCACAAAGGTGTGGAAATCACAAGTAATCCAAAAAGTCATTTTCTGCTGAGCATGGTGGCACATGTCTAATCCCAGCAATTTGGGAGGCAGAGGCAGGAGGTTCACATGGTTGAGGCCAGAGGCAGCCTATGTAATTTAGTGAGACCCTGCCTTAATTTAAAAAATAAAAAAGGCTCCTGGGCACTGTGGAGCATGCCTGTAAATAATGCTAGCAACTCAGGAGGCTGAGACAAGAGGATCGCAAATTCGAGGCCAGAGGTAGTCTGTGTAGTTTAGAGAGACCCTGTCTTAAGATAAAAAATAAAAAGTGGGCTGAGGATGCAGCTCAGTGTTACAGCACTTGCAAAAGCATGTGTGAGTGCCTGGGTTCAACTCCCCAGTACCACAAGATGAACAAACAAACAAAAAAACCCCAAACACCAAAAAACCAAAATACAAGCCAGAAGTGGAGGCTCACACCTGTAATCCCAGCAACACGGGAGGTAGAAGCAGGAAGATCACAAGTTCGAAGTTAGAGGCAGCCTGTGTAATTTAGTG
Source organism: Pedetes capensis (assembly GCA_007922755.1). Classification (NCBI taxonomy): domain Eukaryota; kingdom Metazoa; phylum Chordata; class Mammalia; order Rodentia; family Pedetidae; genus Pedetes; species Pedetes capensis. Next base: position 654,002 of record VMDO01000005.1, read on the forward strand.
AGATCCTATCTCAAGATAAAAAAATAAAAAATGGGTTGGGGGAACAACCCAGTGGTAGAGCACTGAAAAGTATGTGTGAGACCCTAGGTTCAACCCCCTAGTACTGCTAAAAAAAAAAAAAAAAAAAAAAAAAAAAAAAAAAAAAAAAAAAAAAAAAAAAAAAAAAGAAGCAACATCATCAAAAAACAAAAACAAAAACAAAACAAACTCCCCTCAAAACCCCAAACAAATCCACCAACCAACCAAAACCCCAATGTGATTATTTGGAATATATATGATTGTCCTGCAGCTAACCTAATCTTATTTTTGTTTTGTTCAGCCTAATACAAAAATGTACTTTACTCTCTGAACATACTCTCTGAACACCTGTTAAAATTTCTGGGAGGTGACCTAGAAACAAAATGGTTGACAGGAACAGAATGGACTAGGGTGAACAGGCTTAGGGAGCTGGCCACGTAAAACTGCTCTGCGGCCTTCACTGTCCTCAGACGACAGTCTCAACACCCAGAGGTGGCTGAGGCCCTGCCAGATTTCACATTTGCTTGTTTCTCTCTTCCTTTCATTCTTCTCTAACTCTTCTGCACTGGCCACCTGGATTTCCTGGTTCCTTCTTGCCTACAGGTGCCAGTGCTTGCTGTTCCTGCTACTGGGAACCCAGGTGATGCCTGTCCAGCTTTTACATGGACACTGTGATGCCAAGCCTTCCCTGAACCCCCCTCCTCAGTACCAGGTGTTCAAGTGTTCTCAAGGGCATATGCAGCACTTTGTACTCCTGTCATAGCATGAAAAGGGTAAACAGCAGGTCTACTTATGTGTCTTTCTTCCAATAGATGAAAAGCTCTTTAAGGACAGGGACTGTTATTAGGGGCTGTTGAGTCAAGTATGACTCATAGTGATCCTACTTACAACAGAACGAAACACTCCCTGACACTGTGCTGTGTCTGGCACTATGTCAGTGCTTCTCTGCTATTCATACAGTTTTCGATGGCTGATTGTTTCAAGAGTGGGCTGTTGGGCCCTTTTCCAAAGCCTATAGCACCTGGTATTCCCAGGCAGTCTCCCATCCACAGACTGACCAGGCCTGACCCTGCTTAGCTTCGGAGATCAGACAGGATTGGACACCATGTTGGTATGGCTGTAGACAGGAACATGGACTAGGTAATGTTGACTACCATATTCTCAGTGCTTCATACAGTGCCTGGTAGCTAGGAGTGGATCAGTAAGTACTTGCTGGATGACAATGTACCATGACTATTGTACTCTTACTAGGGCCAACTCCCCAAAGGACTAATCCTATTGGACACTGGTAAGCAGTACAAACTAGCCAATCCGGGTGCTTACCAAGTGCAGTAAGTCCTTCCGAAATAGAAGAGAGAATATACATGATGACATGCGGTTCCAGGCTTGCAATAAAGTTCATATGGTCCTGGGTCAGGACTTCCAGTAGTGAATAGTAAGACTGGCTGAGCTTGGGGTAATCCTGTGGGAAAGGAGAAGGGCAAAAATCAGCCTAGGCTCTTTAACCTTCAGCATGAAGGAAAAAGGCCTAAATAAAATTGCAGTAAAATCGCTCATTTCCTTTCTGTCGGGAAAACAAGACTTGGTCAACTTGGTTACAGCAGAAAGGGACTCCCTTTGTTGTTTCTTAAAAGAAACATTCAAGCCATCGTGATGGTGCACATCTGTAATCCCAGCACTCAGGAGGGTGAGACTCGAGGATTGCTATAAGTTCAAAGCCAGCCTGGGCTATACAATGAGTATCAGACAAGCTGCGGCCATACAGTGAGACTTTGTCTCAAAAGAGAAAGGGGGTGGGAAGGAGAGAGTCAATCATAGCGTTGGGGGGAAAAACCCACTAAACCTGATGATGGGTAAGATGCTGCCAATGAAGCTTAGGGCTTACCAGGAGGTCACTGTGGGGAATAGAGAGGAGCAGCTTGATGAAAGTCTGTAGAGCGTTGTCCAGGGCATCGTCTCCATAGAGACGGAAGACTCCAAAATTGACGTAACTCCCACTGAGAGCAGCCTTCAGCATGGAGAAGCAGATGGAGATGCCCTTAAGCTTCAGGGCATAGACCTGATCCTTTGGCACCTCTCCTAGTGTCAGGATGCGATTGCCTGAGTAGACAAGTATAAATATTTATCCAACTGTGTTGTAACTGGAAGTTTTTTAACCACCTCAACCTTCTTATCCAAGGACAGGCCTTTGGTGGTAGCTGACGCTAAGACGTATGTATGGGGAATGCTGTCTTGGCTACTTCCAGAGCTAGCCGACACCACACACTGCTTCATTCACTTCTGAAGGCATGTCCCTCTAAAGTACCTACCATACATTGTTATCATCTTGCTGGTTTCTCGGAAGAGTAAGATGCCATTGGGGGAAGAAACGTCAAACTGGAGTCGCTGGGATCTGAGCAGAGAACGCAGAGAGAAGAAAAAGTCAAAGGAGTTGTCTTGGAAGACTTGGGTGCCAGAGCTCTCAGTGTACCCTGGGTGATCCTGCACTAAGACTACAGACTGCCTATCCCAATGAGAGAAGAACCAAAATTTTAAACCAACGATGTAGTTTATTTCTTGAAGCCCAACATACTATATTCAAGTTCTGCTGCTCAAAAAATGAAAACATTGAAAGAAGGAAGGAAGAAAGAGAAGGAAAGGAGGTAGTAGGCAAAATTACTTTATTTGATTAAAATATAGTTTCTACTAGTTACTTCTTGGTACTAACTCACAGGCCTTCAGACATTAATTGACACCTACCTTTATGGTTTTAGTGGCAACTCAGGGAGGGGTAAAGCGTTGCTACCATTTAATAAGAAGATATAAAGGGATTTGCAGTGCTGCATTATTCAGAATTAGGCAGGAAAGGAACACTTTTTTTTTTTTTTTGTGGTTCTTGGGGGTGAACCCAGGGCTTTGCACATACTCTTTACAAGTGCTCTATCACAGGGCTGCACCCCTAGCCCATTTTTAATTTTTTTTTTTTTGCGCAGGGCCTCGCTCTTGCATGCTTTGCAAGTGCTGGACCACTGAGCTGCACCCCCAGCCCCCCCCCCTTTTTTTTTTTTTTTTTTTTTTTAACTTTTTGAGACAGGGTCTTGCTAAATTATGCAGACTGCCTCTGGTCTCGAATTTGCGATCCTCCTGCCTCCGCCTCCGAGTCACTGGGATTACAGGCAGATTATAGGCGTGTGCCACCGTGCCCGGCCCCATTTTTAAGTCAGCTTCTCATTAAGTTATGCAGGCTGTCTCTGGCCTTGAACCCTTGATTTTCCTGGCTCCCAAGTTGCTGAGATTATAGGTGTGTGCCACCACACCCAGCTAAGAACCCATTTTTAACAACTGTAGTTTTTAGTTCCTGAGTCAGACCCAATTTGATGGCACTTAACAACTCTGTAAGACTAGAAAGCCTCTTCTTTGGTCTACTCTACCATTAAGTGAGCCTGCAGCCATAGCCCTGTGGCATCCGATCCCATCAGATCTCGGAAGCTAAGCAGGGTCCGGCCTGGTTAGTACCTGGATGGGAGACCGCCTGGGAACACCAGAAGCTGTAGGCTTGGGAGAAGGACCTGGCAACCTCCTCCCAAAAATCAATCTGCCATTGAAAACCCTATGAACAGCAGGGAAGCACTGACAATAGTGTTTCCCCTGTTGTACAGAGGGTCGCTATAAGTCGGATACGGACTCGATGGCACCTAACAACAACAACCATTAAGTGAGCTTCATGTGACTCAAGTTGGTTAGGCCTCAGACCCAGGGGCTTTTTGTTTTGTTTTGTTTTCTGTAACTGGGGCTTGACCCAGGGCCCCATGCATTCGAGGCAAGCGCTCCAACACTGAGCTGCACCCTCAGAATCCCCCTTTTTCTTCTTTTTTTCCCTTTATTGATAAATGTTGGTGGGGTACAGAGTAATACTGCTATTTGTTTTTTCCATCACACAACTATTATATCACTTTTGGTTACACTTCCGTCAACTTACAAAGCTTATGGAACCTTTTGACTAACACGTAGGAGAACTCATGCATATAGGGGTTATATCCCCTATTTCTCCCATGTACTCAAGTCGCACTGTTTCCGTAGAGATTATCCTCCCCCTTTATCCCTTTACATTGTTTCTTCTCCCCTTTCCACCTTCCAGTGTTCACTTCCCTTTGCGTGTACCATCCCTCTTTCTTTCTACTCTTTATATTTTCCTTTTGCTAAGTTTAATTGTGCATTTTTATATATCTACTTATGTATAGGTTTTTTCTTCCTTTAAGATTCAGCTCCCATGAGTGAGAACATAAGGTATTTCTCTTTTTGAAGCTGTGTTCATTCACTGAAGATGATATTCTCTAGTTCCACCCATTTTGCTGCAAATGACCTCACTTAATTATTTTTATTGGTGAGTAACGCTCCATTGTGTATTGTTGTTGTTAGGTGCCGTCGAGTCGTGTCCGACTCATAGCGACCCTCATAGGGTTTTCAGCGGCAGATTGTTTCGGGATTGCTTTGGGAGTGGGTTGCCATGTTCTCCCATTTTTGCGGTGCTGGGAGTCAAACTCAGGACCTCAGAGATTGCAGTGAGCTAAATCCCAGCCCTCCATTGTGTATATGTACCTTAATTTTTTAATCCATTCTTCTGTTGATGGGCATCTTGGTTGGTTCCCTATCCTTGCTATTGTGAAGAGTGCTGTATTAAATATGGAGATGCAGGTGTCTCGACGACTTGTCTCCCTTTGGGTATATTCCCAAGAGTGGTATAACTGGGTTGTGTGGCAGTTCTATTTTTAGTTTTCCCCTCCGCCCCTTTTTAATTTTGAGGCAAAGTCTTGCTAAATTACACAGGCTGGCCTTGAACCTGTAATCTGTCTCAGCCTCCTGAATCGCTGGGATTACAGGCATACACCATGGTGCCCAGCTTCCAGGAGCCCTTCTTGACCTTCCCCTTTCCCCTCAATAAATCCATTGAGATCTAGTTTAAATATATGCCCTGAACCCATTTACTTCCTTGTAGTCTCCCTGTTTCCACTCTTGCTCCACTACCATCCATTTTTCACATGGCGGGTAGCTAGAATACTTTAAAATGATGACCATTGTCATTGTAAATGACCATTTACAACCTTGCTTAAAATACCCTAACAGCTTCCAATGCAGTGAGGATAAATACCCATTCCTCACTACTGTTGTGCCAAGGCAGTACGAAATCTTGCCTCTACCTACCAGTGTGACTCCCTCCACCACAGTCTCTGCTAACTCACCAGACCCCAGCCAGAGTGACATTTTTCTGTCAAGCCCCAGGAAGCTCAAGCTATCTTAGGACATTTGCAGTGCTGTTGTTTAGAACATCCTTTATCTTTGCAGGACCACCAAAATCTTTCTTGTCATTCAGATGGCAACTTAAGCATCGCCTTCTGTAAGAGACCTTTCCTGAGGCCTACCCCCTTCTATTTTATTACCTTATTTTTTTTTTCACAGCACTTCCTCACTGCCTAAACTTATCTTCAGCTGAGGTTTAGTTCAACTGGTAGAGCGCCTGCTCTGCACTCTCTGAGGACCTGGGTTCAACCCCAGGCACCACAAAAATGGGAGAAGGATGTGGCAGTCCACTCCCAAAACAATCAGCCACTGAAAACCCTATGAGGGTCATTATGAGTTGGAACTGACTCGATGGCACCTGGCAGCAACTGATCTTCTGTACTCATTTTCTGTCGTCATCAATAAGGGCAGAGCTTCTGTCCAACACACTATGAGCTTCTTTGGCAAAGAGTGGTGCACTCTAATGTCTAGTTTTTTTATTTTCAATTTTTAATTTTTAAAAATGTGTAGTTTGTATATGAATAACTCTTTGAATGTAAGCCTCATGGGAGATTACAGCCTTTCTGAGTAATCCCCACTCCCTCACTGCAGTAGTTTTAAAATTAATTCTCTCAGCAATGCCTTGAGAACCAGATGTATATACATGTAATCTAGCAAAGCTAAGGTGCTGGCTTTTCCCTCTAAATTATTGGGCAAATCTAAAATTTGCTGTTTTGGAAATCCAACCCCCCCCCCCCCCCAGTACTGTGTGTGCTAAACAAGTGTTCTACCATTGGGCCATGCCTCCAGGCCCTTTTTTGTTTTTTACTTTGAGACAGGGGTCAAAAATATTATTTCAGGTTCTCACTAAGTTGCATAGGTTTGCCTTTGGCCTTGAGCCTGTAATCTTTCTGCCTCAGGCTCCTAAGTAACTGGGATTACATGCATGTGCCACACCTGGCCTCTTTTTAAAGACATAAATCGTTACTGGTCTAGCTGCAATTTGCCTAATAAGTTTCTTATTAAGAAAAGGCAGTATCTACCACATCCTTCTCCATTATCTCTACTTTGAAATATGACTGATAGGGCACCAGTACCAAATGTTAACTTCTGTGTGTGGGGGCAGGGAAATCAGAATCTTCATTGCCAAATTTACTTCTTATGTGGCTAGGGATATCCTTTCAAACGAACACACACACACATAAATCTTTAGAGGTTTCACAGTTGAGAGCAGTGTATCTTACTATTTCCCACGAATTGTCCACAAAATGAGATAAAGCAAATCCTCTCAGGGCTTTTTCAAAAAAATTCATGTGTCTTTTGAATGTCTTCCTCCTATTTACCTGTTATGAACCAATTCAGCCATCAGCTTGAGCACAGGTGTGGTGCAGGCTGGATCATGGTACCAGAGCTCAATTGCCCGCTGGAGAATTGGCATGTAGGATGGATATCTGTAAATGAGGAGCTAAGGAAGAAATTCGGAGTCCAGAAAGACAGAATTTAAAATAATTTCTTAACACAAACTCAAATTATGGGTCTCTACTTTCCTGTTTCTTGCCTGTTAACCCTGGGGTCCTTCCACCTGTAAAATACAGACGTGGCCATATCATTTAATCTGTAACAGGCATCAAATAATACATTTTAACTTACACAGTGCCTTTCTGCTGAAGAGCATAATGCAGTTCATATTGTTATTTATCCTTTACCACCTCTATGCTGTGACAGGGAACCAGCTATTTCCTTTATGTAACTACTGGAGAAACAGGCACTCAGATTTGAAATGATCCATTTAAGGTTATGAAGTCAGTTAAGATTCCCTAACTCCTAATTTTTTTTTTTTTTTTTAGCCTGCAGCCGTAGCCCCGTCAGACCTCGGAAGGTAAGCAGGGTCGGGCCTGGTTAGTACCTGGATGGGAGACCGCCTGGGAACACCAGATGCTGCAGGCTTGGGAGAAGGACCTGGCAACCCCCTCCCAAAAATCAGTCTGCCATTGAAAACCCTATGAACAGCAGGGAAGCACTGACAATAGTGTTTCCCCTGTTGTACAGAGGGTCGCTATGAGTCAGATACCAACTCGACGGCACCTAACAACAAGGATGAAGCGACTCTCTTTTTTAAATTTTGTGGTACTGGGGGCCTTAACCAGGAGCAAGCACATACTTTGCAAGTGTTCTACTACTGAGCTGTAACCCTTTTTAATTTTTTCATCTTGAGACAGTGTCTTGCTGAATTACATAGGCTGCCTTTGGCCTTGAACTTGCCATCCTCCTGCTTCTGCCTCCTAAGTAGCTGGGATTAGAGGCGTGAGCCACCATGCCCAGCTGAAATCTCTCTCTTTTCTAAGTGTAGCAAAATCCATGTCTAGCAGTTCCACAGTGGTGTTCAATTCACCGGATATTTATATCTTGCACCCGGAGGAGAAACTGGGAATGACTTCATTCACATCCCAATCTCAGGCACATTATGTCATAAGACCACTGTGCAATGGCAACTTACACGATGTATGCTAGACCTTTTGGGTGACTCCTCATCTTCTTGCCTCATTCTCGCAGCCCCCTCGCCCCCCCCCCACCAACTCCGTATCACCTAGTTACACTCCAGTGAAGGCTTGTGTAGTACACTCCTATATGAGTTAGGATACATCCATTCAAACAGCATCATGAAGCTGGTCTTGGCATTGAAGGCAAAAGCTATCCCTCTCAGGTCTCTCACGAGGCCAACTAGAGTTCGCTGTAGTAGAAGGCAAAAACATGTTAGAATAGAAGGAAAATCAAACTTACAACCATCTTATGGGGGTTTCACACATTGTAATCAAATTCTTCCATAGTTCAACAGATACTCCTCTTCAAATATTCTGAATCAATTTCTTCCATGCCAGAATGGACTTTTTTTACATGAAAAATTAGTTTTGAAAAGCTTGTTATACAGGTTGAACATCATTCATTAGAAAATCTGAAATCTAAAATGTTTCAAAACCCAAAATTTGTTTTGGATGGGGAAATGCTGGGGCTTGAACCTAGGGCCTCATACATGCTAGGCAAGCATTCTAACACTGAGCTATACCCAAAGTCATGCCAAGATCCAAAACTTTTTGAGTGTGAACATACTCCTACTAGAAAGCTCCACACTGTGAAACTTTGTTTCATACACAAAATTATTAGCATGTACAAAGCCCTGAGTTTGACCCCCAGCATGGAGGGGGAAAAAAAACCTCACACACAAAAATATTTAAAGATGATACAAAATTACCTTTAGGCTATGTGTATAAGGTATATATGAAACATAAATGAATTTTTTGTTTAGACTTAGGTGCCATTTCCAAGATACCTCATGTATATGCAAGTATTCCAAAATCTGAAATCTGAAATGCTTCTGGTCCAATTATTTCAGATTGGGACACATGACTCCTAGCAAAAATAAAGCTGAGGTGTTGTTTTTCTTCTTCAGTGCTACAGATCAAACCGATAGCCTGACATATGCGAGGCTACACTGAGATACACCTCCAGCCCAGGCTGATTAAGTTTTAAAGATACCAGCGTGATAAATCAGCTGGGCATGGTAGCATACACCTGTAATCCCAACTATTGAGAGGCTGAAGAAGGAGGATCCAGAGTTTGAGGTCAGCCTGGGCTACATAGTGAGTTCCAGGCCAGCCTGGGTTACAAAGTGAGACCTTGGCTCAAATAAAAACAAAACCCCGCAAAACCAAAAGCCCAAACAAACTAATCAGAAACCCCCCCCCCCAAAATCTTAACAATAAAAACTTGAAAAACAAAAACCAAAACACCATGATAAATCATATGTAAAAAAATAGCTCATTCAAAAAGGCAGAAAAAAGACCCACAGAAGAAAAGGTAGAAGAGCCATATATCCTAAAGGTCTTTATCTTAAAGGAACTCAAACCCTACTAGGAGGAGATAAGGAGAGACTATATGGTACCTTCCTTTTGACTGGGTGTCTGGAAATAAGACTGACATGTTGAACCTTGGAGTTTTAAGTACTATACTCTTACCTTTTCCAGAAAAAGCGGGTGAGGCTTATAGAGCAAATAACTTGCCTCTCATGCTCATGTTGTTAGGTGGAAGGATGGCTCAGGATAGGACTCATAACACACACCATGAATCCAAATCCAATACTTTTTCTCCATAGATTTTTTTTTTTATTGTTGTTTTTGAGACGGCCTTACTATGTAGCCTAGACCAGCTTTAAACTCACTTCAGCCTCCCAAATGCTGGGATTATAGGTGTGTGCCACCATGCCTGGCTTCTCAATAGAACTCTTACTTGGAGATTCTCAACAGTAATAAGACTGCTTTTAAAAGCTCCTGGTCATCAGTATGATGGAGAAGGTAGCATATTTGGGGATTCTGACTGATTTGGCAAAAAACTGCTGCCCTTCAATCCACAATCTACTTTAACCTGAGTTATATTCCCGAGCTGATACCATGAGTTCAACTTTCCAAGTCTAAGACATGGTCTATCTAAATGACTTGTTACATGGGACATGAAAAAGATGTGGGTGACCACTGCATTTCATAGCCAAGATAGTTCTTTGGGGTAATTTTATTTACTTTGTATGGAACTAACATGATGGGAAAAGAGCTGATGCTTACTGATAGCCTCAGTTAAGTCACTGACATTGGTTGATACTATAGCCTAAATTACTGATATGTTCCACCATAATCATCTCCCCTTTGAGTAGCACCTGTCTCAGACCCCAAAACACAACTATAAAGGAAAGAAAGCTGGACAAAGTGGTGTTGCTCTCTGACTACTCTGCTGATTTGAACATAAAAACCTAAGGGGCTTTTAAAAGACGAATGTCAGGTAAAACCTGGCATTTTTTTTTTTTCTGGCAATACCCCTGGTTATTTGGTGGCTCTATTGGTCAGCCTGGGTGCACTCAGGACAATGCAAAAGGCACTACCAGTGTTAACATCCTGATACCTTCTCCTTTTAGCCGAGGCATCTACAGGACAGGAGAGTAAGTGTGTTGTGTGAAGCAAAAAGATGAGGAAAGCAACAATCAAATGACAATTCTGAGAGCCAGAAATTCAGAACGGAAAGGAACTTAAAAATCCATGCATATGGAAATTCAAAGACACATCTTAATGGGAATGAGAAATTATAAAGAACTGAGTGATAATGAAAACATTACATATTAAAACTAAGGGATTTCAAGATTTATTTCACAACAATGTACAAATACTTAACACTACAATACACATAAAATAGTTAAGATAGTAAAATCTGTGTTTTTTTTTCCTTAACCACAATTTGAAAAAACAAAACAAAACAAAAAAAACCTTGTGGAATAATATGCCTAGAGGCACTTATACTTTTATGTGATTATACTAGGAAAGAGGAAGGGCTACAAAGTTAAGTAGTCAGAACAACAGAGTAACTCTGAGGAAAACATGAAAACAAAGACTAGAAATGAATGAAATAAAAAATATAGGTAAAACAGAACTAAAACAAAGCCAAAAAATGCTTCGCTTTGTTTTTTTGCAAAGATTAATAAAATCTGACAAATCTCTGGCACAACTTATTTAGAAAAACAGTGAAGGTATTAATAAGCAGCATTAAAAATGAAAAGGGGACATAATTAAAGATGCAGCAGAGATAGAAAACTATAAATAACTTTATGCTAATGCATCTAAATATTCATAAAAAATTCTAAGCTCTGCTTAAGAATACACTTTGGTATAAAAGTGAGACTTTGTAAATCTCTATTGGTTCTTTGAATTTAAAATCCCAAGAGCCCAAGAGATTAAGTTAAAAGCTAACACGTGGATAGTTTGTGGACAAGCACAATTTTCAGCAGTGCTAGCTAATCTGGACTCTACCAGGGACTGCCCTCAACCAGAAGCCAGTCAGTTGGTGGGTGAAGGACTCACCTTTGCCTCTTGCTCGTTGAAACTGTTAGTGCTAAACATCTGGGCCACAGCCTCAAATGCTGCTGTGAGTGGCAGCATGAACTGTTCGTACTGATCTTCGTCCTCTCCTGCAAGGGAAACAACCCTGGGTGTGACCCCGATACCAACAACTCTAAGCTGTGTATGCCTGAGAAGTAAGAAGGGATGAAAGATGAGCAGGCCCCAGGATAATTCGAGGCGTCCCTTTATTATCCCAACAAATGCTAGTAGTAAACTAAGAATCAAATGTACATACAGAAGCAGAAATTTTAAACTAAAAATGACAAGAACTGTCTAGTGCAGGGATGTCCTAAGTTTCTGGGGTGGAGCCAATTATCAGAGACTTTCATATAAGGCACTAAGCAATCTGTTTATTTTGTCTTCAATGAAAACTAGTCAGTTGAGAAAGGATGAAGACTGGTGTGTGAGAAATAGGTACTTGTGAAGGCTTTACTCTCATTCATTTTCCCCCCTCAGTACTAGGGGCTGAACCCAAGGCCTTGAGCATACTTTGCAAGTGCTCTACCATTGAGCTGGATTCCCAGCCCTTTTTTGATCCCCTCCCCCTCCCCCCGGTACTGGGGGTTGAACCCAGGGCCTTGCGCCTGCATGCTTTGCAAGTGCTGGACCACTGAGCTGCACCCCCAGGCCCCCCCCTTTTTTTAACTTTTTGAGACAAGGTCTCGCTAAATTATGCAGACTGCCTCTGGTCTTGAATTTGCAATCCTCCTGCCTCCGCCTCCCAAGCCACTGGGATTACAGGTGTGCGCCATCGCACCTGGCGTTGATTTTTTTTTTTTATCTTGAGACAGGGTCTTGCTTAATTACACAGGCTGCCTCTGGCCTCGACCTGCAATCCTCCTGCCTCTGCTTCCTGCATTGGTGGGATTACAAGTATGTACCATTGTGCCTGGCTCTCGTTTTTCTTTTCTTAGCAATCTTTCATAAACTTAAGTTTCATGTCATCTTGGTAGGATTAAATTCAAATAGCTCAAATTTGGAATGATACCACTGAGCTTCAATTATGAGTTGAACCAAACTGCTACCATCACCACTAGTGCTACAAGGGAGATTAAACCCTCCTGGTTAATATGTGCTAGCGGCCTGGCTGAAAAAAAATCTTTGCCGTCTCAGGTGGGTTTGCATCTCAATGTGGAGAGGAGTAGTATCTGGCCACAAGATACATTTGGGAATCTCAATGCACAATTCCCTTATTTTACAGATGAGGAATATGAAGAGAAAATTAAAAAAGAAAATAATTTTAGACATGATCTCACTGTGCTGCTCAGGTTGGCTTCAAACTCGTGCTACTCCTGCCTTAGCCTCTTAGTTAGCTGTTCCCAGCATGAAGAGAATTTAAAAACCACTGCATTATCAAGATGGAAACTTTTGGAATATACTATTATTCTCTTCCAGTTATAGGGAGCATGATGTGTTCTTGGTGAAATAAGACTGTTATTTCAGATTGTTTTCTTACTGTTGAAACAACAGAGAATACTTCTCCCACATCTAGTATTCTGTCCTCATATATCAACTTAGAACAGTGCCGGATGACTTCGTGAGCCTCTAGGGTTTATTGCAGTACCTAAATCCACCATGAGGAGACGCCCAAGTGCCGTGTAGAAGGTAGTCCGACACCGCATGTCTGTCAGGTTGGATTGATTGTTAATACCCAAAAATGAAAAGTGCTCGCTCTATTGAAGAAAAGAAAACAAGTTAAAAAGGTAAAAATATAAGTTAGAGGCAGAAAGCAAGCCAGTAATTTCAGAATTACTGAGCTCTTTCAAATTAATGGCTCTACAGTCATTCCTTAAAGAGCTGAGGGTATTTTTATTTTTTAAAATTACCACAGTTGTTACCTACTACTAATTTATCCAAAGAGCAAAGAGTAGTAGGTGACTTTAACATAGCCCAGGTTATCCTGATCCCAAGGGGCAGCTCTGTGGACAGTGAGTGTAATGTGGCAGTGTGATGGGAGTCAGGAATCAATCTTTGCTGTAGCAGTAACCAGGAGTTCAATGTAAACAGCTACTTTGTATGTTGATGATGATGATGATGATGATGATGTGTGTGTGTGTGTGTGTGTGTGTGTGTGTGTGTGTGGCTGGAGGGAGGACAAAAAGAAGGGCTAAGATCACTCACCGTGTGATTGTTCAGCATGAACTGTACGGCACTAAGCTTTACTAGCTTCCTTACGCTACTGTACGTAAAGACAAAGGGCGAAGGTCAAGGAAAGTGCAGCAAACTAAGAGACTTCGAGGAGGATGGAAACATTCCAGGATTAAGTAGAGTTTATCCAAAAATCTTATTTTTCTAAACCACATATCACTGCCAAAGGGGAAATAATGTGTTCTCTTCTTAGCAGTATTCAACTAATCAGTAAGAGAACACCCATACCAAACTTCTGTCTGTGAGAAAATCAGAATCACGAGTTAACAGCAGTTATTAGTCAGGATCATGACTATCCTATGGTGGCTTTTCTTGGCAGGGGCTCCAAGAGGGAACTTAAGCCTTAAAGCCCTCTCTAAGGCATCCACTATATCAGGAATGAATTTCTGTCCTATTCAGCACGGCACTAGCTATGAACAATCTTTGAGAAAACTGAGGAAAAATGTGACTCAAGCAATTTTATAGTGTTTCCTGTTCTTGGTAGAACCTGGTTGTGAAGAGCTGTCCCAGAGCAATTCAGGCTTTGAGGCATTATCCAAGTCGAGAGGCAGCACAGCCGCTTTTTCAGTTGGAAAGCTTGGCATCAGGACGTTTCCACCAATTAGCTGAGGGACGTTGTTTCCACTGAGGATTAGGCACATCGAATGTACCAGGGACCTAGGTCGCTTGGGTATTTCTGCACCTTAGGACCAGCTAGGGATAAGTCTGTAGTGAACTATTAGGTTGTGAACTGGCTCAATTTTGGGGTCTAGAATTATTCTGGATTCAGGGTAGATACTGCCTTTGGCTCCTAGGAAAGTAGAAGATACGTGAGTACCTACTATAGCTAAGTTAAAATGGCAATGGCAGGAGGCCATGACTTCTAAAACTGGTTACACCACAGTTCTGCCTGCACAGAAGCTGACTTAAAAAGGATATCCAATGGAGAGGTCATTAAGAAGCTGTAGTGTCTTGGAGGTGATTGGTTCACAACGGCCCCAATACTTCAAGTTGGTGATGCTGGAGGACAAAAAGAAAACAAAACAGAGACACTTTTGATTTGCCTGGTTTCCTGGAGGGTTAAGAGAAGAAGAAATCACCCATCAAAAGTCACCACACATCTGCATCACCAATTCACAGACATCACGACCACAAAAAGAAAAAAAAAAAATTAAAATAGGTATAAAATCTCCGTACTTACATTTGGTTGACTAGAAAAATTATCCTTCAGATAATCTTCACTACTTGGTTCCAAAGCTACACTGGCCCATACCCAGGCCCTTGGAATTCTGGGGCACTCCAGGGCTGATTTCTGCAGCAAGGGTAAGAGATTTCTGCGGCAGTGATAACATGCAGACTTATGCAATTCTGCACCTGCACCATCCACTGTCAGCTGCAGAATTCTAGTAGCCCTTGCTTCTGGATTCTTGGCTGGCAGAGTCCTTTAGACCTCCTTTTCTTTTTCCATCTTAAATTATTAACCAGCTCATGGATATGAGTTGTTTAGGGCTGGGACAGTTATTAAGGAGGCAAAATGTCACTTTGCACACAGCCCTGGGTAATATATTTGGCTCCTAGTGTGTGCTTTGATAAATTGAGCTCCTAAAAAGGGGAAATGTAACCAAAGAGGCATAACTTAAAAAACAAAAACAAAAACAAAACCAGAAAAAGGGCCAATTAGGAGCACCAACTTTGAAGACAGTTTCAACAACAGCACTAGATTTTGAGATTAAAGACTCTCAGAGGGTGTGATGCTTCCTGAGAGGAGTAAGCCCATCTGAAAGTAGGGCTCTCCCATAAGGGCCAGGCATATAGCTAATGGAAATCAGCGACAGAATGCTAATGCCTAGTCTAGGCACCCTGGGCAGTTCTGCGGTTGAGCAGGAGGCTGAGCACCCATCACTGGGGAGGAAGCTCCATTTTGCTAATGCCATGACAGGGTTTCGCCTGTGATTCCAGAGGCTGAAGAGGAGATCCTGCAAGATTCTGTACAAGCCTGGAATGCTCTGGGGCCGGGCCATATCTCTAAGCACAGCTTGTCACACACTCAAATGCACAATTTTCTGACGCAAACGATCAATGCTGGAATACCAAGGCAGTGGTAGCACAATGCCAAGATCACATTTTACAGTTGCAACAGGACTGCAAGGGCCTCTTGCTGAGGGCAAGCTGAAACACTTACATTTTTCCTATGAAGACGCTTAGGACCATGGTCTCATCATTCAAACCCAGAACTTCTGAGAGTCGGCGGTACAGCTGGTGTCATGGTGAAGAGAAAAGAACCGGAAAACATGGATTAGAACAATCACATTCTAGGACAGTTTGTGTTCATACTCGGGTTAAGATATAGGAAGAAAACAGTACTGGGGAACACTTGCTGAAAGGATGGGCCAGCTTCAAGTATCACTAAACACTGGGTAGAGGCTGAGCTCCATTCCTGGTCCCCTTCAATCCTAAAATCACAAAAACACTGCTCAAATCTCCGGCTGCTCTGACGGTTAATTCACGTAGACAGACTCAGAAGTGCCAGTTTGGGGGAGAATAACAAATGTTTTGACTGGCCATTTGTTAAAGCACATGGAGCACCACAGAAATGGACCCAATTCTTTGATGAGTCTCAGAATTCTACAGACTAAGAAAAAACATTTGGATTATTCCAATACATAAAATCTGGAGGCTGTATCTTAACTGCTATCAACTGTTTCCCTCAATCAGCAATTCCACATGCAAGAAGCAAGAACTAAATGGAGCCAAATGTGAGTCTGTTACCTTCGAGGATTTCTGCACCTGGTCCCCAATGTAGATCTTGCGAAACTGCTCAAAAAAGCTCAGCATGGCCAGTTCAAGCTTCTCATTACCCGCCTGAGCCAAGCGAGAATCTGTTAGGTTCATCAACTGGAGCACCCTGAAGGAAGAGGAGTAATGATTCTCTCAACAGCAGGGTATCCTGAGCACTACAGACAATCCATACTACCCTGAAATCAAACATGCCTCCTCTATCTTCTCATCCTATGGGAAAAGCATTCTCGGCAGGCTCTACGTTCTGGTGAGGGAACAACATTCTATTTCTGCCTGACAGGAACCATAGCCAAGGAATGAATGATTAGGTGTTTGTCCACTGAGAATGCAGACAGGGACAGAACTCACAATCAGCTTAAAAACAGTGGGAAAATGCTGGTCTGAAGGGTAATGGTCTTTCCTGAAACTTTTGTGAGACCTGGGGTGGAGCAATTTTCTGCATTCCAGTTCATCTATGCATATGAAGGAGATTAGACTGCACCAGTAGTTCTCAATCTTTTTTCTCACAGAGCTGTGAAGGGAAGGGAGACGTGAAGGATGATGTCACAGGCAGGGAACACTTCTAGGGACAAACAACAGATATACGACCTGTGACTTTATCCCTTTTCTCTGCACCCCTCTTCCACAAAGAAAGCATGAGTGAATGCTGAGAGAGTAAGAATGATGTTATTATAAGTGAGTCATTTGACATTTTGATAGTGTGAGAGTAGGTAGCACTATTTGTGCTATATCATGAGTAAATTACTTTCAATCACTGTGTTGCAACACTCAAGCTGAGAAGCAGTCTACAGGACGCTAATCCAGATTTATATTATCATACACAGTATCACACCAGGGTGCAGAATCGGAAAGTTTAGATTTCATTCTTACTAAATTTTCAACTCTTCAAAAATTGCCAGTGGAACAATGTGATAGAGACTTTTGTTAGAATTAAAGAACCCAGGGGCAAAAGGGTACCACGTAAACAAAATGGAGGGTGGAAAGAGACAAATGAGGATTTTTAGAAGAATAAGAATTATAGATTAAGATGTCTGGCGACCTATGAAGTCTAAGACAACTGGTATATGTGTGTCCTCCCTAGGGAGGCTTCTGAAAGTTTAGAACCTTTTAGGGTGGCAGTTCTCCACAAGGTCACAAGACCATTTTCATAAAAACACTAAACTGTTTTTGCCCTTTCTACTTGCATTCTCACGGGAAGGGACAGCAGGTTTCCCAGAGACTGCAGGACATGGGACAGCTATACTGCATGTGGGAGCATATGTGAAAATCCACCTGACTTTCACACATGCCAGATAGGAAAGAGATTTGTAAAAATGTTAAATAATAGACATAATTTTTTTTGAAACCATTGTGAATCTTCGTAAAAATCTATTTGTGTTAGCATGCAATGGGCTTATTATTTTAAAATGAAATAATAAATATTTTTTAAAAACTCTAAATGCTCTTTTAGGTATTCAATACTGTTTAAGAGGGTGAAATTGTCCTCAGATTAAGATGGTTTAAGACTTATGCCTTAGAGTCTTAAAAAACCTTGCCTTTGCATTTTTGTTATAAATTTTTAGAAATCACTAATTATGCTCCCCCTCCTTTTTTTTTTTTTGGTACTGGGAGGCTGAGCCCAGGCCCTTGTGCATACCTTGCAAATACTCTACCACTGAGCTGCACCCCCAGCCTCCTTTTTCTCTCTTTTTTATCTTGAGACAGGGCCTCGTTAAATGACGCAGGCTGCCTCTGCCTCCCGAGTCTCTGGGATTACAGGAAGGTGCCACTGCACACAGCATCTTGTTCCATTTTTCCTCCCTTCAACTTAGAAGTTTTCAGTAAGTTTTAACACTTGAAAGTTTTTAATAAAAGAATTACAAAGTCACAAAATCACTTGCAACTCTGTAAGTGTACAAGTGTACATCCAGGAACCTGAAAGACTTCAGAAATCCTGTAATTCCACCTTTGGTGACACTGAAGAACCAGTTTACTTTTAGATTTGGGTTGGCCTGGCCAAAAGCAGTTTACATTCCACTAACTCAGAGAGACTCTCCTTAAACAGAACAGTTTCTTCCCACATTTGTTTCCTAATTGTGTTTTATTATGACTAAAGTGTCTTTTGGGCTGGGATTTAGCTCAGTTGGTAGAATGCTGCACTGCCAGTCTCTGAGGTCCCGAGCTCAATTCCCAGCACTGCAAAAATGGGAGAAGGGCCTGGCAATCCACTCCCAAGGCAATCCTGAAACAGTCAGCCGTGGAAAACCCTATGAGGGTTGCTATGAGTCGGATACTGACTCAACGGCACCTAACAACAACAACAACAAAAGTGTCTTTCAGTATGGCTCATAGGCAGAGTTCTTATTGCACTCAAAAAAGGCTTGGAGTTGTTCTTCTAGTGGGCCTTGGTCTTCATGAGCATTTAGCTTCCTAAGATTACATTCTGTAAATAGAGAGGAAAGAGGCAACAGGTCCCTATCAAGGGATGGAGTGTGCTTAGAGAAACTTTTGTGGGGGACACTTACCGACAGACAAGCTCGCCATCCATAGCGTCTTGCTCATCAGTGCTAGCAAAAGAAACTCGGCCACCAATCACAGCTCCAATGATGTAAACCAGCCATGTTAGCCGTCCTATAGCAGGAGGAAGACTCATCAGTGTTCCTCCCAGGGATAATTTCACGCAAACATTCTAAGAGCTTCCTTAATCTTCCTTAGAGTCAAACCATAAATCTTCCTTTTCTTTCACAGGGTGGCTACCACTTTGCTGTGGTACAGGTGATATCAGGGGGGCAGTTTATCAGATAATCCATGTTCCTATATCAGAAAAGGTCACTGTTTTTGGAGTGCAGAAATGATGTCGATTACCCTTCACTAGTCCCCTGTGGCATTTATTAATTCACAATTACTCTTTTGTGTCCATGCAGATAATGGAGGATGAACAAATCCTTTTGGTGGGGAGGTAGGAAAGGGACGTGCCAAGGAGTGAACGTCTCCATAGAAGAACTCCCTGCACGCTGCACTCACCCTCCTGTACTGCAATGTCCATTGGGCTCGCACTGGCGCTCTGCAGCAGCTCTTGGTAGGACTGGGCCGACTGGTCAAACAACTGCACAAGGAGTGCGCATGTCTTCTCGTACTCGCAACGCCCGATGGTGGACAGCTGGTCCAACTGCTGCTGGACCAGACCTGTATCCTCCAGGGGATCTTCCAGGCCGTCCCTACTCCCAAGGGAAGAAGGACGGAAGCGGTCTTAAAAATACGCCTGCTGGTTTCCCTGATGCAGCAGCTCTCTTCTTAACTCAGCTACCATTTTCAGTTGCAGAGGCCCAGAACCCAACAACTACTTTTTCCCAAGGAAGCTTATTTATTTTACTTTATCTTATTTTATTTCCTGTATTTTGAGACAGGCCTTGCCTGTCTCAAGGCTGGGCCAGGCCCAGGTTGGCCTGGAACTCACTATGTAACCCAAGCTGGTCTTGAATTTGCCTCGGTCCTCCTGCCTCTGTCTCCTGTGTAGCATTACAGGTATGTGCTACCAGGCCCAGCTTCAGGGAAGGATATTTAAAAGGCTGGAAGACAGATGTTTTGCCCTGGCATCCTTCTCCCTTACATATGTTCTGCTTCTCCCTTACATATATTCTGCTTGTTGGCATCAAATCCTCCCACCTGAATTTGCATCCCTTAACTCTTGCCTCGTGTTTCTCACTTCTCTGAGCTCTTGGTGCTTAGTGTTTACCTTATTTCTGACCACAGTAAACTTTGGGATTGTATGCCTTCATGTGAGGAGGCTATTATGGCCATATGGGTTTAGGAATTCAGAAATTCTCAGACTTGAGGAAGGCAGTATGATGCTTCTTCCATGTAATGGAAAGTCCTGATAGGCCTGTGGTTTATCAAACTCAATCTTCCTGTAGCAAATGTGCAAATATGAACAGTCATACTAAGTAGGATTTTAAGTGTATAAATGGTCTAATACCAGCTCATATCAAGTTTCTCCACCAAGTGAATTTTGTTAACATACTGATGAAAAATTTTATTCCATATCTTGGATTTCAGAATTACACAGGAGGAATTATGGCTCTGTACCAGGTCTTGCCTTACCTGTTTGTACCTAGATTTTAATACCTTGTCCTATGGTGACCTACTGTTCCATCATAGTATGACAATGCCAGTAGCAACAGAAGGAACACATAAGCAGCTGGCTGTTGTGTTTTTACCACATGCTGCACATGGTGCCAGGTCATAGTAACTTAATCCTCGTAAGAACCATGATGTGGGGCTATTATTATTGTACTTTACAAAAAAGGAAACAGAGAAACTTGCCCAGAGTACAGAGCTATTAACTGGCTCCCTGGACCCAGTGCCTATACACATTTCTCCATTCCTGAGCATTGCCCCTGGGAAGCCGGCTAAATAGACAAAGTTTTCCAGTGAATTTCATGAATATTCATATTTTGAAATGATTCAAGTAATAAAGAGTAAAAACTGTAAGTCAAGACAATTAAAGGTATTTGACTCTGAGCAAATTAAGAATGTGACTTTCACACCTCAGACCCTCAGAGTCCAAGTAAATTAATTCCCTGACAGACAGCCAACTAAAAAACAAAGCCAGGCACATGCCTGTAATACCAGAGGCAGGAGGATCACAAGTTTGAGGCCAACCTGGGCTACATAGGAAGACCCTGTCAGCAAAACAAAACAAAATATTGAACAACAAAAAAATCTAACAAAGGTCATTAAAGAAAGACAACTTCATTTAATATAGGTCATCTTGAAAGGGTGTGACATTTGTTTAGCTGTAGATTTATGGTCCAGTTAATAGTCAAGGTAGTCAAGCTGGGAGCAGTGGCACATGCCTGTAATCCCAGCACTCAGGAGGATGAGGTAGGTGGATCTTGCAAGCCGGGGTTACATGGTGAGACCCTGCCTAGAAAAACCCAAACCCAAACCCAAACCCAAGAAAAACCAAACCAAACCAAAAAGTAATTAGTGACTACCTGTCTAGAATTATGTTTTCTAGTAACCTCTGAAATTAAGAGTTTATAACTAGAGTGTGTGATCTTACTTATCAACTGATTTCTTTAGGAGTTCACATTAAGCACCATAACCTATACATTGTAATTATCATCACCCATACCCTATAAATGTTCCTCACATTTAAAGAAAGTAAGTGGCAAGGACAAACTTCTTAAGGATGTGCTTTGTATTCAAAGATATTGTTAAGGATGGCAAAAAAAGGGAATGTGAATGGGATATTATATAGAAAGTCTATTCTTTCAGACTTTAGGCTCACATGAGGCTCTGCTAACATAGGATAGCCACAAACAGTATTAGCTCTGATAGGCCTCTGTCAGGTCTCTCTTTGCCAGACGGGTGTCTGATTTCTACTAAGCCTGACACCAGGCTACTGGTAAGGGAATTTCCTTACCTCAGTATGATGTGCACAGATTCCAAACGGGATGTGATGTAGGCTTTGGTGACCTCAGGAGTATACGTTTCCAGCATGTGGGGCTCTGTGGCTTTGACATATGGCACAGAGGCTGCTAGCCGCTGCCAGAGGCTCAAGAGATAGTGCACGCTATTTGGGGCAAATTCCCAATGCTAAAAACAACCGAGAGAGCAGAAGGCATACTTTTCATTTGTATACACATAGTCCCAGGCCATCTGACACAAAAGATAAAGACTTTAAAAACAAAAGAGGTATTGATAAGCTTTTAGGGGCTTCATTTTGTGTACAGCAACAGAATGTCTGAAGTGGTTGTTAGTATTACAGAGATTAAGACTCTAGTGAAGAGATGGTTCTATGCTGCCTGTATAAATCTCACCGCAAGAAAAGCATTATGGAAGTGGTTCTCAGACATTAGTATGCATGAGAATTGCCTAGAGAACTAGTCAGAATAAGAGATGCCAAGGTTTCACCCTGGATCTGGTAGACCAGAAACTATGGGGTAGGACCCAAAAACCTGTGTTTTTTTTTTATCAAGCTTCCAGATCATTGTGATGTAAGCCACACAATTGGAGACCCAATGTCCCATATTACATGACTAAAAAAGAGAGGATACTATCTCTTTTCACTCTTCTGTCTAGCTGCCTGTTCCACCTTTTGTTTTTCACTATCTTTAATCTAAATACTATTGTTATAATTCTTGTATGTTCCTCTTTTTTCCCCCATGTGGTGCTGGGGATCAAACACAGGACCTCACACATATTAGGCAAGCGCTCTACCACTGAGCTACATCAAAACCTGCTCCTTGCACTCTTGCAATTGGAACTACTCAAAGGTGACTTAAAGTCACCTTTGCCAAGGGGTAGGGTGAAGAATATTCTCATAAAATTAAAACCAATGAGCAAGAGAAGAGATCCCAAGGTTTAAAAACACAGATGTAAGCAATCAAAGACAAACCTGTAGGCTGGTCACTGTGAAGTTAGCTATCAACCGGATGACCTCAGGGTAGTTTTCCACCTTTACCAATTCTCCCAGCTGGTAGTTACTCTTCAAACGAGCCAGCAGTCTGCAAAACTCATGGTAATTGTTTGGGTCTGATAGACTCTAGTGACAAAATTGGAAGGAAATAAAATGGAAAATGTGAATCACTGTACTTCAAGAATGCCATGTATTTGGGATGGCACGGGAGAAGGGGAAGAATCTACTTTTTAACTTCTGGGCTGCAGATCATGATTCAGAATGATACATCTGTACAAGGATTAGAAATAAATAAAAAGTCACTTTAAAACTGGCCACATTTATCAGCCCATCTATTCATCATAATCACCTACGAGATGGGATTGTTAGCCTCAAATGGAAGAGGCTAACAGGAGCCCAGACAGATCACCTTATTTGCCTAAAGTTGTGAAGGTGATTAATGATAATGGGCATGTCCTACCCCATAGGCCACATGTGGCCTGGGACAGCTAGTAAGGTGGCCCCACAAAATCTTTTAACATCATGTGTTTTTCAGTGTTTATTTTCTTCATGACCTCCCCTTATTGTGTACATGCACTACCTATATTATATAATTTATGTGCTACCTAAGACAATTTTTCTTTACTTAATGTGGCCCAGCAAAACCAAATAGTTGGGTATCCCTGACATGACTGGCTAGCTTGCTTCTCATCAATCAAAGGAAACCTAGTATTTTAGTATACAATTATACTAAATATTATAGATTTGTGTGTGTATGTACTTGTTTTATTTATTTTTAGCGATACTGAGGGATTGAACTGAGGGCCTCATACTTGCTTTGCAAGCAATCTACCACTGAGCTGCAACCCCAGCATATTTTTTACTTTTTGAGACATCTTGTTAAGTTGCACAGGCTGCCTCTGGCCTTGAACTTATAATCCTCCTGCCTCCACCTCCTGAGTTGCTAAGATTACAGGCATGCACTACTGCACCTGGCTTGATTTATTTATAAATTATTGTTGTTGCTGTTAGGTGCCAGCAAGTTGAGTCTGACTCATAGTGACCCTATGTTCAACAGAATGAAACACTCCCCAACACTGTGCCATGCCCTGCACTGTCAGTGCTTCTCTGTTATTCACAGGGTTTTCAATGGCTGATTGTTTTAGGAATGGGCTGTTAGGTCCTTCTTCCATTTTTGCAGTGCTGGGGATTGAACCGAGGGCCTCAGAGTGCACAGAGCAGCACTCTACCTACTGAGCTAAAACCCAGCCCTTATATATTATAGCAGTGCATTTAATTATGTTTCCTTGTAAATGTCTTTCTCTACTAGCAAGGATGGCAGAGACTTTGTTTTGTTCACTATTGTAACCCTAGCAACATAACAGGTGCTTGGTACTATTTGTTGAATGAATAAAGGAACTTTTAAAGAGAGGGACAGAAATAAATAAATTTAAAAACAAACTGCTTTTAGACTTTTTTTCCTACTGTAGAGAAGTAATAGTCTGAAAAATAGTAGGTGCTAGCTGTATCTTGCAGACTGAAAAAGACAAAAAGGGCAACCAAATTATGAATATTGAAAAAGAGAAATACTTCCCTTCCTATCTAAAAATAGCCTTATCCACTTAGGTTACTAATATCCATTTAAAAAATGTAAACAGAAACAAACTTTAGGCTCCTAATTCCTTGGTGGAAAAAATGACTAGCTCCATCTTTATTTTCCTGTATCAAAGTGACCCCTTCCCACAACTTCTGTACTTCTGAAGTTGGAGGATACAAGCTCCTCTGTGACGAAACATTCTTATAATTGCCTACACATATTGATTCACATAAGTCTCTGAAAAACAAAACTAAACTGGTTTTTGGAATTTCTGCTAAATACGGCTTTTGGTTGGGTTTCCTTCAGACTCATATAGCTAGCTAGTCACGCACTAATCTGATACATTCATCAATTCTCAAAAATCTTACCTGTGGATTTTCCAGTATTCGTTTAACACCATCAACAAGATGAGAGAGAAACTTGGCCCTCTCGGCATTGTTAAACAGAGATCTTCTGACTGAAGCGATCTGTACTAAGCATGATAATACCTGAAAGCAGGGCATATCACAAACACACTCATTAAGACAGGACAGCTAGTTTCACCAGACGCTCTTACCTCCTGTAGTAGTATTAATTATAATACCTGAAACAGGTTTATAAAAATAAAACAAAATAAAACCAGATCTAGGCTGACCATACAACTACCTACAGTTATATTCAGCTTGGAAAATTCTCGAACATGTTATTCTCTGACCACCCACCCCAATGGCTTAATTCTTGTTTACATGTACACATTAAGCCTTAAAAAATACCAAGCAATTTACAATTTAGATAAAGCTTTATATTTAGGTTTTCTGTTTAATAAGGCCTTTTGGCTAATCAGGTTCTGCTTGTAGTACTATTCTGAAATAATCAAGTCAAATCTATGCCCTGAGAAAACAGTTTTCACACTGAAAATATTTCCCCTTTTCCCCACTGGGCTCGATATTTGTATTGTCTGTATCTCCAGGTCTGTTTTCTACGCTTTTCTACCTGTTCCCTGAGAAGCTGACCTCTTCAGTAACAGCCAAGCTCTGTTGCCCTCTAGCTTCTGGTTGGCTTCAGCCACTGGGAAGTATCAGCAGGAGGTCAGAGTATCAGTATGAGGGCCAGAAGGGAAGAGGGCCCCCTCTGCTCACCCTGTCTGAGGTGTAGGTTAGCAATTTCTCTATGGACAGCCATAGCTCTTGTACAGCTGTTCCTCTAGGCCATGGCTTCAGTTTTTCAAGGTTTCCTTCCCTTGTCCTTGAAGATCCCCCTTTCCTGCCAGACCCAGGGGGTGTATACCACCACACCTTCGGATTCCCTTAATTTTGCCCACACCTTTGTGTCCTTTCATTAATTACCCTTCTTGACTGTGCTACCTTTTCCTGCAGTGACCTTAAAGATACACACCACACTGAATTCATGTTTCTGCTAAAGCAAAAATCTGTATTAATTTGAAGAAAGACTACAACGACCAGGAAAGTAGCCCACTGCAGAGACATCATGCAGAACATGTATTACTTTACTATGTTTTGTGTGTATATTTTGTGTATAATAGTATTTTAGTCCAACAGTCTAAATACTGGACCTGCAAGGTTTTAGATACAGAATGGCTTTGAGATTTGAGTTTAATTGTTGTTTTGAAGGAGAAATACACCATTCCTGACAACTTTCATATGTCATTCAGGGTAAGTATACAATTAGCCTTTCCATTACACTTTCCATTTATTACCACTAACACTTGCCTGATAGATTTCTAAAACTTTTTTCAGGCAGGACAATCTCAAGGGTTCGGCTAGATAGTACCAGGTGAATCCCCATACTCTAGCCTGTGGTAATCAGTGTGAGGTATAAATAAAATACAAGATGGGACACAAAGAGCTTTTGCAGCAACTGGCCAGCAGACAGGAATAATTTAAAAACAATTAAGAATGTATTGTCAGAACATTTAGGCAGTAACCTTAATCTCACCAGGCTAGGCCACTAACTATAGTATGTGTATGCTTTATTTCTAAGATTTTATAAATCAAAATGGATGTAAGACTCGTTCACTATTGCTACTTCCTAGAAATATGTTTGTCCTGACTCACCAGAGGTGAGAATGAAGGCGGGATGGAATGATACAGGTCGAAAAACAGCTGCAGAGTTGAAGAATCTAAGAATGCTATGGGAGAAAAAAGACATAAGACATATTACTTTTTTTTTTTTTTTTTCCTTTTTGCGGTACTGGGGGTTGAAACCAGGGCCTCGCGCCTGCATGCTTTGCAAGTGCTGGACCACTGAGCTGCAACCCCAGCTCATTTTTTTTACTTTTTTGAGACAGGGTCTTGCTAAATTATGCAGATCACCTCTGTTCTCGAATTTGCGGTCCTCCTGCCTCTGCCTCCCGAGCCGCTGGGATGATAGGCATGCACCACCGCGCTTGGCTACATATTACTTTGTTATGTCTTGGGAGTGCTATTAGCATTCTTCTGACACTATAAGTTAGGGAGCATATTCTTCTGGTTACTCATCTTACAGGATGCCTTTTTTTTTTAGCAAGTGATAAACTATTACAGTTTTGTTGTTTTCTTTATCCTTTTTGTTGTTGTTGTTTTGAGGTACTGGGAGTTGAACCCAGAGCCTTGTGCTTGCATGCTTTACAAGTGCGGGACCACTGAGCTGCATCCCCAGCCCATTTTTACTTTCTGAGACAGGGTCTCGCTAAATTACGCAGACTACCTCTGGTCTCGAACTTGCAATCCGCCTGCCTCCACCTCCTGAGTTGCTAGGATTATAGGCGCGCACCACAGCACCCTGCTTTTTTTTTTTTTTAAATTACTAACTGTAGTTCTTCTAAGAAACGGATTCATTCTTTTGATGCTCAGAGAAATTTAGACAATCTTAACACCTTTGTCCTCAGCAAGATTTTAACATTTTTGTCCTTAGGAACAACAACAGAAAACCCCCCATAAGCTCAAGTTCTTTTGTTTGGTTGCTTTGTTTTTTGAGACAGGGTCTCACTGTGTAGCCCAGACTGGCCTCAAACTTGCAATCCTCCTTTTCTGCCTCCTCAGTACTGGGATTACAGGCATGTACCATCATGCCAGGGCTAGGTCTCATATTAAAGATGTTGCTGTTGTTGTTCCGTGCCATCGAGTCAGTATCCGACTCATAGCGACCCTACATACAACAGATGAAACACAATTGTCAGTGCTTCTCTGCTGCTCATAGGGCTTTCAATGGCAGACTGATTTTTGGGAGTGGGTTGCCGGGTCCTTCTCCCAAGCCTGCAGCACCTGGTGTTCCCAGATGGTCTCCCATCCAAGTACTAACCAGGCCTAACCCTGCTTAGCTTCTGAGATCTGACGGGATTGGGTGCCACAGGGCTACGGCTGCAGGCCATATTAAAGATAGATATTACCCAAAACAATGTTGTTGTTGTTAGGTGCTGTGGAGTCGGTATCCGACTCATAGCGACCCTCATAGGGTTTTCAATGGCTGTTTTTCGGGATTGCCTCGGGAGTGGATTGCCAGGCCCTTCTCCCATTTTTATGGTGCTGGGAATTGAACTCGGGGCCTCAGAGACTGCAGCACAGTGCTCTACCAACTGAGCTAAATCCCAGCCCCCATCCAAAACAATAGATACCAGAAATTTTGGGGCAATTGGTGTAAGAAAATAAGATTCATTTCTTATTCAGTAATCAAGAGTTTTTCCATGCTGGGCTATCTATAAGATTCCTTCCGTAACTCTTCCCCACATTTTGAAAACAGAGCATTAAAATTCTAAGTTTCCTCTCGTTGATGGTTCTCTGGGTTGCCATGCAGACAGTGGCAGGCAGACACAGGTGGTGTGAGCTCTCTGTTACCTGATCTCCAGCTTGTGGGGATCTGTACTGTGCACAGGTCATCCGAGGACTCATCAGTAGATGTGCCGATGAAATCGAAGTTCAGGCAGTTGTGGGTGAGCTTGAGCAGCTGCATGAGCAAGCCATGCTGACTCTCATCGTTCAAGTTCAGGTTCTTTCCTGAAGCCTGGGGAAAATGCCACAAAGTGAGCCCCGAGTAACCACGCTTCTCTTCCCAGCTTGCTCCCAGATTCATGAGCAGGCTGGGAAGCCAGAAGAGGAGAGCTGTGTTTCAGTGTGGTAAAATGGTGGTTTTTCTCCAAAAAGATGCTGTCCTTCCATTATTTTAATATTACTATGAAAATACCTATCCCTCGTTTTTAAAAACACATGTTTAATATAAACATACAGATGGCATTTAAAGAAGTCCTTTTTGTTGGTGGTGGTACTGGAAGGCTGGACCCAGGTCTTATGCATGCTTTGTGAGTGCTCTGCCACTGGGCTGCACCCTTAGGCCCCTTTTTATTTTTTAAATTGACACAGGATCTCTTCAAGTTACGCAGGCTGCCTCTGTTCTCAAATCTGTGGACCTCCTGTTTCTACCTCCTGAGCGGTTGGGATTACAGGCGTGCGCTACCATGCCTAGTTTAGAAATCCTTCTTTTAACATTTATTCTTAACATGTTGTAGATATAATGGCCACAGGGAATTCTGAAACAATATAAGATTTGCATGTGAGATCCTAGTAATTTCTTTCTCTTTGTTGTATTTATTTATTGACAGGGTCTCCCTAAATTGCACAGGCTGGCCTTGAATTTGTGATCCTGCCTCAGCCTCCTGAGTAGCTGGGATTGCAGGAGTGTGCCATGGTGCCGGGCAATCTTAGCAATTTCTAGATAGCATATGATAAAGCTCTGAATGAGTTCTGAGGAAGTTTTACCACTTACCCTTCCTTCCTTCCTCTTTTTAGCACCATTACCAAAAATCTTCCTAATCAGAATTACAATAAAATCAACATGGAATTTATTCACCTGTAGTATACCTGCAGACTGTAGCTGGTCCATAACTACTGTGGCAGTAGATTCCAAGGATCTACAAGCAGTCTTTCATGATTGGCTGGCTATTTATTTCTGATAGGATGAGTGACGAGGATTTGATCATTAGTTTTTTTAAATGCTGTTTGCCCTAAGGGGTTACAGCTGCTTTGCCCCAAACTTGATGAGTGTTTGGGCATCTGAAATAAAACTAAGTTACTGAGTTAAAGATGGGCATAACTAATGAGGGCAGCAAAAGAAACCCAAAGTTGCTTCTGAAACGAATATTGGGAAATAATAGGAAATGAAAACAGAACACAAAAATGAACAGAAAGACAAAGCTAATCCCATTTGGTGTTCCACAGGGACAGAGCATCCAAACACTGTTCTAAATGTGTAGGATGACAGTTCTTGATTAGTTCAATTCTATCAATAAATGAGTTGAAAACCAACTCTTTACTTTAAAACAGGTGATTTCCTTATGTGACACTGTCTACCTCTTCAGGTTATTAAATCTAAGTGGATGCTAAAAACTCAGAACCTCCTCTTTCTTACAGCTGGTGCTTGTTTATTTGCTGCTTTTAATTCAGCAGGGGCAGAGGAGTCAGTCTAGTTTTGTATGACAAGAATGTAGTCTGAACCTGCTTTTGGAACACTCAGAATCCAAACACCATAAAGCCAACATGTTTTCATTCTGTATAGACAGATTTTATGTGGTTATAAAAAAACGAACAGCAAATTTCTAACTTTGAGGTAAATGAGATTCCTTTCAGGTAGGAGTATGGGATAAATGTTCATTTACTGCTCTTTACCTAGAGAAAGAGTTGTGAAGTAGGGAAACCACAGTCCTTTCTCTAACTTAGTGGTCAATCTAGCTACCTCCTGCTATACTTCTAAATGTGTGTCATTATGTGAGCGATGACAATGATTTAAAAGATGCATAAACTCTCATGGGCTCAATTAGGAGCTGACCACTAACAAATTCCCACCCATTTTCACCCTTCAAAAGGAGGGGAATCCTGATCCAACCTAAAATTGTACCTGTTTTAGTAAATTGCAGGAAAGTGTGAAGATATCAAATAGTGATGAGTCTCGGAAAGAAGAAGCTATTTTTCTGTGCTTGGTTAAAGGATGGGTGGTGTCTGCCTGTGTAGAAAAAGAATAGGCCAATGCGAGTTTTAGAATTAATTGCAAAAAAAAAGAATTTTCATGTAGACTTCAAATAAACCAGGATTTCCAGTAAATGCAACATAAATACAAAATATCTTTTAAAAGCCTAAGTTATTGTTAAATCTCGTCTAGTGAGGAAAGGCAAAGGGCAGTAAGATGCTGGTAACTAACCAGAATCTCATTTCTCTGTAGCTTACAACAGAAAGACAGAAGGAAGAATGAATATTTCTACTTCAAATTTTTATTTTCCTCTGTATTCAGGGAAGTAAAACTTAACAAATTGTTGGCAGATATTGCTAGCAACTATTGTCATGTCATATTGTGGCTAGTCTCAAAACCACAGTAGCAAGGCTTGGATTTTGGTAAACCAAGCAGAACTGAAGTTACTGAAGAATTTCCAAAATAGTCATTAACTAACACCCATGAACTTATAAATGAAATGGCAACAGACTGTAATGCTCTCTTCCTTCTCTAACCAGTTTCAACATACAGTTTATACATCAAAGAAATGAGAATTTACATTATATTATTTGTTTCTCACTTATTACTGAGTTCTTGTCTTTCCAACTAAGTTACATTTTTGTGATTCAGGACAAAATCATTTACTTTTTCGGTATACCTTCTATTTTTAACTTATAGTAGGCACTCAATAAGTGGCATAAAAGAATTTCAAAAACGGTGCGGGTATTTGTAGTCTAACCCATCACTGAAAACTTAAATCTTTTCTATTTACTGGTCAATTCATCCAAGATAAGGCTCATTTTGCTTCTGCCACATTAAAGAGTAAATATAGTAAGATTTCTGACAATCAAGTCTTCCTTGATTTCATTTCTAAGATCATAGGAATGGTGAGAAAAATATATTGATTTGACTCTGATGACCAAAAAATAATGGAAAATTA
Organism: Pedetes capensis; assembly: GCA_007922755.1. NCBI lineage: Eukaryota > Metazoa > Chordata > Mammalia > Rodentia > Pedetidae > Pedetes > Pedetes capensis. Next base: position 685,012 of record VMDO01000005.1, read on the forward strand.
AAGTTATTTGTTGTTGTTGTTAGGTGCCGTCGAGTCGGATCCGACTCATAGCGACCCTCTGTACAACAGGGGAAACACTATTGTCAGTGCTTCTCTGCTGTTCATAGGGCTTTCAATGGCAGATTGATTTTTGGGAGGGGGTTGCCAGGTCCTTCTCCCAAGCCTGTAGCTTTTGGTGTTCCCAGGCGGTCTCCCATCCAGGTACTAACCAGGCCCGACCCTACTTAGCTTCCGGGATCTGACGGGATCAGATGCCACAGGGCTACAGCTGCAGGCAAAGTTATTTAGATGTTCAAAATATTGTAATTCTAGCTTCAGTGTCACTGGGTTATGTGTGTCTTAAATAAAGGCACGGCTAGATTACGTATCATGTACCATATATATAATCTGATGTACTGATCACAATAAGTAATTACAAATGAGCTATATGCCAGACACATTTTCATTACTTTCTTAAGAGAAGTAAAATCCTTAGAAGGATTTTTATACAACATTCATGTATTTTGTGAGGACAAGCTTCAAAGGCAAGAATAGTAAGCCCTGTACTTAGTTAAACAGGAAGTTAAGTTGTTAAGACCACAGGCTCTAGAATAACACTACTGTGGTCCAAATTCAGACACTGTTGCTTACTAACTGTGAAACTGTAGGCAAATTACTTAACAATCAAGTGCCTCAGTTTCCTCATCCAGAAAATGGGATAATCACAGTACCTACCTCACAGGAACTGTTGTGAGAATAAAATTAGTTACTATACGTGCTTAGAACAGTGTGTGGCCCACTGTAATCACTCAAAAGTCTGAGCTATTATTGTGATAATTACTGATCACAATGGGGATTGGATACAACAGACAACACAATATAGACCTGAGATTTTAATAGGCTATAAGCCACTGCAATCAAAGCCTACTGACTCACAGTTAAAAGTTCTCAAGGTTAATAAAATGTCTGCATGATTATGAGCAATAGCAACTGTAATAATAACACAATTAATACACTGACAACTTAAGGGCAAGATGTTATAATTAATATTAATATTGCCTTGTTCGATAATTATAAAATTTTGGCTGGATATAAAAATAATTGAAAAAATAGCCAGAGCACAAAAACAAAAACAAAAACAAAAACAACCCCCAAAATCATTGGTGTTTCCTCTGCAGTGCTCTGTGAAATCAATATCTATTTAAAAAACGAACTGGTATTTAGCAGAATGTTTCATGCCCTCTGAAAAGATTACCAGCAAAATCTTTAGTAGTAGCACACAGGGACTGACTTTTTCTTTTCTCGTTTATTTTTTATTTTTTTGCAGTACTGGACAGGGGTGGGGTTGAACCCAGAGCCTCATACATGCCAGGCAAGTGTTCCACCACTGAGCTGCACTTCCAATCACTTTAAAAAAAAAATTTATCTTGAGACAGGGTTTGCTAAGTTGTGCAAGCTGCCTCTGGCCTTGAAATTGCCATCCTACTGCCTCGGCCTCCCGAGTTGCTAGAATTACAGGTGTGTGCCATGGCATCCAGCTAGGGCACTGATTTTTAAATGACTATGTAACATTAATGTATGTATTCGAAGAGCCACAGAAATGATGCTGGTTCTACTTTCTGATACCTGTGTTGGACTTACTCTCTTTAAGCAGCAAGGCAATGCTTCATTATGGTTTTGAATTAGGACCAACACTCTCATCTCTAAAATAAACATGAATACCGATAAGGAAAGCTAAGATGAGAGGGTGAAGTATCTGGAGACCTCTGAAGTGGACCAGGACAAAAGGAGCAAGGTAGGCTACACTTACAGAGGAAAACCCAATGGAAATAGTTTGTTTCAAAGGGGCATTAATCACTTACCGCAAAAGCACACAACTGCCAAAAAAGATCATCCCACACATAGCAGAAAACACCAAGACTAAGAAAAAATATGTCACTTACTTCAATGAGGAAGGCTGTAGCACTTACTTGATTAATTTCATTGGTTAGCTGAGATAAAATTGTGACGCCAATGATGCAGTATTCAACACTGTCCTGGTTAGAAAAATGTACAGCAGAAAGAATTGGCCTGTGCGCTTGATTTTGGCATTTGTCATACTACTGAATGATAGACTCTGGTGTTACTATTAAAACTGCCTAGAGAAGGCAGTAAATAATTATAGTTTAAACTTGTTGCCTTGTAGGACACAAAAGCAAACTTCCATAGGAAATAACTGCTAAATCTAACCTCATCAAAATTTAAAACTTTTGTATTTTAAAAGTTCACAAAAGAATTATAGTATAAACATTTTTAAAAGATAAACTACAAAATACATTTGTTGGGTAAATGATGAATGAGTAACACAATTTACAAAGAAACTGTATACAACAATAAGAGGTGAAGAACCCAAGAAAATATGTACGTGAGAAAGAAAGTTCACAGAAGAACAAACAAAAGTAGTAAATGGCCATGTGAAAATCTGTCCTGTCTCATTCATAACCAAACAATTAGATACCTATTATTTTTACCTACTGATTTGGGAAAATAGAAATGTTTAGCTTCCAGGGCTGAGGTATAAAAACTAGGTACTTTTATAAACTGTTGGTGGAAGTGTATATTAGGTATAACTTTTTTGAAGATTATTTGGGAATATCTTTGAAAGTAAAAAGTATATCTATCTCTTTGACTGAATAATTCCAGGGCTAGGGATTCATTCCACAAATACATTTATTCAAAGTGTGACAACACACATGTACTAGGATGTCTACTAAAGTATTTAGGAGGCAAAAATGGAAACAAAGTAAATGCCCATTTACATCAGATTAGTTAATTAAATTATAGTATTTTTGATTGGAATAGTTTGTAGGCATTTTGAAAAGAATGGGCAGGGTTTGTTTGTGCTGGCATCCAAACACTGCCAAGACATACTAAGGGTAAAAAAGAATGCAGAAAAGAATATGCCAAATAATTCTTTTTATATAACTTTTAAAAAGTAGAAAAGCATTAAGCCAGTATATTTATATTGAATCTCCCACTTTTATTATACCAAATATAGAGATTGTACCTGTAAAAACCTTGTGACGTCTGTGATTGCATTTCTGAAGACATAGTCATCCTTCTGACAGTCAAACCAGCCCAGTTTTGTGATTCTGGCATACAATTGAATAAGTGCTTGTGTCACAAAAGTAGCCAACTTTGGCCGAGTGGCAAGGTAGTTGAGCACATAGTTCCCTATGAAACAAAAGCAGTCCACACGATAGAAAGCTCTCCCAGAGAAGGGTGTATGTCCTTAAATATGTTGAATAGCCAAGAAATGGTAAATTTAGACTATTTATCCCTAATTCTCTTCTTTGTGCTGCTGAGAAATGAGTCTTCAAATTTAAGATTATTCATGGGCTTTTGAATTCAGAATTGCATACTGTCATAATGAACAATCTGAAGTATGGCAGCCTTGAATCTACCTCTACGTCGCTAAATAACACGGTCCACAGAGAATTCAAAATCCTTAACAAATTTTTTTCTGAATTATTAATGACAGTAAAACTGAATGAAAGAAATATCTTGGCAACAAAATGGATGACTTAAATTCTATTTAGAAGGAACTGTATTGGGCCCTCTTCCTGTTCATAAACCTGAAATCCTCGAAAAACCTGGATTCTAGGTATTATGTATGCTTAGCAATTTCAGCACATTATTCAAGAAGTACATACATTTAACTATTACCAGCACACCACCAAACTTGCTAATTTTTTCAAAACAGGACAGAAAATTCCATACTTACGAATATCTATTCGTTGTTCCAATGGGAGGGGGTTGTTTGTGCGTGATACAAGCTTGGTAAGGCATGTAGCTGCTAGTAACTGCGAGTAAGATGACTGTGAAAAGAGGGGAAAAAGAGTTAATGTTGTATTGTGTAAGTGAGTTTGTTACTTAGAGATAGTATAATGATGGTTCAAAAGGTTTCACCTCAAAACATTCCTAAAGTACAGTATTAGAAAGAAAATTTTAACTAACTATAATTTATACTACTTATTGAATGAACATTGTGACAATACTAATGAAAACTCAAAAATAAAGTCATTTAGAATTAGTCTTTCACTTTTTTCACATTTTCCTCCAGTCTGAAGGATATTTTTTTGCAAAGTAAATTTTTATAAATGAATTCTTTAGGGATACATTATAGTTATGTTACAATACCATGTTATCATTTCTATTTTCATTTTTGCCACAATGAATAATTACAGGTAATATTTATACTTTTTCTTGTTTTTTTCCTTTTTATTTGTGAAACAACAGTACTACAACAGGTATAACTACAGAGTTGACTGAACATTAGGAAAAAAAGGACTGCACTTGATTACGCTGTCACTTTGTCAAAATAAGGCTAGTGCTACCTGCTAAATAAAGGGTGATTAGGATTGTGACTCTTGACAGCTTTTCATGGGACCCTGGTGGGACCTTATTAAGACCTCCATCTCACCCAACATGGTAATTTTTCCAAATTATGTCTTATTAGAAGTATTACCTTGATTATTGCAATACTGCTTTTAAGTGGGAAGAGATTCTACTCCTAAAACCTAAACTTCCTGTAATTTCTGTTGTTGTAATTTTTTCCCTAGACTTGTAAGGCAATAAATAGCAGCTATGGTATGTAGGTGGGAGAAGGACCTGGCAATCCACTCCCAAGGCAATCCCCAGTCAGCCACTGAAAACCCTATGAGGGTTGCTATGAGTTGGATACCGACTTGATGGCACCTAACAACAACAACAACAACGTGGTATGTAGAAGGCAAAACACAAGACCAAGGAGCTTGCAGAGTGACAAGGACTTTGAGTAGGAAAGGTCATTTATGTGCGGCTCTATCTTCTGCAAAGGATAAGAGATTGCACTTAGGTATAAAACAGAGAACAAATCTCAGAAATTTGGTGAAAGATGGAAAATGGCCAGATAGAAATACATGTGTAAAGAGATTTTCCTGAAGAAGTCATATGGTCTTTATTTTTTTTTGAAACAAAGTTAGAAAATTTATTAGGTAGGGGTAAGGTATGGTACATGCTTTTGGGGGAGGCCCGGTCCTCAGAAAGCAAGAGAAACACTTAAGAAAAGCATCACAGTATGCGTCTAAGACATGGATGCCGGCTTCTTAGGAGCTCACATAGCCTTTCCTGTCAACCTTGCAAGTGTGATGCTTTCTAGAGTGAGATGGAGAAGGGAGAGATCCCTAGAAGAAATCAAGGAGCAGAGACTATCCTAGTCCATCCCTAAGTTTAGAGTCAGAGTATTTGCCCTAAGCCTTGTTATCCTCCAGGATTTGTCAAATCTTACGTACACTTCCTCTCTCGAGGAGCAGCTGGCACTTGCTCAGGCAATCGGGGCTGTTGGTGAATTCAACCAAGGCTTTCTCTGCCTGCAGTCGAGTGGTTGTATCTGTTGTTTCATACAGCTGTTTGCACAGATTCTCTAGCTGGGCCAGGCTCTGGAAAAGATTGGTCAAGAAAGAAGTCAGTCCAGCCTACTATCTACCCAAGGCACTCTGTTCGAATTAATGGACAAAGATAAAGCACATTCAATGAAGAGAGAATTGCTTCTCACCAGAAGCTGGGTAACATTTATCTAACAACCATTTATAACTCTCTTCATTTGATATTTAGAAGACAAAATGACAAAATGTTTGAAACATCTATATACTTTTTCAGTCATTCTCTTGAAGATCAATCACAATGACACACCTTTTTCTTGCAAATACCAGTCCTCCTAAGGTTTCCCCAAAGGGATTTCAAATAAAAGTCCAAGACCTACTTATTCCACAATCAATTTTAAATGTCTGACTACTAGAGGCACTGCTGTTAAAATTAAGCTCATAAAACACAGTTTAAGTGCCATGTAGCTCTTTATATAGTTTTAAATATTCTCCTTCTAAGCAGTAGTTGTTAGCTTGCAGTTATTTACATGCATATAGGTGTCACCCCAGAGAAACTTCCAAGAGAACGTTTGAGAATGTAGTACGCACCTTTCTCCCAGGGTCCCTCATGTTTAAAGTTCAGCAGACTCTTTTCTGATGTACTTTAAACTCTTGCTTCAGTTTGAAATTTAAAATGGGAGGGTCAAAATAAATTCAACCCTAGCATCTGCTCACCCAGAGATAAGACAAGGGAACCGCCCCCAAACCCTTCTCTCTAAATCTTGAACTAGTTCCAGGGAGGCAGGAAGGCAGGACGGCTGTGGGTGTGTGCTCTGGGCAAAACCCCAAAAGGATGCAAGCAAATCTACTTACACTCAACATGCTATACGAGGCAATGAGGGAAGGAACTAGCTAAGACCACACTTAACTATCACTTTTCACTGACTGAAGAGGACAGTAAACATCTGTTAGCCTTTAAAAGAATGGTTTGGACTTTAAAAAGAAATCTGAGCCTATTTTTGACATTGGGTTAAGTAGTTTTGGTGATCATGCTATTAGAAGTGACCATTCTCACAAGAACAAATATAATAATTAAACCAACCTATGGGAATTGCCTAAAATATATTACACAGCCAGTCTTCCCATTCTTACTTTTTTTTTTTTCATTTTGCTGTGACTTTATAAATCACAGCTTGCTCAGTAAGCAGGAAAGCCCTTAGGGCAGGACTCTTATTTTATTCAACCGGATTAATACATTTCCACCATTAACCAAAAGGAAATAAGAAAGACAAATGCTGACACTCAAAGATCATCAGTGTCATTTTAGAGAGCCCTCAAAAGAATAAAGCAATATCCTTCACCCTCAAACAAAACTACCCTTTGGAATACTGGGGTACTATGATTAGTCCGTATGCTTGTTTCTCTCTGACTTCCAGGGGTCTCATTATCTTCTCCAACTCAAAAGCACAGAGAAAGCTGCAGTTCTAAAGTCATATCTCAAGTGTAAGATTCTATAAGCAATACCTGATTTTCTTCAGGGCATAGAAACACAAAGAATAGAAGATAAGGCTAATTATATATATTCTATAAAATACATAGGTATTGGTAGAGCACCACTCTGCAGTCTCTGAGGTCTCGAGTTCGATTCCCAGCACTGCAAAAATGGGAGAAGGACGTGGCAACCCACTCCCAAGGTAATCCCAAAACAGCCACTGAAAATCCTATGAGGGTCGCCATGAGTCAGCTACAACAACAACAACAACAACAACATAAAATACATATGAATGTCATTTTTATGTTTGCCAGTACTGGTTGGAGACTCAACTGAAAACTGATTCAGTTTAATTACAAGTCCCCACATTCTTAAAGGATTAAGTCTCCTTTACAAGGCTTTGTTTCAACATTGAAGTCTGTATTTATTTCCTCCCATAAAATGATTCATTTAAAAGAAAAGGAACAAATTATTTAAAACACAGGTAACACAGAAGACATCAAGAGGAAGACACTGTGACTAAAACTGAAAGCTGCCTATAAATCTGGTATTGGGGAGCAGCAGCGCCAACCTCATAACCTCCACAGCCTTCACACACTGATGTTTCCAACATCCCGAACAGACAATCCCTAAACCACCGACCTGCTGCTTATAGTATAACCAATCTCCTTAAGGCCTGATCAATCAGTTCCAGTAGCTCCCCAACTGCAACTCTTGTTTATGGTTATTACAACAAAGTTGTTCACATGACAATGGCTAACCATCTGTCGGTAGTTCCTTACTGCCAAAAGACGATGTGCCAGCTATGGTGGGGCTTCAGTTGTTTTGTTTTGACTTGCCAATTTAGCAGACAAAACATATTGTGGGGTAAGTCAGCTCAAGAATCAAGGCTGTTTAAAAAAACAAAAGTAATTTGACCATTTACACAAACAGTTTCAGGAACTACAGCTCTATTTCTCTGTTTTCAGAAGAACAAATGGGAAACGATTTTGTTTTCCAAAACAATTAGTAGGAACATCAAAAAAGGGCAAGGTTAACAGTCACTGTGGGTTGCCCACACTCCCCGTGGAAGGAAAGAGGAATGAGACTACATTTATGGTTTTTCTGTTCCTAATGTTTACAGAGCAAAACTAATGGGTAGGATTATTTTGAGTCACTTTTTTTTTGACCCAACATAAAATAATTTATCCTACACTTATCTGATTAACTATTAAAACTAGTACTTCTGCATGCCTGTAATCTCAGCGGCTCTGGAGACGGAGGCAGGAGGATCACAAGTTCGAGACCAGAGGCAGTCTGTGTAATTTAGCGAGACCCTGTCTCAAAACGTAAAAAAATGGGCTGGGGATGCAGCTCAGTGGTCCAGCACTTGCAGAGCATGCAAGCGTGAGGCCCTGGGTTCAACCCCCAGTACTGCAAAACAACAACAACAACAACAACAACAACAACAAAACAACAAAACAACAAACAAAAAAACCAAAGCAAAGAAACCAAAAAAACCCACCAAACTAGTACTTCCATTTAGGGTGGCAACAACATGCCATGGCCACCCTCTCCTTTGTATAACACCGATGTTCAACCTACCGCCGTTCTGCGGTCCTTACTACAAACATCTATTACAAAACCAAACAAAAACTCCAAAGAATGCCTATTTTTCTGTTCCTTAGATTGTTATGCCTATAATCCACAGAGCAACTTCTATCTGGCAGCATGGAAACAGAAAAGCACATATATAAAACTGGAAGGTGATCTTTGACAACTAGCAAAGTACTGCTGTAGTACAAGAAACAGAGCCAATTAAACCCCAAGCCTAGAACCAGACTGATTTTGCCAATAGTGAAAATGAAGGTACTAAAATAAAGTATCAAAGCTTAGTGTCATGGTGCACACCTGTAATGCTAGCACTTGGGGGGCTGAAGCAGGAGGACTGACCCAAGTGTGAGTTTCATACATACATTGTGAGTTTCAGGCCAAGCTTGGGCTACATAGTGAGATACTTTCCCTAACAGAGAGACAAAGAAAAATATCAAAAAACAATAACAAAAAAGTATCTATCTACTTATCTATTTGTTTAGATAGGGTCTTGCTACATAACTCAAACTTGGTTATGTAGCTGAGGCTGGCCTCAAACTTGTGATCCTCTTGATTCAGCCTCCCAGATGCTGGGATTAGAGAGTGCTGGGATTACAGGTCTGCATAACCATGCCCAGCTCACCTTTAATATTTAACAATAACATTATTTTATATAGTCTTTTCAACTTGGATACAGTAAATGCAGCTCAATTATTCTTGTTTCAATATAAGGGGCAATTTGTTGAGACCACAGACGTCAGAGTATAAGGATTTATCTGAAGAGCTGCTTCCTAATAAGAAGAAAGATATTTGAGCATTGGATGTCATACCACTCCACAAGCAGAAATCAGAATCAATTTTATTTAACTTGTACAATACTGATTTATTTATTTATTTAGTACTTTGAGAACTGAACCCAGGGCTGTGTACATACTTTGCAAGTGCTTTATCACTGGGATGGACTCTGAGCCCCCCCCTCCTTTTTTTTCAGTTTTTGCATATTATCAACTTATTTTTGCATTAATCTGACAGCATCCTACCACTATGCACATATTCACGTAACACTTCTTGTAATGACCCTGAAGCACAGGCAAATGGAGATGGAGGGGTCTCTGTAAAAAGCAAGTATAAGGGATTAAACATCCTCATTGTCATCACGCTGCTGAGGACAAAGGTGCATCTGTGGACTGAGGTCCATCTTCTTTTGTATTCTCCATGTTGTTGTTGTTAGGTGCTGTCGAGTTCGTGTCTGACTCATAGCGACCCCTATGTACAATAGGCGAAACACTATTGTTGGTGCTTCTCTGCTATTCATAGGGTTTTCAATAGTGGATTGATTTCTGAGCCCATTTTTATGTTTTTATTTTGAGACTGGGTCTTGCTGAGCCACTCAGGCTGCCCCTGGCCTTGAATTCATTATCCTTCTGCCTTAGATTTCCAAATCACCAGGATAATGGGCATGTGCCACAGAGTCTGGCTAATATTGTTTCTTAAATAGCCTAACATTCTGTACTTTTAAATTAGCCTTGGTGCTTACAAAAAAATCCACTTGGAGATGTTCAATCAGACATTAGGATACTGCTAGAAGAAGGGCTTGATGACATTCTCCATAATGCCAAATACTGATTTAGAAGTAAGCATAACTTGGATGACCAGCCAGATCCTTAACCTGACAGCCACTCAACCATGTGAAATGAGAAACCTACCATTACACTACAGAGTGAAGGTGCAATCCACAAATTCTAATGAAGAATATATAGCAGATTGACCAACTCAGTAGCTCAATTTTCATAATTAGGATGCCTCAAGTATAAAAAGAGTTGGTAAAAATCAAGCCACATTCAACCTGTTAATTTTGGCCCCTTCTAGTTGGATTCTTTTATATACTAGGAAACAGAAATGTAATATAAATTAAAAGATGAACACTGAACTTTGCCAGAAAATGAGACATTTTAAGGATCTAGATGGAGAATGAGATTGTTACATTAGAAAAAAATCTATTCAATAAGGCATCTTATTCTCAATAATGAGTATATAATTATCATTGATAATATAATTTTTGCCTGCAGCGGTAGCCCTGTGGCATCCGATCCTGTCAGATCTCAGAAGCTAAGCAGGGTCAGGCCTGGTTAGTACCTGGATGGGAGACTGCCTGGGAACACCAGAAGCTGTAGGCTTGGGAGAAGGACTTGGCAATCCCCTCCCAAAAATCAATCTGCCATTGAAAACCCTATGAACAGCAGAGAAGCACTGACAATCGTGTTTCCCCTGTTGTATAGAGGGTCGCTATGAGTCGGATACCGACTCGACGGCACCTAACAACAACAACAACAATATAATTTTTACAGACTCCTAAAAATTCAGTGTCAACAATTATTATTAGGTTAAAAGAACAAGTGGCAAAATAGTACATAAAATGTTATTGTGATATGTTAAGAAATTTATAAAAGGAAATCCAGATGTATACAAACCAAATTTAATTATCTCTGAGAGGGGAGATTATGGGAAATTTGTAATTTCTGATACACATATATGTAACTCAAATTTTTGACTATGACTGTCAAAGTTTATAGTATTCTATAAGCAGGAAAAAAGTCTCAATAATCATACAGATAAAATTTTAAAAGGAATTTAAGCTACATTCTTTTTCTAAATCAACTGTTCTAATTAGTAATATTCTGTTTATTGACAGCTGATTCTGTTACTGATCAGAATTCATAAAACTAAAAGGACAAAAGTCTACCCTAAAGGCTAATTAAAAAAAAAAAAAAAAACCCAAAAAACCAAAATGGTATTTATTACTACTTCTATTTTGTTCTTTCTTGCCAATGTTGGTACTTTAAGTGGCATGAAAAGAACATCCCACTCAAGGTCTCCTTTTGTTTATAAAGTTAATGGAAGACAATCTTTATGGGCCAGTCATCTTGGTTATATATATGTATCAACAGATCACTCAAATATTACTTTTGAGAGGACTAACTTATTTACTGCTGTGAAGTTGATGGGGGAAATCAGCTAGCTGTCTGAATAAGAATTTTATACATGCAAAACTATTTTTGTTTCCTTATGGTGCCTTGAACATGCTAGGGCAAAGGCTCTACCACTGAGCTATGTCCTCAGCTCTTGCAAACTATTTTTAAAAGTCAGTTTAAGAAAAAAGTTTAAGAAAAAAGTTTACAAAGCTAGTGTGCAAAAGATCTGAATGCATACTATACAAAAAAATATCCAAATAGCCAATAGGCAAATGAAAAACTCTGGAAAGATTTGCAATCTCCACACCTTCAGGAAATGTAAATTAATTCATGATGAAATATCCATTAGAATGACTAAATTGGAAAAGCCAAGATTGCTGTTGGTTAGGATGTGGAATAAATGGAACTCATACGCTGCTAGTGAAATATGAATGGACTCACTCATGTTGGAAACCTGGCAGTATCTATTAAAGCTAAATGAATGGATACCCTGTGATCTAGTTATTCCATGCCTAGGTATACAGCCAATGGGGATGAGTACTAAATTCACCAGAAGAGTATGTTCAGTGATGTCCACAGCAGCTCTAAATGTAGTAGTTTGCATCTTAGTCTGGGCGGAAGTTACTATCCAGGCATGTCTACTTTGTGAATATTCACTGAGCTATACACTTATAATTTGGGCATTTTTTTTTTTTTTGAATGTATGGATGAATGCCACTGTTCTCCCTAAATTCCCCAGGTATTTTTATTACTTTCTGATATTAATGGAAAAGTTTATCAGTAAACTACAATTTCACTTTAGATTTAGAATACTCCAGTTTTACATCAACCCATGCTTTTAGAATCATGCCTCCCATTATTTCCTCAGTAGGTAACTAAGGCAAGATTCTAGATGTGTACAGGGACACTCTACTTTTGACAGTACTGACAGGGTAACACTTTTTGGCTGAAGGTGCTGTGTAATGTCTACTGCCTTAAGACAAGATAAAATACATACTTCAGCAAGTGATAATGCTATGCCAGAGCTTTGCATGCATTAGATAAAGATGGCAAGTCTGCTAACACATGAGACTGCAAAATTCTACATTAACTTCAAAATACGAATCAATTCTAACTTGTAATAAACACACATGATCTTTGCATTGTGGGTAATATGGGATCAAAACATATGTAAACAAATTATGTCATGAAGTAAATGTCCAAACTGACCATGTCTGGACACTTAATGTTTGACTTAAATCTTTATTTAACTTGACAGCATTCATTTAATCTCCCACTAGAAACCAGTTTAGATTCTTTCTTATAGTTACTAATGGTGCAGAGGGCTAACAGCTATAGTATTATAAAATTTGCTAAAACAGAGGTTTCAAACTGGCAGCCTGAAATGGGCCCACAGCTACTTCTGGTTTGGGGCCTGCAGCATGGTTTTAAAACCTGGCATCGTTGCCAATATTTCACAATGGTGTCTGGTTTTCTAGCTTCCCATTGAAAACTGTTGTTGTTGTTAGGTGCTCTTGAGTGGGGTCTGACTCACAGAGACCCTACAACACATGAAACACTCCCCATGCCTGGTACTGTATCAGTGCTTCTCCGTTATTCATAGGGGTTTTTTTTTTTGAGTGGTCTGCCAGATCCTTCCTCCAAGACTACAGCATCCTGTGTCTCCCATTCAAGTACTAACCAGGCCTGACCCTGCCTGGCTTCTGAGATCTGATGGGATTGGACGCCAGGGTAGTATGGCTGCAGGCCACTGAAAATTGGAAGGCTGAAAACACTGGCCTTGTATTTTGAACCGTCATTAGTGAGATGCTGCCAAGAGGGAAGTGCTTCCCCAGGGCAGGCTGTCTTGCAACCACACTTTCCCTGCAGACATCAGGCTTTCTCCCTCTGCTCTACTCCAATTCTGTCTCACACCAGTGGTTCACTCCGGGATGTCAAACATAGTGGATGTATGTAACTGGGCAATAGATTGTGGCTTAATTTTGGATACTAACTCTTTGCCATATTTGATTAAAACAATTTTCTAAAAACAAGGGGCTAAATAAAACTTAGGCAGAGAAGAGAGTGAGGCTGAGGGCTAATCCATTTGGATAATGGGCTTACAGAAATCAACTGTGTGACTACGGACACGTTGGTTTCCAGGAGCTTCAGTTTCTTCTTGTGTAAGAGAATTTTATTATATGATTTTAAAAACCCTTCTACTTCTAAAATTCTATGATTAGTCTTCCTGTGTTTAATTATATAGGTAAATTAGACCTCCATGCATCTGTCACCTTGTGTTGTGGGGGCTTGTGGGTTGCTGAAATCTACGCCACTGGTATTTCAGACACCAGCAGGGCTACCCATGGTGGACAAATTTCAGAAGAGTTTCCAGACTAAGACAGTCTAGGGAGAAGGACCCTGCAGCCCACTCCCAAAACAAATAGCCATTGAAAACTATGAATAGTAGAGAAGCACTGTCAAAACTAGTGCTGGAAAATGAGGTCCCCCAGGGCAAAAAAGAGGCAGGTAGGGTTAGGGGAGAAAGCAGTGTTTATCAGGGGTCTGGTGTGTGCTAGATATTAGGCCAGATGATGGTCCAGGTGGGCCTCATGGCAGAGGTGAGGGTCCTGAGCTACAGCGAATCAGGTCCCCCAAGAAACAACTGGGGAAAAGCTGCCTCCTCAAACAGAGTCAACTTTAATGACAGGAATGGTGTATAGCTCTTGTGACCCTTTGCTGATGTGGCGTGACTCAAAATGAGAAGAAATACAGTGTCTGCAACAATGGGCTCAAACATAACATGACAGTGTTATGTGGTGTACTCAACACAATATTGAGTAGTGTTTCATTCTGTAGTACTTAGGGTAGCTATGAATTGGATCTGACTTGATGACACCTAACAAAAATAACAACCACCAAATCAGAATTAAAAGTAAACATTAAAATAATCACGAAGAGTCAGGACACTAAAATGCATATATGGAAATGTCACAATGAAATGCATGTCAGAATGAATCACATTAAGTTGTACATTAAAAATTTCCAATTAAAAAAAAAGAAAGAAATCGGGAAGAGATCAACATGTACTAAGCTGTTTTATCATTTATTGGTATTTTATTAAATGCTCTTTGTTGTTGTTGTTAGGTGCCATCGAGTTGGTATCTGACGCATAGTGATCCTACATACAACAGAGGAAACATTACCGTTAGTGCCTCTCTGCTGTTCATGGGGTTTTCAATGGCAGACTGATTTTTGGGAGTGGGTTGCCAGGTCCTTTTCCCAAGCCTACAGCACCTGGTGTTCCCAGGCGGTCTCCCATCCAAGTACTAACCAGGCCTGACCCTGCTTAGCTTCTGATATCTGACGGGATTGGATGCCACAGGGCGATGGCTGCAGGCAAAATGCTCTTTAAAATGTAAAGAGTCAGGACACTTTATTTTTTTAAAAAGAGAATTACTCTCAAAAATAAATCAGGTAAATAAATCACACAAACAAATGTCACTACAGTAAACATAATATCTTCACCCACAACTTCAGTGTCCTACTAGTTGGAAAAAGGTTTCTTTTGGAGTTGATGTTCAGTACTAAGTAATGGTGAAGATTTTAGGTGACAAAGTCTTACTCCTATATCTACTAGCATGGAAGTACAAGGTATTCAAATCATTCAACCTAGTTTTTTCTTCTTTTAAACAGAAATAACACTTACTTTGCATTGCTGTAAAAGTCAGTGAAGTAATACATATAAATTGCTAATTACTGAATTTATTACTGGCTATTATCTATTATCCTGGCTACTAAAAGCTCTGGAGGACAGCAGTTTTTATAATTTGCTTGCATAAATGCACATAAAATCAGTAAGCGTTCTTTTAAAGAGATTATAAATGCCCTTTCCTTGTAAAGCTAGACGGATTGGGGACTGATACACAAATTGGTCCTCATCACTCATGGATTCTGTTTTTGTGAATTCACTTGCTTGACAAAATATATTTATAACCCACAAATCAATACTCACATGGCACTTTCATAGCCATTCATGGATATGCCCAGAGGGGAAAAGTTTGAGTTGTTGGACATACATTTCCAACTGAGATTGAACACAGCAACGCTTTGCTTTCTTGTTTTAATTCTTACACTGTAAACAAGTGTAAGGTCTTTTTTGTGTTTTATTTATTACCAGGGCTTTGGTACTTTTGTGCTTACTGGTGACTTCACGGCTTAAAATGGCCCTCAAGTCAGGCACAGTGGCACATACCTGTAATCCCAGTGACTTGTGAGTAGGAGGCAGGGGGCTCAACAAGTTCGAGGTCAGAGGCAGCCTGCATCACTTGGCGAGACTCTGTCTCAAGACAATAAACAAAAAAGGGGCTGGGGCACAGCCCAGGAGTAGAGCACTGCAGAGTGAGCACAAGGCCGTGGGTTCAGTTCCCCAGTAGGGCAAGAAAGAAAAAAGGACCCCTTGCATAATGCTGAAGTGTTGTCTAGAGCCCCTGTGTGCAAGAGGGCTGTGATATGCCTTATGGAGAGATTGTGTGTGTGAGATAAAGCTTAGTTCAAACATGAGTTACAGTCTTTTGGCAGAGTTCAATGTCAATGAATCAATGTTACTGTTCTTAGGTGCTGTTGAGTTGGGTCCCTCTCTTAACAACCCTATGTACAACAGAATGAAACACTCCCTAACATGCCTCCCACTATGTCAGTGCCTGTCTGCTATTCATAGGGTTTTCAATGAATTACTGTTTTGGGAGAGGGATGCCAGGTCCTTCTCTCATTTCTGTGGTGCTCGTGGTCAAACCTAGGGCCTTAGAGCGTGCAGAGCAAGCACTCTACCAAGTGAACTAAACCCTAGCCCCTAATGAATCAATGTTGTTGTTGTTGTTAGGTGCCGTTGAGTAGCGACCCTCATAGGGTTTTCATTGGCTGACTGTTTGGGGATTGCCTTGGGAGTGGATTGCCAGGTCCTTCTCCCATTTTTGCGGTGCTGGGAATTGAACTCGGGGCCTCAGAGACTGCAGCGCAGTGCTCTACCCACTGAGCTAAATCCCAGCTCTAAAATGTTTTTATTTTTATGTTTTTGTGGTATTGGGAGGCTGAACTGAGGGCCTTGCATATACTTTGCAAGTACAATCCCACTGAGCTGCACTTAACCCCTTATTTGTTTATTTATTTTTTATGTTGATTCAGAGTCTTACTATGTTATGCAGGCTGCCTCTGGCTTCGAACTTGTGAATATTCCTAATGCCCGGCTAATAAAGTGTCTTCAAACAGAAACACCCATAAGCCAAGTTTATATACTGACTAGTTGATGAAAGTATTATGACCGAAGTTGGCAGCAACCTAACCCTGTATTTCCCCTAGGAGCAGTGGTTCAGAATTTGCTATTTCAGTGTTCTTGGTAACTTTATAGAACATAATTACAGGGAATAATGAGGTTATAATATAAGTGTATTTGGGGCTCAAGAAACAAAAGTATATTTATTGCCATTGTTTAAATGCATTTGTTCAAACAGACTTTTTATATAACTTCCATATTAACACCTACACTATTATTTCAAATTCTCAAAAAATTGTTTTAAATGTTTTTTTAAATTGCATTTATATTAATTATGTATTGTACTGTGACCTTAACTACTGAGCAATGATGCACATGATGGAAAGGGCACGAGTGTGTCTGGCACACAGTAGGAGCTTCAGAAAAATGTCTTGCCTAAATGGATAAGTCTAACTCTTAAAAAATGTGTCTAAAGGAACTCTGGGTTATAATGGCAGTTGACACACAGATTTTGGCTTTCCCCAAGCACAACTAAAATAACACTGTAAGGATTAAGAAGGAAAACAACAACTACTATTACTCAATCCCACAGGAATGGGGAAGACAGGAGAGGGGAAAAGAGCAACAGACTTTTGTAATCCAGAAAAACCAGTGGTACTTGACTTAAATGACCTAAGAATGTCAAAGCCCTTTTCAGTAATGAGAAGAACTAAAACCAACCCAATTTATACTATGTGCTCCGACGTTAAGGTGAAGTAGGATGGTCCAAACAAGGAAAAACAATGCTAGTGTTTTTTGAAAGTTAGATTCCCAGATTGCTTCCTTTAGTTTATGCTTGCGAATGACTCTCTCTGGACACGGAGACAATGAGGCAGGTGAAAGCATACCTGAGGATATGTGCACCATATGCCAAACAGGTCCATTAAATGGCTATGTGCACACTGAATGTCTGAGTCTTCCCTCACCGCGTTCCACCCAGAAATGTTGGCATACAGACTGTATTCTTGAGGCAGGAACTTGGAAGATTTCCTGCTGAGGATCTCAGCGGTCACAAAGGAAATAGTTGGAGATATCCTGACATAGTAGTTACCCAACAAAAGGCACATGATGACTTTGCTGCAATGTCCCAAGCCTACACACCTCATCCACTCTTAGAGTACCCATCAGCTTTGTAGGCTCTTCATCCTGATTGTGAGCCAATAATCAAAGACTACCAGAAATCTGAAGGAAGTCTTTAAACTGGATGAGAGAGAGCTAAACAAGTCACAAACAGCAATATGGAACAAACAGACACCAAGCAGTGAGAAGGAAAGTTGACAGAAAGGAAGGGAAAGGAAAATATATTATGAAGCCTACCAAAGAGATTTTTTTTTTTTTTTTTTTGGTACTGAGGGTTGAACCCAGGGCCTCGCGCCTGCATGCTCTGCAAGTGCTGGACCACTGAGCTGCACCTCAGCCCATTTTTTTTACTTTTTGAGACAGGGTCTCGCTAAATTACGCAGACTGCCTCTGGTCTCGAACTTGTGATCCTCCTGCCTCCACCTCCCGAGCCTCTGGGATTACAGGCGTGCGCCACCACGCCCGGCCCAAAGAGATTTTAAAAGATACTGCAAATATGGAATAGCAGGATGCTAAAAAATATTCAAGAGATAAAAAGAAGTAATAGAAACAAAAATGTGATAGCAGAGACAAAATCCTATTGGAAGACTAGAAATAAAGTTAAAATTGCATAGACAAGAGAAAGGCTCAAGATGGAAAATAAGAGAACGAAGTCAAGATAATCAGAAGCCAGTTCAAGAGAGTCAACATTCACTAAGAGGAGTTACAGAGGAAGAACAATGGGGAAAAAGACGAAATTATTAACAAAATAGCTTAAAAATAATCTTCTTAGAACTGAAGAACATTAGTTACTAGAATAAAAGAGTCCACTGAATACCTGGGGTAAGAGATCAAAAGCAACCCACACCCAAGGCATAGCTCTGTGAAACTGCAGAGATCGGAGGACACAAAGAAGATTCCACAAGCTGAGGAGGGTAGGGGAAGGGAGAGAAAACAATTGGCAACACATAAACGATCAGGAATCTGATGGCTCTGGATATCAAACAAAGGAACACTGGAAACAAGAAGCCAAGCGAACAATGCTGGTAGAAACCTGAAGAGAAATGATCTTCAACCTAGAAGGTACTGTCCATGCAAAGAATGAGGCAAGGGTAAGGGCAGAACAAAGCTATTTGAGGACATATAAAGCCACAAGGAGCCGCTAAGGAATGTGCTTCTCACCAAAACAAAAGTAACCTATAAAAAGGTAAGAATGGAAAGCAGAACATGGGAAATCAAAGACAGAACAGGAACATCTAATGAATCTTTGGGAGGATAGTGTATGAAGATCCCAGGGATCCCAAGACAACAACTGTGAGCTGGCCACGGAAAGGAGATTGGTTTAAGGGACAAGTCATGCTCACAGAGACATCACCTAGATCCCCACTGCCATCACATCACCACCCTCTTTAACCCAAGGACAGAACGGGGTGAGAATTCTCACTGTAAGCTTTCATCTTAATACATGAAGTTTATTTAGTTCACAGGAAAGTCCTCAACTGAGAAGATTATCCTTTAAATTTGGGAAGGTTTTCTACAGAACTGCATAATCATTTTTCACTAACATTACAAAGACAAAAGTAGCTGTGCAGCCTTAAAAAAGGCTAGCTTTATGCCTAGCATGCACAAGGACATACATTTGATCTCTAGAACTGCAAAAAAGGTGGTCATTGAAATTGATATTGCATGGTATGGTTACTTATGGTACTTAAAAGCCGTTATAAGCTTTAGGCACAAAAATTTTTTTATCTTATGATTTACAAGTGGAGCTTCAATAAGAAAAAAAAACTTAAAAGAACACATATGATGTTTTTGCCATATGTACTTCCTTCTTCAAAGGCATTTGTCTTTCAAATCCCTTTTATGGAACTTAATTCTGCAATGCTTACAATATTAAAAGACCAAAACAATGTACTCTGCTATGAAAAAAGATGAGTAGCAAAGTAGATTTTGCAGGTCAAGTACATTACCTTAGGCAAAGGGTATCCAGCTATTTGGAAACATAAGTTTCCAGTTTGAAATAATCACATATATAAATAAACTTTTCCATTATCTTATCACTTCCCTAAAGACTACATTTTTATAAACAGGTTTACATGGGGAGAACAATCGTTCTGAAAGAAGCTCAATACTCCTGTTAAGACTGTCAGCCACTGCCAGAAGTGTCCCATGCCTGTAATCCCAGCAACTCAGGAGGCTGAGGCAGGAGGGATCACAAGTTTGAGGCTAGAGGCAGCCTATGTAACTTAAGAGAGATCCTGTCTCAACATAAAATGTAAAAAAATGGGATGTGGGTATAGCTCAGTGGTAGAGTACTTGCAAAGCTATGTCTGAGACCCTGGATCCAACCCCCTAGGACCACAAAGAAAAAGTGTCACCCCACATCTCCAACAATTTAAGCTTGGGTGATACTATGTGATATTAGATTTTTTAAACTTATAAATTTAATAATTATCTTTACCATGTAGCAAGCATGGTCAAACAATACATTTCCAAAGTTCAGGAAGTGATTGCTATTAAAAGGAGTCAAAATGTGAAAGCTGTATAAACTCCATAGTATTTAGTCCTGGTTTTCAAGAGCTATTTACTTTCAAGTTCTTTATTATGTAGTTACACTGCAAAAGGGATATTGTTGGGCTGGTGGACACTTATTATTTTGAATTTATGTTCTCAATATCAATTTCCAACAATATTCAAACTTCAGAGTATTGGAGGTACTTTATGCAGAGTCCAATTAAAATATTAAAAGCTACATTTAAACACTGAATTACATATAATAAAGCAAAGGAAGCCACCAAAGACACAATCATCAATTCTCCAAGGCTACCAATCACCAAGTTCAGTCACTATTTTGCAATGATTAGATGAAAAGGATTTTAGATTCAAGCAATTAATAAGCTAGTCCCCCAACATGCAAACTGACTTCAAGAATATTCAAGGAATTTCAGGAATCTTAGGGCTCTCCTCTTCTACGTTACTAGTTTTTGCAATTTCCAGAATTGGCAGAAAATACATCTGCAAAGGGAATCTAATTTGATTATCAGAATGAAAAGACTAGCTACAACTAGGAGAAAATTTTTGCAAAAATCTGATACGGGGCTGGTATTCAAAATATATAAACACTTCTTAAAACTCAAGAATTAGAAAACAACTCAAAAAATGGGCCAAAGATATGAATAGTTCACCAAAAAGATATATAGAATAGCAAATAAGCATATGAAAAGCAGTTTAACATCATATATCATTGGAGTACTCAAATTAAAACAACAGTGAGCTACCACTCACTACCCATCCATTAGAATGGCTAACCAGCAAATACTGACAATAACAGAGGCTGGCAAAGATAAGGAACAAGAAAAACTGCTGGTGAGAAGACAGTCTGGCAGTGTCTTACAAAATTAAACATACTCTTACTGTATGATCCAACAACTGAACTCCTTGGTACTTATTACTCAACTTGAAAACATATGGCTATTCCAAAACCTATACACAAACGTTTACACCAGCTTTATTTATATTGCCAAAACTTGGCCACAAAAAGACATGGAGGAGCTTAAATGCATACTGCTAAGTGAAAGAAGTCAATCTGAAAAGGGTATATATTGTATGATTCCAACTATATTTTACATTGCAGAAAAGGCAAAACCATAGACAGTAGGAAGATCAGTGCTTGCCAGGAGTTCAGGGTTGGAAGGGGAGGGGAGAATGAGTAGATGGAGTACAGGGGATATTTAGGGCAGTGAAACTACTCTGTATAATAATTTAATGGTGAATACATGTCAGTATACTTTTGTCAAAACGCATAACATGTACATCACAAAGAGTCAAGTTAATAGAGGAAAATGTGGGGTAGGGAAGATGAAGGGATATGTGCTCTCTGTACTTTTTGCTCATTTTTTTCTGTAAACCTAAAAGTTCTAAAAAATAAAGTCCAGTAAAATCAAATCTAATTTCTAGTTTAAAAAAATCCTCCCCTTCTTCCTCAAGTTTTATCTTAATATTGTCTGGTTTATTAACCAACATTCTATATTACATGTTCACACATAAACACACCTCATCCACTTGACAGGGCAACAGAATGGTTATGATCCCTAATTTAATACACAGGCATTATACACTGTTATTTAGTCAGAGGTGATGTATCCGTGGCTATGCAGATCTAAATTAGAATCTAAACTACAGCTATATGGTATAAAATAGTCTTCTGCTAGGGGACCAATACAGGAACGATCTTTAATAGTTGGATTTGTAAAGTCATTTCAAAATAATGCTCACACTTACATAACTTACTGTTATTTTTCTAAGTTATGCTCTACGATCTATCCAAATATATGTCTACATGGGACAGGCCTGATTTTCTTTATGGGTCTGCTATTTTATATATTATCTCTGGTGTCCTGTTCTCCTTTTAAAATGCTAAATATAATTTGGGCATACTTCAACACTTAAAAATATTTTCTCTTTAAGTTCCTGCAGCTTAATTATGCATTTATTTCCATTAAAAAAAAAAAGGACAACACTCATGTCACTTGAAGAACAAAGCTAACAGTATATTCTAACAGGTCTGCTGCCACAAGTATAACTAATAAAGTGTGCAAAAACAAAAAAAAAATAGGTGTGCAACATAAAAGTATTACTTTTGAACATCCCCAATATCTTTAATTAAGAAACTTATTACAGGAAACAGCCATAGGTATTTAACCATTTATTTACCACATTGGTTTGTTTTTGAGCTAAATACTCAGAAAGGAAATAGGTCAAATGCATCTGACATCCTATCCTAGGAGAGAATGCTAATACCAAGAAGGCATTTCCCCACAATGTGGGGATGGGACTGAATGATTTTTACTCAATTTGCTGAGACTGGATTGGGTTGTTACCAATCCTGTATTGATCAACGGCTTCATCTCCATCACTTCCAGGGATTCCCACTGTCCAGATCACATCAGGATCAACATAACCACATGATTCATAATCAGCTATATATAAGCTATGTATGTGCATAATTAATGGTAAGACCTTAATGTAAATTCCATTACCATTAATACCTTTCAAAATGAATCTTCTAAACTACTAGTCTAAGAACATCAGCTTCCAAAAACCATTAGCAGTAGCTGGAGGCACCCAGTAGCAAAATAGTTGATCATACACCTATATGACTACTGGTTTCTTCAACTGTGACCAAATGTTGATGGCTGCATCAATATTTAAACTAAACAGGCAAAAAGGCAGACTAATGAACACTGATTTTAAAGTCAGAAAAGGATTTTCACTAGTGGTTTTATGTGTAGTTCAGTTTTATACTACTTACTTAGGTGACTACTTTTTTTTTTTTTTTTTTTTAAAATACAGTCCGTAGGGGTTGAACCCAGGGCCTTGCACATACTGGGCAAGTGCTCTATCACTGGGCTGTACCCTCAGCCCAGTTTTGATTTTGAGTCAGGGTCTCACTAAGTTATGCAGGCTGCTTTAAAGGCCTTGAACTCCCGATCTTGCTTCTACTTCCTGAGTAGCTGGGATTATAAGGCATGTGCCACCATGCCTGGACCTCTCTTAACTCTTAAGTGTCCATTTTCTATTACACAGAAAATAGGATTCGTTCGAAAACAAATATTCAAGTATCTACTGTGTGCCAAGCACCATCCTAAATGTTTGATATGTACCAGCAAACAAAACAAAGATCCCTGGCCTCTTTGTGCTGACATTACACTGAGGGAAGATGAACAACACTAAACATAATAAATTAGTAATCGGGTATGTCAGGTGATAAATACTATGGAAGAAAATAGATCAGGGTAAGAAGGGAAAAAAAAGTATAAATGGGTTGAGTGTGCTATCTGTCTGTAATCCCAGAGTCACGGGGCTGTAGAGGGAGGATGGCAGAGATAGGCTGCATGACTTAGGGAGACCTTGTATGAAAATAAAAATTAAAAATGGGCCTGGGGTGTAGATCAATGGTAGAGCACTTACCTAGCATGCGTGAGACCCTGGGTTCATTCCACTGTACTGCCCGAAACAAAACAAAAAACCCAGAGAGTGTATGTGGGTACATATGGAGGTAAAGAGGGGTGCAAGCTGAAGTGAAATAGTTAAGGTAAGCTTTAACTAAACAGGTAGACACATCTACTTATGTCTCCTAAACAAGAATTCTCGATGGATATGACAAAACATACCAACTTCTCAAAAGGAAAAGATCATCACTTCACTGGGTGCCAGTTATGTGCTAGGCACTTTATACATCTCATTTTTTATACAAATTTAAACCAAATGTTAAAATCCTCTTGGTAGTTATTCTTATCTAAAATAGTGTAATAGGTAAACAAATTTTACATGCGTTAATATTAATGAACCCTCACATGCCGGTTTGCCATACTGTGAGAGGTTGTATGTTACTGTGATGCTGAAAGCTATGCCACTGGTATTACACATACCAGCAGGATCACCCATGGTGGACAGGTTTCAGCTGAACTTCCAGACTAAGACAGACTAGGAAGAAGGACCTGGCAGCCTACTCCATTGTGATACACAATACATACAGACCAAACTGACTACATTTGTGGAAAGAGAGGATGGAAAATCTCAATATCAAGTCAGAAAAAGACCAGGTACTGATTGTGGATCAGACCATTAACGGCTCATATGCAAGTTCAAACAGCCATTGAAAACTCTATGAATAGTAGAGAAACACCGTCAGATAGTGTTGGAAAATGAGCCCCTCAGCTTGGAAGGCACTCAAAAGACGACTGGGGAGGAGGTGTCTCCTCAAAGTAGAGTCAACCTGAATGACAGGAATGGCATAAAGCCCCTGGGACCTCCATTTGCTGATGTGGCATGCCTCAAAATGAGAAGGAAAAATTGTAAGTATCCACTAATAATTGGAACATGCAATGGATGTAGTATGAATCTAGGAAAATTAGACACCATCAAAAGGGAAATGGAGTACATAAGCATCAACATTCTAGGCATCAGTGAGTTGAAATGGAATGGCACGGGACATTTTCAATCAGATAATCACATGGTCTACTATGCTGGGAATGACAATTTAAAGAGAAATGGGGTTGGATTTATCATCAAAAAAGGTATCTCCAGATCTGTCCTGAAGTACAATGCTGTCAGTGATAGAATAATGTTCATACACTACAAGGAAAGCCAGTTAATATGACTATTATTTAAGTTTATTCACCCACCACTAAGGCCACAAATGAAGAAAGGGAAGATTTTTACCAGCTTCTGTAGGCTGAAATTGATAGAACATGTAATCAGGAGGCACTCATAATTATTGGTGACTGGAATGCAAAAGTTGGAAACAAAGAAGCCGGCTTAGTAGTTGAAAAATATGGCCTTGGTGACAGAAATGATGCTGGAGATGGCATGCTGGAATTTTGTCAGACCAACAACTTTTTCATTGGAAATACATTTTTTCACCAACATAAATGGTGACTATACACATGGAATTCACCAGATGATACATACAGGAACCAGACTGATTACATTTGTAGAAAGAGAGGATGGAAAATCCCAATATCAAAAGTCAGAACAAGACCAGGTACTGATTATGGATCAGACCATTAACGGCTCATATGCAAGTTCAAACAGAAACTGAAGAAAATCAGAACAAGAATATGAGAGCCAAGGTATAACTTTTAGTAAATCCCGCTTGAGTTCAGAGACCACGTCAAGAACAGGTTTGATGCATTAGACACTACCAGATGAGTTGTGGCATGACATCAAAGACATCATCCACGAGGAAAGCAAAATGTTATTTAAAAGAGGAAAAAAAGAAAAGACCAAATCACAAGTCAAAACACTTCCTGGTTTAAAGCCAACAAAGGTGTGCATCAGGACTGTATCCTTTCACTGTACTTCTTCAATCTCTACACTGAACAAATAATCTGAGAAGGTGGACTTGATGAAGAAGAATGTGGCATCAGGATTGGAGGAAGACCCATTAACAATCTACTTTATGCAGATGATACAACTTTGCTTGGTGAAACTGAAGAGGATTTGAAACATTTACTGATAAAGATCAACGAACACAACCTTTAGTATAGATTGTGCCTCAATATCTTCATAGAACAAAAATCCTTACAACTAGGTCAGTAAGCAACTTCCCGATAAACTGAGAAAAGACTGAGGTTGTCCAAGGTTTTACTTTACTTGGTTCTATAATCAACACCCATTGAAGCAGCAGTCAAGAAATCAAAAGATGTATTGCATTGGGAAAAGCTGTTGCAAAACATCTCTTTAAAGTGTTGAAAATTAAAGACGTCACACTGAAGACTAAGGTGCGCCTGACTCACGTGATGGTATTTTCAGTCACATCATATGGTTGTGAAAGCTGGACACTGAATAAGGGAGACAGGAGAAGAACTGATGCTTTTGAATTATGGTGCTGGGGATGAATACTGAATATACCATGGACTGCATAAAGAATCAACAGATCTGTCCTAGAAGGGCAACTAGAGTGCTCCTTGGAAGCAAGGATGGTTAGACTGCATCTTATGTATTCTGGACATGTGGTCAGAGGGACCCATCCCTGGAGAAGGATATCATGTTTGGGAGAGTGGTGGGTCAACAGAAAAAAAAGAAGACCCAAGCTGGGCATGGTGGTACATGGCTGTAATCCCAGAGGCTTGGGAGGCAGAGGCAGGATTGCAAGTTTGAGAACAGAGGCAGTTTGCATAACTTAGTGAGACCCTGTCTCAAATGTAAAAAAAAAAAAAAGGGGGTGAGGGTGCAGCTTTAGTGGTCCAGTACTTGCAGAGCATGCAAACATGAGGCCCTGGGGTCAACCCCAGTACTGGAAAAAAAAAAAAAAAAAAAAAAAAAAAAGGAAGGCCTTAACTAGACAGATTGACACAATGGCTACAACAGTGGGCTTAAACATATAAAAGATCGTGTATCTGGTACAGTGTTGAGGAGTGTTTCTATTGTTCACAGGGTCGCTATGAGTCAGAGATGACCCAATGGCACCCAACAAGAACAATAAGGAAAAGGTGCTGAAAAAAAGGAACATTATGTGTATATAGTATATGTTGTTGTTGTTAGGTGCCAGGGAGTCATGTCCAACTCATAGCGACCCTCAGAGGGTTTTCAATGGCTGACTGATTCAGGATTGCCTTGGGAGTAGACTGCCACATGCTTCTATTTTTGCGGTGCTGGGAATTGAACCTGGGACCTCAGAGACTGCAGAGTGGCGCTCCATCAACTGAGCTAAATCCAAGCCCGTATATAGTATATGTTGTTGCTACATTCAAATCTTGTATATATATATATTTTGCTCCTTGTCCAATCAGTAACTGACTAAAATTTTTCACTACCGTGGTGGATTTATAGTTCTGCCCTACAGTTTTATCAGTTCTTATATATTTTGAAGCTATTTCATGAAGTACACACAGAGTTTTGAATATTTTGTTATTTAGTGATGCTTGGTCTTGTGAAAGTCTTAGTTATATATTATTTATCCTTCCACTCTGTGGATTGGTTTTTCACTCAAGTGGTGCCTTTTGATAAACAGAAATTCTTAATTTTGGTATAGCCCAATATATTATTACTTTCTTTTACAAATAATGCTGTGCTTGTCCTGTTTTACCCCCAAACCCCTGTATTATCTTTAAAAACTTTGTTTCTTTACTTTCATCTTTAGATCTAGGAGGGAAGTGGAAATGACTACTTCATATGATTTGTGTATATGTTGCAGGTAGCCGTGAAGGAGGTGGTAAAGTGGTTTTTTCCAGAGTATTACTTTCTACTCACTCAAACTGGCTTTTAACTTTAAGTAAATGAATACTTGTGATTACTAATACACCCTGGACTCATTTCTTCTTTCTTCCTTTTTGCTATATTTGTCCTAGTTTTCTCTTTTCCTTTCCTTGACTTTTTGATATTTTTAAAAAATGTTTGCTTATTTGTGAATTTCATTTTCTCCCCGTTACTGATTATCACACATTCTACATAAACTCCGAAGTTAAACAATATCTTCTCCTCTCGAGGAACAAAATTACCTTAGACCACAAATTATGATCAGTTCTCTTGTTATGTTCTGTTATTGTCCATTATTTTTGGTTTTGTCTTTTTTTAGCTCTAAAAATTAGACATTACTATTATTATTTCATATGATGTTTAGATGTATTTATATATGCCTACTGATTTCTTTGGTCAGCTTTACTTTTTATATAACCAAACACTTCCATATTGTTTTTCTCTTTCTTTTTTAAGTTATATAATTTATGGAAGTTCCTGAAGTAAAGATGTACTGGTGGTAATTCCAGGCTTTTTTTTTTTTTTTTGGAGACAGTGTCTTGCTGCGTAGCCTAGCTCCCTGAAAGCTGGGGTTACAGGTGTACGCTACCATGCCTGGCTTAAACTCAGTTTCTCGTTATCTATGAATGATTTAATAGTGCTTTCTTTCTTGAAAATTATAATTATGTTGGGTACAGAACTGTGGGATGACATGTATTTCTTTTTGGTTTCCAGGCTTCTATGGAGATGTCTTTTATCAGCCTGCCTCTTCTTTGTAGGTGATGTTTTGATTTTAGAGCCTTCTCGTTGTCTTAACTAGTTAAGGCTTTATTGGAA
This sequence comes from Pedetes capensis, assembly GCA_007922755.1. NCBI lineage: Eukaryota > Metazoa > Chordata > Mammalia > Rodentia > Pedetidae > Pedetes > Pedetes capensis. Next base: position 713,338 of record VMDO01000005.1, read on the forward strand.
GATAGGTGTGATTTTTGAAAATGAATGCCATTTTGTTTTGTGTGGAGCTCTTGTAACTTTTTGTTGTCGTTGTTGTATTTTGAGACAGTGTCTGGCCAAGTTGCGCAGGCTGCCTCTGGTCTCAAACCTGTGATCTTCCTGCCTCAGTCTTTCAAGTTGTTGGGATTACAGGCATGTGCAATGGCACCAACCTGAGTTCTTTTAACTTAGATTCAGGTATAGAAAACTCTTAGTATTTCCAAATATTTGCCTCTCCTCCACTCTCCTTCTAAGTATGTTACAAGGTGTGATCAAAAGATATTATGGTGAATGTTTAAATTTTTAAAAAATCATTGCAGTCAAATACAGATTGCCATTAATTCCCCTCAGAATACTCCCCCTGGCTTTGAATGCATTATCCCATCATTCTTGTCACTTTCTGAAGCAGTTCTGCAAGTCATCTTTCGTGAGTGTGTTCGGTGGCCCTGTTGCAGCTGCCCTGATGTCTCAAATTAGTTGAAAATGCTTAGCTTTCATGGTCCTCTTGACTTTGGGGAAGAGCCAGAAGTTGCATGGTGCCGTATCTGGTGAACAAGGTGGACAAGGACACACCATGTTTTTTGACAGAAACCGCCATACTACAAGTGACGTGTGACTTGGAGGACTGTCGTGATGGAGGATGAAACTAAAGACACACACAAAAGAAGACTACCGGACTTGCTTCAGAAAGGGTCAGGAATGATGGGATAAGTGTGTTCAAAGCTATAGGGAATATTCTGAGGGGGATTAATGGCAACGTGTCATCACTATACCAAATCTTTACAAATTTAAACATTTACCATATTTTTCTGATCACACCTCATAATCTATCTTTCTTGTCTCTTAGCCTTCATACTTTCGATGCCCTGCCTCCCTGTGCTATATTCTGAACAATATCTTCACATGTAATTCTCTCTTCTGCACTATGTCTAATAAACTATTCACTGAGTTTAAAATTTCAACAATTTTTCTTATATTCTATGTAATTCATTTTCTAATATGCCTTGTCACTTCTGATGGTCACCTTTTGTCTGCTCATTTTAAAGATGACTTTGATAAGCACTTCATACTTCTTTTTGGTTCTGTTTCTGGTGACCCTGTGGTACCTGAAGTTAGGAGCAGACGTGTGAGCACAAGGGTGGGCGATCTCAATCTGCTGCTTCTGGTCTGGGCTGAATCTCACTTACAGTGGCCTCTTCTGTGTGTATATGCTTGTGTGCCTGTGTGTATGGTAACTGTTGTTTATGAGCTGTTTTCTTGTTTCTGTTAATGGCCAGGGAGTTCAACAATCCTAACTGCTTTCCAGAATTCTGGATTAATGTGGTTATTTCAGTGTTAGCTTCTTCTCCTTGTAGGGGGCTTCTTGTAGCTTGGTACTGACCCCACAGCAACTGTGACTTCACTACTTCCCACACTTCAGGTTGAGCAGATTCATTTAAATTAACTAATGGGGTAGGAGATTTAGAGATTTCTCTTATTTCTTACAAACCTGTCAATGCATTAAAACAATATACCCCAAGCTTTTTGGCATTAGGTATGGGTTTTGTGGAAGACAATTTTTCGATAAACAGGGGTGCGAGTGGGGTGGGGATGGATTCAGATGAGTCAAGTGATGGGAAGTGGCTGTAAACACAGATGAACACTGCTGCTCATGTCCTGCTGTACAACTAGGTTCCTTATAGGCCACAGATTAGGGATGGGGACCCCTGCATTACAAGTGCTGTTGTTGTGTTGTTAGGTGCTGTTGAGTCGAGTCCGACTCATGGTGACCCTAATGGAGTTTTTAATGGCTGACTGTTTTCTGGACTGTAGGCTCATTCAAATCTAAATAGGATCTACTTATTAGATACTACGTGGGTATTTCAAAAAACTAGTTTGTCATCCTATTTTTTTTTTTTTTTTTTTGGTACTGAGGGATTGTTTTTACCCTTTTTAAAGGTCAACTGTGCACTTAAAAGGATTTAACAGCAAGCATTTCTGGGTATTATATAGTAGAAGGATTTTCAAGTAGTATATCATGCCACACTGCTAGAAATTCCGAAGTCCCTTTTATCTTCAAACATGTTGTTAAAGTGGATCGCTTCCACTTTATATGTAGGTAGTTTTTCCATGCTTACAGCTGTGCCACCCTGGTATCTGATACCATCTGACCTCAGAAGCTGAACAGGGTCAGGTCTGGTTAGACTTGGATGGGAGACCGCCTGGGAAAACTGGGTTCTGTAGGCTAGGGAGAAGAACCTGGCAGCTCACTGCTGAAACGATCAGCCACTGAAAACCCTAGAATAGCAGAGAAGTACTAACATAGTGCCAGGCATGACACATAGGGTTGCTTGACTCGACAGCACCTAGTAACAACAAAAACAACAGTTTTTCCATACCTACCTATAAAATTTTACATTGTCAAATGTGGAGAACTGTTCTAGTAGGATGAGATCTTTGTAACTCTTATAAAAAAATACTCATCCCTTTACCCTTTACCATTTACCCTTTACCATCCCTTTACCAATATATTAAAAGTTCCTGGTTGTTTATGCAATTTCCCCTGAAATTAAAGATCAAAGGGTAATTCCTTTGAGATTAAAGGATAGGAAATACCTTAATGATTTTTTATTTTGAGGACATTTTGGAGTATGTTGTTTGTAGGAAGTATTCAGTAAACACATAGTGAATGAAAGCCCTTATCTAAGTTACTGATAAGAATATTTTTATCAGGGGAAAAAAACAGGAAAAGTCCATCATCAGAGCCTGGTTCAGGAGAGAGACCTTATTCCAGCTGCCACTGATCCACTCATTGAATAGTACTCTTTGGTATGGCCACTTGATTAATTAATCAATGACTCAACAAATATTTGAGACTGTTAAGTTTTACATTTCAGCCAATTACCTAATATCTGAGGGTATTCTGAGATTTCATCTTTATCATATGCTTTGCTGACATCCAGATACGTTATGTCTAAAACATGTCCCTTTTTAACTAACATTACTGGTTTGCTTTAAAATCCTCATGAATATGGTGTTGCATGCCTATGATCCTAGCACTTGGAAGGACAGACAGGGGTTTAAGGACAGGTAGGGCTCTATAGCAAGATCCTGTCTCATAAATAACAAACATATCCCTCATGAAGTCTTTTTGAATACTCAGACCATACTGATCTCTCTAATACTCAGCTTACAGATTTTTATATCATAACCATATGCTTGCCTTATTATGTTTGTTTAATGAGTTCATAACTTACCTTCCCCTGATATATAACAATGTTGAATATATAGCAAGCAGTGAACTGCATTATTATGGTAAAATGGCTTTTATTTTATTATTGTTTTTATTTTTGCAGTCCTGTGGGGTTGAACCCAGGACCCTGCACACATAAGACAAGTGTACTACACCACTGAGCTGTAACCTCCGCTCCTTTGTTTTTTTAATTCTGAGACAAGATCCTGCTAAATTGTGCAGGCTGCCTCTGGCCTCAAACTTGTGATCCTCCTGCCTCCGGCTCTTGAGTTGTTGTCATTACAGGTATGTGCACCTAACAACAACAACAACAACCACTGTACATGGGGTAAAATGGCTTTTAAATGTTTGTGATATGTTGGGAGAAAATAAGAACTGATATCTTAGTCCCACACTTGTGGGAAAATGGGAGGGAAGAAATAGGAATCTGTATTTGGTTACTCTCAAGGAAATAGGAAATGTTGTGTGTTTTAATAAAATCACTCTTTAAAATGATCAAAATCTGCTTTTATGCCCTTAAATATTTCTTCAAACATATTTATGGTAACAATCATTTGTGAAAGAAAAGTATTCAGTTACAGTAGTCCAAAGAGTTAAGGGATTTATATATTTCTCAGATGATATGAAACAGATTATTTTGAAACATACTGTCAATCACTATAGCACCATAACGCTACAGTCCTAAATATTTTATTTAACTGATGACACTCAAAAAGAATTGCCATAAAATACCAAGTTATTAATTCATCACAAGCCAGAAAAAGCTATATTGTGTGCCAATTCCTTAAAAACATAAGATGTTATTTTCCTATCTTAAGCAAAATACACCCAGATGAGTGCTGAATACAACAGCAAATGAAAAAACATAAAGTTCTCCAGTTTGTGGTTCTCAAACATGTGGTCCATAGACCCCACAGTTCCAGAAACTCTTCCAAGAGTCCTGGAAGATCCAAACTATTTTCACAATTACACTAAGATGTTATTTATACCTTCTTCACTGTATGACACTTGCACATATAGTGCACCAAAGGCATAAGGGCAATGGCTTCAAAGTGGATTGGCCATCTTTGTAGTCTTTGCTGCCACCCACCATTTAAATTACTTGAGAATGTCCATGATGAAGGAAATGTCATTGATGAAGAATTACTTTTATTAAATCTCAATCTTGAGATATCTTTTCAATATTCCATGTGACAAAATGGGAAGTATGCATAAAATACTTCTGCTGCATATCAGCGAGTTTTCATGTAGCAGACTAAGGAAAGTTCTGACATGGGTTCACATTCCATACAACTGATCTTTACAAAACTATCACTTGTAGAAGATTGAGGAATACACAAAATTATCTGAAAAGGCTATTAAAATACTCCTCCCTTTCTAATTACATATTAGTGTGAGGCTGGATTTTGTTCATACACTTCAACCAACACAATGTATCATAACAGATTAAATATGGAAGTAAATGTACTCTATGAAGCCAGATGTTAAAGAAATTAACAACAACAAAAAAGTAAAATACTCAGGAGGATGAGGGCAGCCTGGACTACCTAGTGAGACAGTGTCTCACACAACAGGAACAAGCGAAGTGAAACTACTTTACTAAATTTTGTATTTTCCCTGGAAAATTCATTCATAAAAACTTTTACAATGGGCTTATGGTAGTTATTTTAATTAGATAACTCACATAAATCAAACCTTTTGTGGAGTCTTCAATAATATTACAAAGTCCCTGAGATAAAAAAGTTTGAGAATCTGCTGTTGTAGTTGATGAAAAGCATCACCTTGGGAGCCCTGCTTGACTTTATACACAGAACTTTCAAATTATTCAGTTTACTTTATTTAGTAAGAAATACTCAGAATACAATTTGCTGCCTGTACATCTTCTCCAATGTTGCAGTGTACGACCAACTGAATTATAAGGTCAACACCACTTGAGCCCACAGACAGAACGTTCTAACTACCCCAGACATCCTTTCCATGGTCCCCTAACATAACATCCTCCCCTCGCTCAAGTAAGCAATCATTATTTGATTTTCACAGTAATCATCTGAGTTTTCTTTTTATGGTGCTAGCATCTATGTATGCTTCCCTAGACACTACAGTGTAAATTGTGCCCATTTGAAAAAGAAATAGTCTTTCAGGTCTCTTTTAATCCATGGGTTCTCCAGCTATCGTTCATTTCCTTGTAATTTGTCTATTGAAGAAACTAGCAGATATGTCCTACACAGTTCCTCAGGTCTGGGTATTTCCTGAAAACTGACAGATGGATCCAGAGATTGGATCAGACTCAGCTTCCATTCCCCTTGGCAAAAAAATAGGTAGTGTCTGGCAAGACCTCAAGAGGCTCAAAATACCTGAATGACTTTCTTTTTGTCATAGCCACTGATGCTTACTACCCCTATCTATTCTACTAGTGGGGATTGTAAAATGGTGACACTTCAGTCTTACCATTTCTTTTTCATTTATTAATTGGGGATACATTTATAAAGCATTTGTGCTCCTCTACTATTGGTTTTGGGAGACGGACCCAGCAACCCACTCCCAAAAATCAATCTGCCATTGAAAAACCTAGGAACAGCAGAGAAGCACTGACAATAGTGTTTCCCCTGTTGTATGTAGGGTCACAATGAGTCAGAAACCTACTCGACGGCACCTAACAACAACAACAACACTATTGGTTATCCACTGGTTCAGACCATACAGAAAAGGCAGGGTAAATCTGAATTCTTTTCTTTTACCAATTTTCAAGATGTTGAACTAATTTTCCACCATCCTCCGACGGTGATTGATCAGTTTCATTATTACTTCTTAAATATTATTAAGAACTCATGGATTGTCAGGTGTGGTGGCGCTTCCCTATTACCCCAGGAAATTCAGAAGGCTGAGGTAGGATGACAGGAAGTTTGGGGCCAAAGGCAGCCTATGGAACTTATTGAGTCCCTGACTCAAGATAAGAGTTAAAAAATGGGCTACGGAGTACAGCTCAATGGTAGAGCACTTGCAAAACATGCATGCGGTCCTGGGTTCGACCCATACTCTAGTACTGAAAAAAATGTCATGAATTTTAAACATATTTGATTAATTTCTTTGGTAAAGTTTCAAACGCCATGTTTTGGTTACTGAAGTGCTAGATTGAATTACGTAAGATCCAGGGGTGTAAAGATCAACTTCACATTTGAAAAGATACATCCTCTTAAGCAAAGATATTTCAGTTATGAGAAAGACTAGTAACTAATTTGTTCTTAAATACATTACAGGGCTGGGAGTGCAGCTCAGTGGTAGAGCACTTGCCTAGCATGCACACAACCCTGGATTTGACCCCCAACAACACCACACACAAACACCCCTTAAATATATGACAGAATTCAGGGTAGACTAAAACAGTTATGATTTTGTTGACTCACATATTAAGATAGTAAGTATAGATCAAATTAAAAAGACTACTTTAGTAAATGTTTGCTAATCGTATTTTTAAAAATGCTTCCACGACTTTCCTTTGATTTGCACAATGAAATTAAATCTCCTGAGCGTAATTCATGATGTATGTCATCATGTGGTTGCTTCGGCCTCATCTTTTAGCACTGTCATTTACCCTCTGATCTTTTTGAGTAATACAAAAGCTTTTAAAAGTTGTCTGTTTTAAAGATGCTGTTTTTCTGATACAATGCCTAAAAACTTAGCCATTAAAATCTAGAGTCAGCTCATATCATGGTTATTTTACAAGAGCCTTACTCAATTAATTTTGGCATTAAAATAATGACTCAGTTGTCAGAATTACTCACCCTAATTTTAAAAATCCAAAAATAAGCCAGGCACAGAAAGACAAATACCACATGTTCTCATTCATATGTGGAAGCTTAAAAGGTTGATTTCATAGAAGCTGAGAGTCCAATGGGGCTCACTAGAGTCTAGGAAGGGAGGGGAGACAGAGGGAGACTGGGAAATGGGTACCATAATACAGTGAGATAGGAGGAATACATTCTAGTGGTCTATAGCACAGTAGGATCACTATTGCTTACAACAAGCTAGAACTAGAAGAGTCTGAAGTGGGGTGGGGGATGTAGTTCATTGGTAGGTTGTCTGCCTTCATGTATGCATGAAAACCGGGATTTGATCCCCAGTACACAAACATAAACACAAATGTTTACAGACACAGAATTGCTGATAGCCCTGATATGCACATATACAGAGGGTGCCAAAGCATGTATATGTGTCTTGGGATGAAAACTTTCCATTTTGCTGTTTTAAGAATGTATTGTGTGCTTGTTCTGGCAACTCCTGCCTCATGAATGTCATGCTACATATGACTATCGTATTTCGGTTCAACTTTGAAAAATAATGCATAAATAATATCTCTTGAAATGTATATACATTATCTGGGCATCCTCATATGTATTATTACACTGCACCACATAAATATGTACAATTACTGTATCAATAAAAGGTCCAAAAAGAAATATAAAAAGCCAAAAATAAATTACTGATTGAAAACAATGGACGCATTGTATAAGCAAAGTCTACATCTATTTTTTAAGCTACAAAGAATAGGTAAGAAGCAAAATAAGACTATAAAGGCTAAATATGAAATTATTTCACTTTATCATCAATTGAACTTTCCAAAAGGGAGTATCTTTCATGATCCCAGTGAAAAAAATTGTGTAAATAAAATCTTGTTTTTACAAAAATGAGATACAAATAGAACTTTCTCCAAAAGACAATTTCCAGACAGCAAGGCAATTATCCTACATATTTAAAAGTATAACATTTAAAATGCCCATGCTCCTCATTCTCATTAAGCACATGCAAAACCTCAAGTACTATTTGTAACAATGTTTCTCAACCTGGGATACCGAGATACAGTCTCAGTGCTCCCTAAGTTCTCCAAGGCATTTAAAATTAATGTATTTTCAGGGTGGAGTGCTTAGCTCAGGTGGTAGAGTGCTTGCTTAGCTTGCACTGGTAATATAAGAATATTCCAGATGATCTGGCTGAGAACTTTAATATCAACTACTGCATCATGATTTTAGGCTTACACTCTTGTTCAGGAATATACTTATTGTTAGGTGCAGTCAAGTCGGGTCTGACTCATAGTGTCCCTGTTTACAATGGAAGAAACACTACCTGCCACTGCGCCATGCCTAGCACTACTGTCAGCGCTTCTCTACTTCATAGGGTTTTCAATGGCTGCTTGTTATGGAAGTGGGCTGTCAGGTCCTTCTAGCAGCCTACAGCACTCAGTATTCCCGGGGAGGGATATACTAATTTTAAGTAATTGAGGGCTAATAAAAAAAGGAGCTGAGGGCTGGCATTTAACTCAGTTGGTACAGTGTTGCTCTGCACTCTCTGAAGTCCTGAGTTCAATCCCCAACACAGCAAAAAATGGGAGGACTTGGCAGCCCACTCCTGAAACAATCAGCCAGTGAAAACTCTATGAGGAACATAGATGCAATGACATAGGGCCAGGTATGGCACAGTGTTGGGTAATTTTTGTTCTGTTGTACATAGGTTGCTATGAGTCAGCCCCAACTTGATGGCAACTAACAACAACAACAACAACAACAACAACAACAACAACATTAAAAAGAGCTGAGGTGGGCCTGATATACCAAAGATGCATTCTATGAAGTATGGAGGAAGTACATTCTGAATGAGAGCTTCTCTGTGCTTTGAATCTAGAAACACAAGAGAACTGGGTCATCGCAGGCGCACAGTAGTACTGGCACACTGAACTCAGACAAGAACTTACATTGACTGCTTAATGGATGTGGGGTTTATTTTGGGGGTGATGAAAATGTTCTGCAATCAGTACTGATGTTAGTACAGCACTGGGAATGTACTGGAAGTCAATGAATGACTTTTCCCCCAATAAAAAAGAATGTACAGCATAGCATTCAGTATTATAAACATCACCATCTATCTACATGCTTAAGTATATGAATGTATATTTTGCTAATTTGAATGTAACTTTTTGTGGTTTAAAATCTGTAAATTAGTTTATAGTTAGCACAAGAATGCCAATCCTGAGTTCACACCTAGTTATATTTGTTAGTATCTGTTACACTAAAATCAGAATAGCAAAGCCAGGTGTGATGGCAGATGCCCACAATCCCAGTGCTTATGAGCCTAAGGCAGGAGGATCACCACAAGTTTGAGGCCAGACTGGTATACATACTGAGTTCAAGGACAGCCTGGGCTATATAGCAAGACCCTGTGTCAAAAAACCTAAATAAATAAATAAATAAATAAATAAATAAAAAAAAAGTCAAGATAGTAAATCAACACTGGAGATCTGTGAGATACCACTTCCCTTTAAAATAGGGCAATACATCAAGAAAGTTTGAGAAAAACTAATATGAAAGACATAAACATCTCTAATTTTGTGGATGTTTTAGTAGGAACAGTTTAATAAAAGTGGGATCTCAATGCAAAATTTATATCTTTTTTCACAAGTTATTCCAAAGCCTTTGAAGACTCTTTTGCCCATGTAACATTTCTACTGGCAAAAACTGATGATCAATTTGAACACACTACCTTCTTAATGTCTACAGCCTGTGGCATCGGATCCCATCAGATCTCAGAAGCTAAGCAGGGTTGAGCCTGGTTAGTACTTGGATGGGATACCGCCTGGGAACACCAGGTGCTGTAGGCTCAGGAGACGGATCCGGCAACCCACTCCCAAAAACCAATCCGCCATTGAAAACCCTTTGAACAGCAGAGAAGCACTGACAGTAGTGTTTCGTCTGTTGTATGTAGGGTGGCTGTGAGTTGGATACCAACTTGATGGCACCTAACAATGACATCATCTTCTTAATAAATATACATTGCTTTTATAAGAGGAACAAAGATACCAAGAATCAGGCACTGATTTCCCTGTTAGTTCAAGTTAGTTCAGTTCCTGCTTGATCCTCCACATGAGAGTTACTATCAGTAACTTCTAGTGATTTTAGCAAGCCTTTCAATAACTAATAAACTCAAAAAAGAAATGTTTCCTGTGCTGATAACTGGTAGATAGTAGAGATGAGGATACTGTAGTGATACAGAGCAACGATGGGAACAGGACACAGCTATGAGCTCCTTCAAGAGTCCAAAGGAACAAGACAAATACAGTTTGAAAAGTATACTAAACTCAGCTCCTAAAAACTTTTCCTGTTATCATATGAGCACTAAGAGGTTTACTCTTGTGAGTAGGAGATCAAAAGTATTTCAGCCAAACAGGTCAAGATGTTTTAAAAGGCAAATACATGAACTTGAGTTCATGACAGAACTCAAGTGTGTTTTAGAAATATATTTCATAAACTCAAATAAAATTGACCGATTCATTCAATCAGTAGGAATTTGTGTTGGTTTTATGGTGGTAATTTGTAATGAACAATGATTATGTAAATTATAGATGTTACTCTAAACATTTTTGGCCACGCTGAGAATTTAGCAGATAGGCATGTCTGATTTTTTTTGAGCCCTTGTTATGCTAGGCATTAAAAAGGATACTTCAGTGTTGGAACTTAGATTTGATTAGTCTGTCAAAAGTGACCCAAGGGTTGATGTAAGTTTTGCTTGGGTCAAGACTAGTATGCAGCAGCAAGTCACTGAGGTAGTGAGTAGCTCAGTGAACTACTCAACAATTTTTACCTCTCTCACCTCACATTTAACTCTCTACACCACCTTACATGAAGTATTATTAAGTATTATTCCTCTATTTCCAATGAAAACAAAGACAAATAATAAAAACAACCCCTGTAAACTTTCCTACAGAGCAGTGGTTTCACATAGGCCCTTAATGGGATTGTAGATAAAAGAAATTCTAGTTTGTGAACTTCCAAGTTAAAGTAAAAGCAGTTTTAAACTGAAGAATTTTTAGGAGTCTTCAGTACATTAACATATACCACAAATTTCTAAGAGCAAGAAGGATAGGAAGTTTCACAATTTCTACGACCAATGAGCCATCAAATATTTAAGAAATGCTGCTTTTGTAGTCTCACGAAATTTGAAGATTCATAAAGTTTGGGGATTAATCTTTACAGGCTATCTCAGAATCTGTATCATTTAATCCTCACTGTAACAATGGCAAAGAAAACATTGCACATCATTCTTTACAAAACAGCAATCCAGTGATCTGGGTATTATATGGGATTGCAGAATCTGAGATTCAGACTGCGTTGGTGAAACTAAAGGACAAAAACTGTTCCTTTGGTTATATCTACTGGACACAGAGGCCATGGAGGAAGGAATAATTATCAGCAATGTGCAAAGCTGCTAATTAGAATCACTTGAGGGTTGTTGTTGTTGTTAGGTGCTGTCGAGTCAGTAACCGACTCATAGCAACCCTCATAGGGTTTTCAATGGCTGACTGTATCGGGATTGCCTTGGGAGTGGACTGCCAGGTCCTTCTCCCATTTTTGCGGTGCTGGGAATTGAACTCGAGACCTCAGAGACTGCAGCACAGCGCTCTACCAACTGAGCTAAATCCCAGCCCGTCACTTGAGGGTACTGATAAAAAAATCAAACTGCCACAATCAAAATTCTGATTCAGCTGCAATCATAGCATTTGGAAAATTGTGGCAGAAAGACCGTGAGTTTGAGGCCAGCTTGGGCTACACAGCAAGACCCTGTTTCAAAACCAAACCAAATCAAAAAACAAAACAACACAAATTCTGATTCAGGGGTAGGGGCATAATTCAGTAATAAAGCACTTATTTAGCACACTTGAGGTGCTGGGTTTAATACCTAGCAGCACAAACAAAAGCGAAACAAAAGTCCTGATCCAGAAGATGGTCTAACAGAGGTAAGACTAGACAATGAAGGGGAAAGACTGGAGAGGGTGCTTTCAAGAAGATAAAGTGGAAGGGCAGATCCTTCTAGCTGCCATTCTGAAGGAAATGAGATGAGAAACAGTAAGTCATTGACGCAAATACAAGAATTCGGTATCTCTTGGATTTTTAGTGTATACAATGGGATTGTGTTATTGGAATAGTTCAGATTTGGATTCACATTCCTACGCTGTAACTTACTAGCTGTGTTGAAATTGGGTACCTCAGCTTCCTCATCAACAAAATGAAGAGCCAGGTACCTTTGCACACGCCTGTAATCCCAGGGACGTGGGAGGCAGAGGCAAGATGATAGTGAGCTCAAGGACAGAGGTAGCCTGCACAATTTATTGAGACCTTGTCTAAGAATAAAAATATAAAAAAGGGGCTGGGTGTGCAGCTCAGTGGTGGAGCACTCACTTAACATGAGCAAGGCCCTGGGTTCAATCTTCCAATACTGAAAAAGAAAAGAAAATCAGCTGGGCATGGTGGCGCATGCTGGTAACCCAGCGATTTGGGAGGCAGAAGCAGAAGGGTGGTGAATTTGAGGCCAGAGGCAGCTTGTGTAATTTGGTGAGATGATGACTCAAAAATAAAAAAGAAAACATGGGCTCAAGAGGCGGCCTAGTGGTAGAGCACTTGCAAAGTATGTTTGAGGTCCTGGGTTCAACCAAGTACCGAAAAAAACAAAATAGTATAAATCTGGCTGTGTTTTCAGGTTTAGACACTGTTTAGAAATCACTTAGCAAAATGCCTGATATGTGATAGAGTTTAACAAATATTATTGTTATTATTCCTGGTCAGTATTTCCAGTGGTGATTAGGGGTAAAACTGTCAGCGGAAAAAAGGTTTTTTGAGACTGTTTTGAGAAGAAACACTCCACAAAATGTTTTGGGAAATAAAGCCCTAAGGAACAGAATAGATACTGGCACCAACAAAAAATGAGGATTGCAGAGGAGGGGTGGGGGGGTAGGTCAGTCAGTCAATCAAGATACTTCTCCATACACTCCCTTCATGGAGACTCTGCGCAGGTACAAGAGGGGCCAAGAATTTAATTAGTAGGAAGCCCCAACACCATTTTGCATACAAGGAAACAAAAACTCTAAACATTAGTTATTTGTCCTAGGCCAAATCTGTATTAAACGGATTAAAATTTAGGTCTCACTTCAAATCTAATGGTCTTTCCACTAAACCATACTATCTAAAAGTAACTAAACTTCACTTAAACTTTTATCTAAGAAGTTTGTTTTCAGTAGATACAAATGTATACATCAAATGTATGAGTTATGACTATTTGCATTTAGTTAAAGAGGAGGGAGGACTGGAAAGATACCTGAACTTGGAGCTTAAGATTAGACTCTCACCGGTTGTGTGACTTTGGGTGAGAAGCAAGGCTTCAAACCCAGAGAAAACTGGGTTCAGGTTCACATGTGGGTTCAATATGCTAAAATTTAGAGGGTTCAGGTTCAGTTTGGGTTCAGCTTTCAATTGTATATATAGATAATACAGCAACGTTTCAAACTGAATATGAACCCAAACCCTGAACTTGTTCTGGTTCAAACATTGAAAAATAATTTTTGAAACTGAACCCAGCGAAAAAAAAAATTTTTTTTTGTATCATTAGCTTTTTAACCCTGCCGTGTCTGTCAGCTTGTTGTGCTGAGGGGGCTTGCATGTTGCTATGATGCTGAAAGCTATGCCGCAGGTATTTCAGATATCAGCCCAGCCATCCATGGTAGACAGGTTTCAGTTGAGCTTCCAGACTAAGACAGACTAGGGAAAAGGGCGCGATAGCCTAGTCTGGAAACACTTAACCACTGAAAACTCTACAAATAGTAGAGAAGCACTGTCAATCATAGTGCCGGAGAATGTGCCCCCTAGCCTGGAAGGCATTCAAGAATTGACTGGGGAAAAGTTTCCTCCTCAAAGTAGAGTCAACCTGAACGACAGGAAAGGAGTAAAGCCTCTAAGACCTCCTTCTGCTGATGTGCCAAGGCTCAGAATGAGAGGAAAACACAGTGGCTGCAACAATGATTTAAATATAAAAAGCTCTTGTGCATGGCACAGTGTTGGGTAGTGTTTCATTATATAGGGTCGCCATGAGTTGGATCACACTTGATGGCACCTAACAACAAACAACAACAACTATTTAAAAGTTGAAAAAATTTGAAAAAAATTTTATGCATCTATCTCCACATAGGATTAAAAATTTAAACCCAAACTCTTTAAATTTGAACATACGGAATCTGCATCCAAACCTGAACCCAATTTTTCATACGTTTGAAGTCCTGGTAAAAAAGTTTAAAAGCTTATTTCCAATTAGTTTGTTCATCTGGAAGCGGCTTGCATCTTGATATTAAAAAAAAAAAAAAGAAAGTAAAACAGAAAAAACGCATTTGAAAATATTCTGTAAATTATGTAGAGACTTCTGGTTCCAGCAATATGACAAACCAGTTAGCTTCAAACCTTCCCTCCACAAACACCTAGAACTGCTGTTTAAATACAAAAATCCTTTTAAATCTATGGTTATGCTAACTAAAGAGGAGAAAACAACTAGTGCTAAAAACGAAGAGGGAATTAAAAACTGTAATACTAAAAATAAACGCTAACCTGTGACTACCCTGATGCAGATGGGAATGTTGGCTTGGGGTCCTGGTAATCCAGGGGCATGTGTTTTGACATTTTTGCAAGGACAAAAAAATGCCCTGGGCCTGCATTAGGGGGCTGGAAGTGAGTCTCTAGGGAATCTTAATTTGTACCAGAAAATAAAGTATATCCATTTCTGAGGCAGGTGTGGTAGCAAATGCCTGTAATCCCAGCACTCTCAAGAGGCTGGGGCAGGAAAATTATGAGTTTGAGTTGAGGACAGCCTGGACGGCACAGCAAGACCCTATCTCAAAAAAAAAAAAAAAAAAAAAAAAAAAAAAAAAAAAAAAAAAAAAAAAAAAAAAAAAAAAAAAAAAAGAAATATTTTCTGGTTTCCTAATTCTGTTCTGTTAATGTATCTTCCTATAACTTGTTTATACTTGTAATTATAACAGTCACTAATCATTACAGCTTCTTCCCTTAAATTTCTCATTTGTTCTTCTGAATTTGTACCATCTCATCAAAAAAGTCTCACTAGGGTTTTGAATGAAATTATTAAACTGTAAATGGATTTGTGGAGGGGAAAAAAAAGAAAGAAAAGAAAGTATCTCAATAAAAAAGTGGACTAAAATGTAATAATGATAATAAAAATGTTAAAATCTCCCCACTAGGACAGAAAACTTGTCTGTCTTGATCTGAGCTCAGGGTAAAAATAAATTAATTAATTAAAGCTTCCCAAGAATTTGTAACTTAGCACTGGTGTCACACTGTGGTTCAGGAAGCTGCAGGTCAAGAAACTAACATATAAATTACTTTTGGCCCAGAGATACTTCTGTGCCAGGCAGAACTAAATGTAAAACCTCTCTGGAAGAAGATACTTCCAACCCAAGCTACATACGGTTCATATGAATAGAGCTTAATTCCAGTTTAGCTTATGACCTAGGACTTCAAGAAATTGGAAAATATGATAGCGATGAAAATAAATGGTGAACTAATGAAAATTGTGAGAGAGCAAGGCACTATGAAAAAAATATAAATTTGAATAAAGATGAAATAAAACTGAAAAAATGGAAAATATAAGGTAATGAAGTCAAAAGTTTTAAAAGCTAAGTTAAACAGCTGAATGGTCACATCTGAAGAATGAATGGGTGAACTAAAAAGAGAAATCTATGACATTACCCAGAATAAAAAAGAGAAATAAAGACATGGAATGTGAGAAAAAGGTTAAGATATAGACAGAAGATATTAAGAAGGTCTAACATATGTCTGGGGCTGAGGTTTTAACTCAGGAGAGCGTTACTCTGTGTTCACTAGGGGTCTTGGGTTTGATCCCCAACACAGCAAAACTGGGAGAAGGACCTGGCAGCCCACTCCCTAAACAATCCTGAAACAATCCATAGAAAATCCTGTGAACAGTAGACAAGCACTGACATGGTGCCAGGCAGGGCAGTGTCAAGGAGTGTTTCATTCTGTCGTACATAGGGTCGGTAGGTCAGACCGGACTGGACAGCACCCAACAACAACAACAGAAATGTCCACAATGGCTTCTAAAAGAAGGGTAGAGAATGGAAAAAGTGACAAAATTCTCCAGAACTGATGAAATCATGAAACCTCAATTTTAGTAAATGTAACATATATAAAATAGGATAAATACAAATCAGCCTAGCCAGACACTATGTAGTAGAACATGTGAGATAGAAAATATTAACGTGGGGGAACCATATAATTTATTTTCTAAATTGGGACACTACTATCTGAAACAATGCTAAACTAGATAGGACTCAAAAACAGTAAAAATAAATTTGGACTGTTTCAGGCTTCATTCTACTAAAGAGGGGAGGAGGATGGCAGTAGATTTGCTGAGAACAAAAGACAAAACATAATGGCAAGCTGGGTGTAATTCCAGCCCTTGGACACTGAGGCAAGGAGGATCAAGAGTTCTACAGCCCAGGCTACAGGGCATGACCAAAAGCAAAGCAAAACAAAACAAAACAAAAACAATGGAATCACCTTCTTACTGATTAAGAAAAAATGGCTTTGTTTTTTGTTATTTCTATATCCAGCTACACTATCTTTCAGGAGTGAAAGCTAAATAAAAATACTTTTTTTTTTTTTTTGGTACTGGGGGTTGAACCCAGGGCCTCATGCTTGCATGCTCTGCAAGTGCTGGACCACTGAGCTGCACCTCCAACCCATTTTTAAAATTTTTTGAGACAGGGTCTTGCTAAGTTACACAGGCCTCTGGTCTTGAACTTGTGATCCACCTGCCTCTGCCTCCTGAGCTGCTGGGATTACAGGCCTGCGCCACTGTACCCAGCTAATAAAAACATTTTCAGACAAAAGTAGATTGAGTATTTCATTCAGACTCTTCCTGAAACAATTACTAGAGGATTCACACATCAAAAGAACATTCATTCCAGGACAGTTGTTGTTGTTGTTGTTAGGTGTCCTCAAGTGGGGTCCGACTCACTCCTTGACACTGTGCCATGCCCAGCACTATGTCAGTGCTTCTCTGCTATTCACAGGGTTTTCAATGGTGGATTGTTTCGGAGTGGGTTGCCAGGTTCTTCTCCCTAGCCTGCAGCACCTGGTATTCCCAGGCAAACTCTTGTCCAAGGACTAACCAGCTTGACCCTACTTAGCTTCTGAGATCAGGTAGGATCTGATGGTAAAATGCTATGGCTGAAAATGTAGGAACGAGATTAAGAAACAACAATTCTATAAACTAGAAAACTTTGAAAATATAAAAATACTTTTAGAAAATTACAACTTACCACAAGTAACTCAACAAAGTAAAGAAAACCTGGATTGATCTATTGGCCCAGTCCTCCTACCCTGCAAAAAAATCAGGCTAGAGAGCTGGGGGTGTGGCTATTTGGTAGAGAAATGTTAACTGGCTTATACACGTGTATAAGATGCTTTCTTAATACACCCACGTAAAAAATATAATCTGTTTAAAAACAAGGGTCAGGATAATGTTCCAATGTAAAACAAACCTGTATATTTGATTGGGGAAATTAATGATTTACATAGTCTTGAAGCCTCAAAGTATAAGAATTTTCAAATTGTAGAAGGTAATGTGTGTCTATAATCCTGGCAGTAAAGTAGTACAGTATGCCACACTAATTAATATTTTCTTGACTTATAGAAGCACACTTTAGATTCCATAATAGGGGTCAACATACATTACAGGTAATTTTCCTCAAATGTGACTCCATTTTGGATGTTATTTCTTTTTATCTGTATATTCACAGATATAAATAATGAACTATGGTTTCTAGGATTAGCTGCTAAATTATTAAGATTTAGCATCACTGGCCTACCCAGTCTAACTAGTGACATAAACATTTAAGAGTCAGGAAGAATGAAAGGGGAGATAAGAGAAACATGCATAAAATAGGAGCACAGAGAGTTTTTACTGGCATAAAAATCCAGAAGAAAGCTTCTCAGCTCTCCTTATCTTTTTTCCCATGAGAAAACCCCAAACACTGTATGTACTCCTTTAGAAGGCGTGACAAGAAACCTAAGAAAATTCAAAACAGAGCATTAAAGAGAAAAAGATAAAAGCAATCACAAACACTTAATCTTGGAACCCTGTACTTTGATTCAGAGAAAAAATACTTCATAGTTCCACATTTACTCTTTGACAAGAAAATGTAAAATATTGAGTAAATGTTTCTTAAGAAGCTTTGGCATATATGCCCCACACACTTCTGGGTTTCTCACTCTCTGGAATTCTAAACCGTTTCCCCAACAGTTTTGTAAAAAGGAAAGGAAAAAAAAAATGTGAGTTCTAACCCAGCTTGATAAATTGAACATCTCTCTTCAACTGTATATGGTCACCTCAAGAGAATCTCTCTCTATATTTTGTATATTCAAGACTGATCTCAACTCTCTTTCTCAACATCTTGTTCATTCACTCCATTTAGCAGCCCAGAAATGTGGAAGCCTGCCTCTTTACTTTACACATTCAAAACAGACCCCTGCCTAGAGTAATCTCCTTAACATGAATATCTTATTTCCGATCTGTACAGTTACTACCTTATTTCAAGCCTCCATTATTTCTAGTATGGACTACTGCTCCACCTCCTACTTTGTCCCCATCCCATCAGTTTTCTCTACCATTGCCATCATAATTATTCCGTTGCTTGTAACAGGCTCTTTGTGGTCTAAATCCCTTCCTACCATTACAGTGTCATTTCTCACCTTGCTCTTCTTTATTTTCTACACAGAAGCCGTATTTGCTTTTATTTTCCTGAAACATTCTGGAAACATATGGCTTTGCTTATAGTGCTCTCCCTACCTGATGTGCTCTTATCAACTTGGGGAACATCAGGTCTGGCTTAGTCATCACCACTTTAAGAAGCCCTTCCTGGCTCTCTGAGAAAAGACTAACACTTGTGTCTCATTATGCTTTATACATACATGTGTTGTATCCCCGATATCACCCTATGGTCCTTAACGGCATACTTCTCTGGCTATCAAGGTCATTAAGCAAAGACACTGTACATTACTCATATTTATATTCCTGAATGCCTGAAAATATGGACACAGAACGTGGTTTAAAAAAAAAAAAACAGATGAGCCAGGAGTGGTGGCACATACTTGTAATCCCAGCGACTTGGAAGGGGGAGGCAGGAGGATTGCAGGTTCGAGGCCAGAGGCCAGAGGAAGGAATGGTTAGTGATGTCTGTTTTTAGTTATCGTTTCTTCTATCTTGTCAAGTCACCAAGATACTACTATTCTACACATTACCATTCTGGTACACAGCAAGTAAGTGACACATGAGAGATGCCTGCAGCTGTACCACTGTGGCGTCTGGTCCCATCAGATCTCGGAAGCCAAGCAGGGTTGGGCCTGGTTAGTACTTGGATGGGAGACCACAGGGGAACACTAGGTGCTATAGGCTTAGGAATAGGACCAAGCAATCCCCCAAAAACCAACCGTCCTTGAAAATCCTATGAATAGCAGAGAAGCACTGACAATAGTGTTTCAGCTGTTGTACATAGGGTCGCTGAGTCGGACACTGACTTGATGGCACCTAACAACAACAACAACACACGAGAGATATCAGGTCGGCTGGAGAATGTGACAAGGTATGTTTGAAATCAGAAATGGCAGAAGCTGTAGTAACATGTACCTTTCTGGAAGTCTCTAAAATACCAGTTCATTTGTTATACATTCCTTTATGCCTATATATGAAAACATCACCAACAGAACACCCAGATGTCACTTTCAGTTAGCTGGTGCATTTAGATTTGTACGTCAGCAAAACATTTACTTCTAGGACAGATTAGGAAGATGCTGACATTTAGTAATGAAATACCCCAAATTTACTAAATATCTTTATTTAACAAAACAACAATAAAAACACAGTATTTTTGTTAAAGAAAGGAATGACTAGCTGGGCACGGTGGTGCATGCCTGTAATCCCAGCAGCTCGGGAGGCGGAGGCAGGAGGATCTAAGTTTGAGACCAGAGGTAGTCTGTGTAACTTAGTGAGACCCTGTCTCAAAAAGTTAAAAAAAAAAAAATGGGCTGGAGGCAGCAGCTCAGTGGTCCAGCACTTCCAAAGCGCAAGACCTTGGGTTCAACCCCCAGTACTGCAAAAAAAGGAATGACTATTTAAATAATATATTTGTTGTTGTTAGGTGCTGTCGAGTCAGTGTCTGACTCATGGCGACCCTATGTACAACAGATGAAACACTATTGTTAGTGCTTCTCTGCTATTCATAGGGTTTTCAAAGGCAGATTGATTTTTGGAAGTGGGCTGCCGGGTTCTTCTCCCAAGCCTACAGCACCTGGTGTTCCCAGGAGGTCTCTCATCCAAGTACTAACCAGGCCCAACCCCGCTTACCTTCCGAGATCTGACAGGATCAGATGCCACAGTGCTATGGCTGCCAGCAATATATAATATATTTATTGACCTCCAAGTCACTATTTAGAATCATCATGCCTGCCCTTAGAGTAGAATCACATCAATTTTCATTGAAGGGATATTATTAAATTTAATCTTAAGACAAGTCATCTTAACCATTTTAATTCAAAATATTTCTGAGTTATTTTCAATATTAATGCTATCACTATGGAAGATTTCAGGGTCAATAATATTTTAAAGTAAAAACTGAAAGGAAACAAGATTGCTAGTGTAATAGGACTTAGCACCGTAATTTAATGGTTTAATATCTTCCTCAATATTTGTCATCTTATTTGTAAACTGGTTATAAGTACATGAAAATTTTACAAACTCTGCTTTTGCAAAGTGCTTTGGAAAAGAATACATTAAAGTTTTTGTTTCTAAGTCCTTAAAACACTATTCCCTGTCAGTAAAATCCTACATTTCTTTTGTGAGTACACTGTTTCTCATTACTTGGCCAAGACAATAGAACATATCATAGGGTTATAGCATGAACAGGAGGTAATCCTAAATAAATCACTTAATATATCCATTTGCATTCATACACATTTGGGAGGACAAGGACCTAGCTTATTTTTTCTTGGCATATAGAAATGCTACTCTCTATGTTCCAGTTCTGCTTCTAAACTCTTTTGTTCACTAGCAACTTCTTAATCTAGAATAGCACTGCCCAATAGAAATTTCCATGATAATGGAAATAGTTTACATCCACACTATGCAACATAGTACCCACTAACTACATGTGCTATGTGAAATGTGGTTAGTGTTACTGAAGAACTTAAGTCTGATCTGGTTCCTGCAAAAGTGGCTTTGGTTAGAAACATACTGCATTAGTCTTCATCCCTCCCAAAAGTCAGGCAGTAGATTTTAAGGATATTTCTCCAAAGAAGATACATCAGAAGTCTGAAAACTTTTTATGTAAAGGGCCAAATGCTGGTATTTTCCTTTTCTTACCCCCAAATGAGGTTCTACTCCATTGTATTTTACAATAATAACCACCAACAGTTCTTTAGTCTTTCAAGGACACCAGGCCTTTTAGTCAACCTATTTAATGGAAAATTCCTTTACTGTTGTCTTACACAGTGGTTGTTTTAAATGAGATCCTATGAAGTGGCAAGCAGGTAAAAGTCCAATTAATGCCAGCATGAAGTTTCCAATTCTGCCTTCTCTCAACACATTCTTTCCATTTTATGGCAATAAGAATTGTGTGTGTGCCTTGCGATCATGAATGTGTATATGCATACATGTGTAAAGTGGTAAGAGCCAAGGATGCAAATATCAGAAATGCATGTTGTTGTTGTTAGGTGATATCGAGTCAGGTCAGACTCACAGTGACCCTATATACAACAGATGAAATACTCTCCAACTCTGTGTCATGCCCAGCACTATGTCAGTGTTTCTCTGCTCTTCATAGGGTTTTCAATGGCTGATTTTTTTTTTTTTTTTTTTTTTGGGTCGGGGGGAGTAGGTTGCTGGGTTCTTCTCCCAAGCCTACAGAACCTGGTGTTCCCCAGTGGTCTACCATCCAAGTACTAACCAGGCCCGACCCTGCTTAGCCTCCAAGATCTGATGGATTGGATGCCAGGGTGGTATGGCTGTAGCACATCAAAAATACACAGGACCTCGTTTTTACAATTCTCCTCCCTTCCCCAAGACTTTGATATATCCTAGGGGGATGGGATTTAGCTCAGTTGGAGTGTTGCTCTGCACTCTCTAAGGACTGGTGTTTGATCCCTAGCACCGAAAAAAAAAAAAAAAAAAAAAAAAAAAAAAAAAAAAAAAAAAAAAAAAAAAAAAAAAAAAAAAAAAAAAAAAAAAAAAGGAAAGAAAAGAAAAGAAAAGACAGACAGACAAAGAAAAACAGGAGAAGGATGCGGCAATCTACTCTCAAAGTAATCAGCCACTGAAAACCCTATGAGGGTCACTATGAGTCACAAGCGACTCAATGGCACCCAACAACAACAACAACATATTAGCCTCATTTCAATAGAAATTCTCTGCTAGTGAGTCCCTATAAATGTGAGGAGTAAACTGTATTCTTCAGATGTACTGGCATGGGCAAAAAAGGTAATGGAGTAGTAATAATCCCTCACTTAGAGATATGTTGACAAGACTATGGTCTCATTACAAATTCACAACCCCATAAATCAGGCTTGTTATTATCTCCTCAATTCAAATGGAAGTTCCCTTAAAGTAGAATATCACATTTTGTATTTCCTTCCTGAATCCAAATACAACAACAGGACATGGGAGATGCTTTATTCTCATTGCTATTAATCATCCTCAAGAATATAATTCAGTATCTTAAAATCCAGTTTGCATGCAATTGTCTTGTTAGGAACATATAGCGTGATGCTGAACTAGCCTTTCTTTTTTTTCTTTTCCTTTTTTGGTACTGGGGGTTTGAACCCAGGGCCTCATGCGTGCTTTACAAGTGCTCTCTACCACTGAGCTGCACGTGCAGCCCATTTTTTCCTTTTTATTTTGAGACAGGGTCCTGTTAAGTTACATAGGCTGCCTCTGGCCTCAAACTTGCCATCCTCCTGCATCCACTTCCTAAATCACTGGGATTATAGGTGAGTGCTGCCGCGTCCAGCTGAACTACCTTTCAATGAGATCAAAAGAGAAGCACCTGTAAATCAAGTTCTTAATAAAATGTGAACATTTTCATTTAAAAAGGAACATATTTTTACACTGTAGTTCTAAGTTTCATGAATGGTCTGAAATTGCAGGCAGAACTTTTATTTTTGTGGCACTGGGTATTGGACCCAGGGCCTCGCGCTTGCATGCTCTGCAAGTGCTCGACCACTGAGCTGCACCCCCAGACCATTTTTTACTTTTTGAGACAGGGTCTCGCTAAGTTATGCAGACTGGCTCTGGTTTCGAACTTGTGATCCTCCTGCCTCCGCCTCCAGAGCTGCTGGGATTACAGGCGTACACTACCGTGCCTGGTTGGTAGGCAAAACTTTGTGTAAGTGCATTTCCCTCTCATCCCCACCGTAGAAGAGTAACACAGATTCCATCAAGTTCTCAAAAATAAATAAATAGAGAGCACCCCAAAGCTGATTAATTACTGCTTCTCTCACTGGTTTTGAAGTTAAAATGCTCAACTAACTCAGCCTGAGTTGCGAAAGAATACTTAAAAATCAAATGACAGAGTAGGAGTTACCCTGGGAGAAGGGAGGGCAGTGAGGTCTGAATAAAAGTTGAGGGGCATTTGGAGGACTTCTGGGGCACTGATAATGTTGATTTGATTTGGGAGCTGGGTGTAAAGGAGTGTTCCTTTTGTGAAAATTCATCAAGCTGAACACTTATGATTTCTGCACCTGACTGTAGGCATGTCATCTTTTGGCAGATGTCTTTAGAGATTTTAAAAAAGTCGTCCTTAAAAAATGATGCATTAGGAGAGGGCAGTATGGTGAAGAAATGAGGCCTCTAGACAGCAGCCAGTGAGGAACTGGGGCCCTGAGACCAACTAACTGCCTGCAAGGAACTGAGCCTGCCAAGGAGCACACGCTTGCACTTGAAAGCAGGTTCTCCACCCTCAGTCAGACCTTGAAACTCACTGCAGCCTCAGCTGACAGTGAGATTGCAAAGGAGACCCTGAACCAAGACCATCTAGATAAACCCCTCCCAGGTTTCTGACTCTGAGAAAATCTGTGAGATAATACATTTTTGGTGTTAAAAAAAAAAAAAAGATGCAATGTTGAAACGCTATCTTTCTCACACATACTGAAGTGAGCAAACTAGCCTGGGTAGCTGTACCTACAGGGAGACATAAAGCTTATTGGTTTAAACTGGCAATTGTCTCCTTGAAGGGCTATGGTACAGCATTGCTTTCAAAATCCAACCAAGAAAGAAAATATAGTAAGTAATTATGAATATCAGTTTCTGCAACAAATGGAAGCTATTTTCTCTATAAGATACAGAACAGGGATCTTCTTGATATTTCTATTACCTCCATCTAAATTGTTGTTAGGTCTGTTAGGTCTATGGAGTCGTGTCCGACTTATTGCGACTCTCATAGGGTTTTCACTGGCTGATTGTTTCAGGATTGTTCTGGGAGTGGATTGCCACATCCTTCTCCCACTCCATCTAAATTAGAGATTACTATGTCACAGTAATATATTTTCTGTTTTATTGCAGAAGTGTTTGAATGATCCACATGCACATATATATCTCCTAATTTTTCTTAGTCTACAGCCATACCATAGTAGCATCTGATCCTGCCTGATTTCGGAAGCTAAGCAGGGCTAAACCTGATTAGTACTTGGATGGGAGACCACCTGGGAATACCAGGTGCTGTAGCCTTAGGAAAAGGACCCAGCAGTCCACTCCCAAAACACTCAGCTATTGAAAACTCTATGAATAGCAGAGAAGCACTGACGTAGTGCTGGGCATGGCATAGTGTCAGGTAGGGTTTTCTTCTGTTGTACACAGTGTCACTATGAGTCAGACCCGACTCAATGGCACCTAACAACAATTTTTCTTAAAGCTTTTCTCACAAGAGGAAATATAAATTATTTTAAAATATAGACATATTTGCCTGGTGAGGTACCACACACCTGTAGTATCAGCTAAGAGTCTGAGGCAGGAGGATCTCCTGAACCCAGGAGTTCTGGGGCCAGACTGGAAAACAAAGTGAGACGCCATCAAACACACATCGAAAAACAACAACAACAAAAAAACCCAACAACAATGAAATAAAATAAAATACACACATATTATTTATATAAATCCACAAAAGGGACAGACTGGGGAGGGAGGGGGGAAGGGATATAGCTATCCTAGTATCACCAAACACAAAGGCAGCATGTTTTGAAACCAATGTATTCCCTCTTGTATCTACATCTGTGCTTCTGAAGCCTCTCCACAGACAGCATGAGAATGTGACACCTGAACTTCTGGCTCTAGGGTCTTTTTCATCCTGCATCATTGGTATAGCAAAGGATTTTTGCATACATTAAGCATGCTGGAATGATATGAGTTTAGTTGAAAAAAAAAGTTACTGAAGTTATTGTTTTCTTATGTAAAATTCTTAAAAATTGCACAAGACTCCCTTCCCAAAATGGACTACCAATTGTGCCTATCATCTCCTTGCACATTTTAAAAAGTTTAATTGACAACTCTCATTTTGGTATATAGTCAGGCTAAAATTTTGCACCGTGTTAAATTTTAACTTGCCAGTTGAAATGATTCTTCATAACTCTCTAGAGTTACACTGGTAGTCAATATTTAATTACTGCACCTGAAATTTAAAACAAACTGACTACTTTGAAAATAGTCTTTTCTGTTATTACACAGTTATAATGCAGAACCCAGTAAGTAACACTTTAAGATTCTTGGTAAGGCCCAGTATAACATAATAAATCCAACAAACCTCCAGAATTGCTCACTTATATAATTATATATTTACATATTAAACATTTAATATAGAATTATATTCTTTCCTTTTCTTCTTAAAGCTTTTCTTAACACCAGCTAGCACTATTAAAGCTAACATGATCCTTCTTGATCTTTTTCATTACTACTGTTCACTGAGTTGTCTTTATCTCTTTAGGATAGCTTGCCATAAAGGGAATACCGAATCCTCATTTCTTTCATTTAGCTTGAGATTTTTTTTTTTAAATGGGGGGCTTAAAACAAAGACAATTACATACAAATAAGTTAAAATTTTCCCCTTAGGCAATGCTTTGTAAACAAGTCATTGAGAATTAGATAAGGTCATTTAAGACCAGGAATAAGAATATTACTATATGAAGGAGCTGCTTACAACCATATTTCTGAAAACATTTGACCATGACAGCAATAGAGCTGACTGACAAACCAAATACAATTTTTCCATGACTAGTTTCATGACACTTAAAATCTTCCATAAAACATATAGCCTTACCATAAAACACATAACCTTAGTCTACGACTTCAGCCTGAGAGGAGCTGACAAGCATAAAGCATGAACTAAAAAATAAAGTGCTCACCCTGGTGGTTCAGAAAAGTACTAGATATGTAATGACTCAACTATTTAGTTCTACATATGAAGTTTTCAAATGATCACTATCTTCATCTGTAATAAATCCCTTTATTAAACTTCATGTTCAATGTTCTGAGAAAAGTGATTCCCCCTTTAATACATTGCAGACTGGTCTTTATTTACTCAATCCACCTGGGGGAGGGTGTATCTTTTTCATGGAAAGGCTTTCTGTTCCAATAAAGTACCACCTGAAAGTCTGTGAGTATCCGATATTAAAACTAACTTGGTAGTCTTAACAAAGGAAAACGTTATGACCCAGTCTCTCTAAAGAAAAAAAAAATCACTCACAAACTTATCCTGCTGAAAGACCACTAACCACTAATTTAGAGTGATGTATTATAGTTCTTAAGAGTAACGAGCAAAAATAAAACACTGACAAGCATGCTCCCTTTTGTTTTGAAGTTAATCAATTCTTTGGTCAACTTATTTTGGGCTGGGTGGGAGAAAACCCTCTTACTAAAAATAAAACAGACTCATCTTGGAGCAAACTTACTATGAAGACTGCTGTGATGCATCTCTGATTGCCTAATAACTAGGAGCAACAACCATTTTGTTTCAAAAACATGGGACATCACACGAAGAGATGCTTCTTTAGAGACTGGACAGATGTATGTGCATAACAGCAATGACTTCCTCTGCAGTCCAAAGCATCATCCAAAGAGGCTCTCTACTCAAACCATGTTCTGGAATGCTCATGGACACTAGTTTTTCTTCTCTTGGTAGATAAAGAGCACAGAACTCAAACTCAAGACTTTGGTCACCTGGCTTTACTTCAAACAAGACTCCCGTAAGGAGCTTTGGTTCTGCTCTTTTAAGTGAGAAGAAATTCCTGCCTACTTGTTTAAAACGCAAGAATTAAAAAAAAAAAAATCACATGAACTCCTTCAGACTTTTTAGAAATGACTGCTACAAAAACTCAAGGTGTTACACTATTATTATTACGATCACTTTGTATCAAGTTTTACAGCTACTTCTGAATTAGGCCATGAAATTGGCTTCAAAAGACAAGTCTTGTGGTCTTTAATTTGTGGTTAAGTTTCTTGATACAATTCTGTCCTGATAACCTGTCCCTCGCCCTTCAAAGGTGTACTCTACCTATTGGTGGCCTGGAGAACCAATCTTTAATTGGTCTCTTCTCTTCCAGTAAAAGAAACGCGTAGAAATCACACCACATCATCTTCTAGAAATACCAGAAATATGATCTTTTTTACTTCGGGAATAATGCTATATGGTAGGCAAAATAAAGGCAATAATGTTCTCCAATCTTCCTACGACACAAAACCTGTAGGGTTGATTACACAGAAAATCCGAAGGTTCCTGACAATAGATTTGCATCAGTAACTGTCATAAAAATATCAGACAGAAGGCACAGAGGAAAAACTTTACCTAGTTTGCAAGAAATACCCCGCACGCCTGCTACTACTGGGTTTGGCGTGGGCTGTCCCTTTTTCAGGCCTGTGCCGTGTCGTGGAGGAAAAGGGGCCTGGTCCCAAAGCATGCCCGGGGAAGCTCTGGAGCCAGACCCAGACCCTCTGGAGCACCGTCTGCACCCAACCCTGCAGCTCTTGTTTCAGACACACCCCCCTCCACCCCGTGTTTCACAGGAGGTGTGGGCGCTCAACTCCTTCAGTGTGGACAGGGGGACGCACGGGGAGGCGGGCTGAGGCCTCAGCTCCCATTTTGGAGGACAGGGGAGCTGGGCCCTCCGGGCTGTGCGATCTGGAGTGCGGGAGCGGAAGGCGCATCCGGGGCAGGGGGCAGAGGGCCGGATGGGGGTCTCTGATCTTCAGGGGCGTGCGGGGAAAGACGGCGGGAAAGACTCAGAAGAGCGCGGTCCACCGGAGCGAGGTCCTCTTTTTGTTATTCGGGGAGGGACGGCGGCGTGACGGCGGAGCCCCCCTCAGGACAGTCAGCAAGAGGTTTCCCTCCCTCCCCGCTGGGGGGGGGGGGAGGCACAGAGGACTCGACGGAGGCCTCGGTCCAGCGGGGAGACCGCGGCCGCAGGGGCCGCGGCGTGCACCCCGGACACCGATCCCCCTCGCCCAGCGCCGCGCGCGAGGCGTGGGGCCGGGTGGGAGGGGATGGAGGAGGCCCCCGGCCCGGGAGGCGGGAAAGGCCCCGAGCTGCGGGGACGGGCGGCGGCTCGGGAGCCCCGAGCGGCGGCGGCGCGGCCTTGCGAACCCCGAGCCGGCTGGCGCCCCGGGGGCCGCGTGCGCCCCGCACTCCACTCCCCACTCCCCACGGCCGCCCCCTCCCCCGCGGCTCCTCTCACCTGCACATGATCCGCCATTTTGCTCCATTCATGCTCCTCTCCGGCCCCCCTCCCCCCTAGCGCGCACCTCGGCCGGGGCCGCTGCCGCCGCCGCCGCCGTCGTCGCCGCTGCGCATGCGCGCTGGGGGCTCGTCGCGCTACGCTCGCGGCGTAGCGCCGCCCGGCAGCGTAGGCCCCGGCCGGCCCGCCGCGTTTGGAGAATGCGCAGCACCGCTGGGACGGCGTAAAGGCGCGGGCAACGTCAGCGGCCCGGAGACGCCGGGTGGGAGGAATAAACGGGCCGGGGGAGCGCGAGGGAGGGGAGCTGGGGGAACAAAGCTTTGTTTACATGGTTTTTTAAAGGGACCGCGTTCGCTCAGGCGGGCGGGCGCGCGCGGGCGTGGGTGGTGGCGCCGCCTGCCGCTCCTGGGCGCGGTGAGGGCTCCTGCATGGGGACGGGGGCTGGGCCCCGCTCGGAACCCTTGCACCTGGGGCATTGCTCTGCTCACGTGTCGTCCCCTTGACTTGCCCCTAGGCTCCCCTACGCCATTGGATGCGCAGCTGCTGTAAACGCCGCTCAGGAGAGGGGGCTTAGGCTGCACTCTTGGCCAGTGACCCCCACACCCTAGGATACCTGCGCCATTCGTTATTTCCCACTACACTTCTCAGCGAGGTCGCGTTGATGTTTGTGTCTTTTTGGTGTTTTGCTCCTGTGGACCAGGGCTATTGCTCTCTGATGTTTCACCAGCAGCCCCAATACTGATCTCCTTGTTTTCGTTTCTGTCCTTTTCTCCTACATAAACAGCCATGGAGATAGCTGCCAAAAGTGCTGATGGTCAAAACATACAGAAGCCACGCTTTTAATCGTCTGAAAGCGATTGTTATTCTAACCAGTACTCTATGCTGCCTCCTGCGAGGGGTTAGATGCGGGGAGAGGTGGTGGTGGTTAGAACCCCTGGTTCAGTCTGAGTCCAGTCAGGTCAGTGCCTGCACGATGAGGCCGATTTCAGCTTTTCCCACTAGGAATTATCTGTTAGATAATGTCAGTTGCTGTTTTCCTTTGGATTGCACCCTGACTTTCATTCAAGGCCCTTATGTTAGATCTTAGGAGGGTTTCTAGAGCACCGGTTATTTGAAATTTGTATTTACTGGGGTTTAGTTCGTGCGATGCAAATGAGGATGGTAGTGAACTACACACCGTTTCTGTTGTGGATATAATGGGCTGGTGTTGAGCATTCATTTCAACCTCGGTCTTCCTCCTCCTCTCTTCCTGGTTCACAAAGGTAGGACATCTAAAAACTACATTACCCAGACTTCACTGTAGCCAGGGTTCTGCCGGCAAGATTGGCTGGGTCAGAGAGACTGACTCAGAAGATTGAGGAGGCAAAAGTAAGGCGAAGCTTTTGACTGTTGCTGCTGGTGAACTTATACTTGTTAACATTTGTTCTGTGCTTGTGTTTGCAGCGGGCTTTCAATGTCCAGTCACTTGGAGTTCCGATTGCGATGGCCGTCTTTGGATTCCCTACTTGACCTATTGGGTAGAGATTACAGCTTCCTGTGGGCTAGACCCACATCTCTGGCCACCCAGTGCCAGCACACTTCCCCACACACTTTTTCTCTCTCTTTCTCTTCCTCTTCTTAATACGTTACCCCACCATTCACTCCATTGATCAAAATAAACAGTTTGGAGTTATCTGGATTGCCCTTTCTTAATAGTCCCTCACATCCAATGCAACTGCAAGTTCTAATGCATCTGTATCTAATATATAACCCAATCTAGCAGGGCGTGGTGGCACATGCCTGTAATCCCGGCAGCTCGAGAGGCGGAGGTGGGAAGATGGCAAGTTCCAAACCAGAGGTAGTCTGCGTAGGTTAGCGAGACCCCGTCTCAAAATGTAAACAAACAAACAAACAAAAAAATGGGCTGGGGGTGCAGCTCAGTGGTCCAGCACTTGCAAAGCATGCAGGCATGAGGCCCTGGGTTCAACCCCCAGTACTGCAAAAAATAAATAAATAAATAAATAAATAAATAAAAATTTAAAAAATACACACACACACACACACACACACACACACACACACACACAATCTATCCCCTTTATCTTCACTGTTCATATCCTGGTACAGGCCACCATTATGTTTCTCGTAGGCTCTGGTATTAGAGTCCTAACTAGTTTCTCTGCTTCCTATCTTGCTCCTTGGTAATTCATTTCCCATACAGCGGCAGAATTAAAATCATAACACACATAATTTACACCCTTTAATCTTTAAGCAGCCTCCCACTGCATTTAGAATCTACATCATTGCTATGGCCCAAGAGGCTGCGTAATCTAACTTCATCTATATGCCCTCGCTTGCTTGCTGGCAGTGCTCATTCTGGCTGCCTCTCCAGTTGCAAGGTTTATGTTACATTACATGCGCTTCCCCTTAGAAGGCTTCCAGAACCACCTCTAAGTATAGTCGTACCCCCTCATGCATGGGGGATGCATTCTGAGACCCCGAGTGGGTGCCTAACACTGCACATAGTAGCAAACCTTATATACATGATGTATTTCCTATTCAGACCTATTGTTAGGTGGTTGTTGTTAGGTGCCCTCAAGTCATATCCGACTCATAGTGACCCTCATAGGGTTTTCAATGGCTGATTGTTTCCGGATTGCCTGGGGAGTGGATTGCCACATCCTCCCATTTTTGTGGTGCTGAGAATCAAACTAGTGACCTCAGAGACTGCAGAGTGGCGCTTTACCAACTGAGCTAAATTCCAGCCCATTTTGACCTATAATAAAATTAAATTTGTAAAGTAAGCACAGTAAAAGATTAACAATAGGTAATAATAAAATAGAACAATTAATATACTGTGATACAGTTTCTAATTAATTTTTTATTTCTGGATTTTTTCTCCCCCAGTACTGAGGGTTGGACCCAGGGCCTTGCTCCTGCATGCTTTGCAAGTGATGGACCACTGAGCTGTACCCCCAGCGCATTTGTTTTTCTTTGACTTTTTTGAGACCGGGTCTTGCTAAGTTATGCAGACTGCCTCTGGTCTCGAACTTGCGATCCTCCTGCCTCCACCTCCCTAGCCGCTGGGATTACAGGCATGTGCTACTGTGCCTGGTTTATTTCTGGAATTTTCTATTTAGTATGGACTGTGGTTTCTGAAACCATGGGTAAGGGAGGACCACTGTGCTGGGCCAAGTCGTATACTTAATGGAGAAAGAAAAGGGGCCAAGAATGGAATTCAGAGATTCATATTGTCCTCTTTCCCCCCATAATCAAGAACTGCTGGGGTTGGGAGAGACAGGGACCAAATCTGTAAGATTGTGCTCACTTACGTCTTTGCCCAGTCCTTCATTGTCGGGCCCATGTCGTCTCTCTGCCTACTCTATACCTCCTTTACTGTTCTGTGCCCAGAGCTGCCCCCACCTAGAACATTATTTGGGAGCCTGCCGCTGTAGCACCGTGGCATCCAATCCTGTCAGATCTTAGAAGCTAAGCAAGGTTGAGCCTGGTTAGTGCTTGAATGAGAGACCGCCTGGGAACACCAGGTGCTGTAGGCTTGGGAGAAGGGTCTGGCAACCCTGTCCCAAAAAATAATCAGCCATTGAAAACCCTATGACTAGCAGAGAAGCAGTAGCAATATTATTTCATCTGTTGGACATAGGGTCGCTATGAGTCAGACACCTAACAACAACAACAATCCCCAAACCTACCTAGCAGTCAGATGCAGTCTCCTCTGCTCCTTCCTTGGTTTTCCCCAAAGACAAGCTCACATGCCCCTTTGTGCTACATGTTTGGTTGCTAATCAATGGTAGAGAATAGTAACAAAAAGTTGCCAAGTTCTTGAAACTGTAGTCCCTCCTAGTTCCTGCTGGAAATGGTCCTAGTGGTTTATAATAAGGGGACAGATGGGGCTTAGCATGCCTGTTCCTTTCCAATGAGAGCAAAGCCAAGGGCCACCCCAAGCCCCACCTGTGCCTGAATGTAAACCACCAGGATGTTTTCCTCTATGGCATATTTCGTTCCCATCACTGGCGCCTGGAAATCCTAAGGTCCTCTAATTTTCTGTGTCTCTGCTGTATCTGAGAACAGTGTCTTAACCCTGCCCTCAGGGTTCCCCTGAAGTGAGGCAGAAGAAACTGGAGTTAGTGCTTCCACTTCAAGGTCCCCATAAGTCCTGCTAGGTTAAAGTTGAACATGATGGATAACAGATGTTGCTTTTAGTACACTCCTGCTACCTATCTTTTTCAGACAATGGCTATAGAAAGGGAACATCTGTACCTTGCACAGGGCAGGGATGAGATGGGGGTTACCTGGATTACCTGGGGCTCAGGCCTTGAGGACGGTTTAAACCGTCCTCAAGGCATCTAGTAACCTTGGGCGCCCCCCTGTGGTTGTGAGTGGAATGCATCCTGTTTATCTTTAGGGAAGGAGGGCAGGGTGGAGGGAAGAACATCCTCTATTTCCTTACTCAGAGTGCCAGCCTGGCAGCTCACTAGCAGCGTCAGCATCTCAGGGTGTGCTCCAGACCCACTGTATCAGAATCTGCACTTTAAACAAAATCTGCATGTCGAAATTTGAAGGGCACTGGCTGGCAGCTCCCAAGATGACCCTAAACACCCTTCTCTCTCTATGAGGCAAAGACCACACAGTTTCCAGGCGGAGCTGACTCTCCATGAGGGCTTTAGAGGCAGAGTAGGCCACGCCCCATTTCCTACTCCTAGCCACTTCCCAAGGTAGGCTTTCCCCTGGCATTCATGCTTCTGCTTTGCCTTTGCCTTAGCCTCTTCAAAGCCAGGCAGCAGGACTGAGGATGGCGAGGTTGAGTGATGGAGTCCTGGCTCCCGCCCCATCCATCTTTCCAAGATGTTTTGGTCTTACACGTGGCATGTACAGCAGAAAGCCTGAGCTGTGCATGGCTCTGCTCTTCTCAGCAGGGCAACTGAACCCCTGTGGCGGAGGAGATGGGCTCACCAGTTATATAAACACCTGTTAGGATATTGACCTCATGAGTGTTGGTCTAATATCAGTTTTCCCCAATAATTTTGCACTGCCTCGGTCTAGATTGCTTCTTTACGTCATCTGGCCCTACATTAAATTTCTCCATGGAGTTCAGCCTTCTCCAAAGCAATATCTTCTTGCATGGAGTCTGGATTCCATTTAGGAACCTGATAACTGTTGCACTGAAAACATTGCCCGAGGGAGGGGATTGCATGGGGGAGGAGAGTCATGAGAGGGTTAGGGGAACGTTAAGGGGAACAATGTACAATGAAATGCATGTACGGAAATGTCATAATGAGACCCATTAAGTTGTACATTAAAAATTACTAATAAAAAAGTTTAAAGAAACAACACTAAAACGTTGCACTAGAGATCCTCCTCCCCCCTCGAATCCAGCTCTCTGACCTCAGGCAAGTTGCAAACAGTGTGTTCATGCCTGCCCTGCCTTTGTCAAGTGGTAATATGCCTGGTCAAATAGTTACCAGGAAGCTTTGAGAACTATGAATCTACTGTAACTTAAGTTCCAGATGAAACCCAAGTCCAGTACTCATGAGGGCTGGGAAGAAGGTGAAATCCACCAGTGGAGATGTACTTGGGGAATAAGTCCCTTCTCCACAGGGGATGTTCTTGTATCTAGAATCTTTTATTTATTTTTTCCCCATCCTGGAGAGAGTTGACTTTGGAGCCTCACGCATATTTTTTTTGCAAGTTCTCAACCACTGAGCCTAACCCCAGCCCATTTTTTACTTTGTATTTTGAGACAGGGTCTTGCTAAATTACAGCAGGCTGCTTTGGCCTCCAACTTGTCATCTTTCTGCCTCTGCATTCCAAGTTGCTAGGATCACAGGCATATGCCACCATGCCCAGCCGCGTATCTAGAATCTTGACAGGAGTGCTGTGTATACAGTTGGTAGGCAGGCAGCGAATGCCCGCACATAGTGGGACAGGTGCAGTGTGTGTGTGTCTGTGTGTGTGTGCAGACCTGCACAAGCTATTTCACGAGGGGCCCTTGTGGCACGGCGTATGTGTCTCCGTGCAGTGCTGTGTGGGGTTCAGCTTTTCCTGAGTTGAGAGACCTGGGTTCCAGCTCAGTGGCCTCGAATGAGTCCCTCAGACCATACTGAGCTTCAGCTTCCTGTTCAATGAGTAGGTTGTGGTTGATTCCCAAGGCCTGTTCTACCTCTGCCGGCCTCAGCACCCAGCCTGAGTGTGGGGCCTTCGGCTGCTGGGTTTAGTGTCTAACTTGGCTTTTGGGTCTCTTTGTCCCTATGGCTCAGCCATTCTCCACACTGGCTTCCGTAGCTGAGTTACTGCTCATCGGAGAGCTGGAATCTGGCTTTTTAGAAATTTGTGTGTTACTCACTGGAAACACAGGAAGCTTCAGCATGAAACTCATCAAAAAAAAAAAAACAAAAAAAAAAAAAACCAGCAAGAAACCACAGGGCCTATCAGCCTGTCGTCATCGAGCAGACTAGAATAGTGCAGAACACTCTAGGCAGAGAGGAAATGAACTTGAGAGAAGGGGGAACACAGGCCGAGGAGCGCGAGGGCAGGAGCAACAAGCAGTGGGGAGCTGAAGCCGGGCGGCGATGGTCAGGATGGAGGAGGTGGCTGTGAAGCAGGGCTTCCTGCACCTTCAGCAGCAGCAGACCTTCGGCAAGGTGGGACAACGATGGGCTGGGGCGGGGGAGAGCGGCCAGGGACTGCTAGAAATTCCCAAGGTAGAGGGATTTTAATATCCCCAAACCCTTGTGGGAACATGCCGTCTGCCAAGTTAGGCAATAGCTCAGCCTTGGGAAGGCTCATTCCTTACAGACTCTTGCCTCCCAAAGCAGGCCCCAAATGGTGCACTTTGCTGAGGGCTGTTGGCCCTAGGGTGGGGATGTGGAGAGGAACAAATGTGGGGAGACAATTCGGGATGACAATGGAGGCTCTTTCTTCCTTTCACAGCCTGCTGGGGTGTTTGGCTTTCGTTAAGCCTGAGTGGGGCCTCTGGAAGCTGGGGCCCCAGTGTGTCCAATTTCCTCCTTCCCTGGCCTCCTTGAATGAGGAAGGCCTCTTCCCCCAGTTCCAGGTGCAGGCCCCTCTATCTCTGTCTCTGTTTCATAGCCCAACCTGTCAAGGGATGAGGCCGAAAGGTTAGGAGGGTAGAGGGAACTTCCTGGAGCCAGGCCCTTCCTCAGGCCTTCCCACAGAATGAGGATGAGGCCCCCGGCCTGGGCTTTCATGACTCAGGCTTTTCTCCCCTAGGCCAATACCTGCTGGCCTGGTCTGCGTGCCTTTCTGTAGTGTGCGCCTGTGGGCCCATTGCTCAGCGGTCTCTGCTCACTTTGCAGGCCTCCTGGGTTACTGGGGGCGGATCTCCAGCTTTCTAATTCCTACAGTCCTTATTGGGGTGGGATTTAGCTCAGTTGGTACAGCGCTGCTCTGCAGTCTCTGAGGTCCCGATTCGATTCCCAGCACCACAAAATTGGAGAAGGACATGGCAATCCACTCCTGAGGCAATCCCAAAACAATCAGCCATTGAAAACCCTATGAGGGTCGCTATGAGTCGGATCCGACTTGACTGGCACCTAACAACAACATAGCCCTTATTGTCTCTGGCTCCCCTGCCCTTCCATGAGAATCTGCTCCCTCTTCCCACCCCTGCATTGCCACCCCAGACCCTCTCCTGTGGTTCCTCGTCTCCCCTTTGGTCACCATCTCTCCATCTCTGGGTGGCCCCCTCTGGACCCCCACCTCTTTTGCCTGGGCTCAGAAGTGGCGCCGGTTCACAGCCGCGTTGTACGGAGAGTCTGGCTGCGCCCTGGCCCGCCTGGAGCTCCAGGATGGCTCGGAGAAGTTGCGTCGGGCAGACGCCGCCCGGAGGGTTATCCGCCTCAGTGACTGCGTGCGGGTGGCTGAGGTGGGCAGTGAGGCCGGCAGCCCCCGGGACACCAGCGCCTTCCTCCTGGAGACCAAGGAGCGCCTGTACCTGCTGGCAGCCCCTGCTGCGGAACGCGATGAGTGGATGCAGGCCATCTGCCTCCTGGCCTTCCCCGTGAGTCATCCCGGGTGCAGAGAGGGCAACAGGCATGCAGGGGAGGGTGACGTTAGAGACTTCCTGTGGGCAGATGGGAGCCGAGTCAAGGTCAGGATGCCAGGTGCTTCCTTGGTCGGGGACCCCAATCCAGAATGCAGACAGGGCCAGTGGCCTGACTGTGCCCTGAAAGAAAGCCTGGGCTAGAAGGAGGTCTTGGGGTGGGGATCGGTGGTGAGACTTGGGACCTCCTCTCCAGGGGCAGACGAAGGAGCCCTCGGGGCTAGAGGGGAAGACTGGCGGGCCCTGCATGGAGGAGAATGAACTGTATAGCAGCTCTGCCACAGGTGAGGGGTGGGGGCCGTAGGGTGCTCTCCCTGCAGGGTACTTGGGAGGAGGTGTGGGCCCCCTGCTGGCCAAGTCTTCCTGCCTTGTGGTTGCCCCTAGCCCTCTTATCAGCTGTTGCTAGCTTCCGGGCATGGCCCTAGATGAGGGAGCCCAGCCCATCCTGAGTGTCACTTGTGGCTCACCTTATCTTGCCTGGGCCCTGCTGGTGGGAGAGGTCAAGGCTGAGGGTCCTGCTCTTGACCCTGTCTTAATGGGACCCGAGCGATTGCGTGAGGAAAGGATTGCTTTTTGGCTGCGGCTTGGCTGTGCAGGGAGGCTGTGCGTAGGGAGCTCTTTACTGAAGAGGTAGTTCCTGTGCTGGCTGTCTCTGTGCCCTCTAGGTTGGGGGTGTGGGGTCATAGGGAAGGCATCCATGTGCCTTCCACCTAAGCTCCACCCATGGGGGGCACTGGTCATGGGAGGGCAAGGTCAGGCTTCACCAACAGGGTGGGGAGGCAGGTGGTTTGGGGTGACAGATGGGGCAGAGAAGACCAGGCTGTGGCTCTGGCAACAGGGGCAGGAAGGATGTGGGCCTGAGATTGGGGTGATGTGGCAGAGGGCAGGCAGGATGCCTTCTAGGCTAGAGGATGGAGGTACCTGGCACACAGCTGTCCAGCCAGTAAGACCCCGGCGGGGGTTGGGGGTGGTTACACACACCTGGAATCCCAGCTCTTGGGAGGCTGAGGCAGGAGGATTAAGATGTTTGAGCGCTGGGCGTGGTGGCGCACGCCTGTAATCCCAGCGGCTCAGGAGGCAGAGGCAGGAGGATTGCAACTTCGAGACCAGAGGTAGTCTGTGTAATTTAGCGAGACCCTGCCTCAAAAAGTAAAAAAATGGGCTGAGGGTACAACTCAGTGGTCCCACACTTGCAAAGCATCCAAGCACAAGGCCCTGAGTTCAAACCCCAGCACCGAAAAAAAAAAAAAAAAAAAAAAGATAAGTTTGAGGCCAGCCTGGGTTACACTGAGAGACCCTGTCTCGAAAGAAAAAGACAAAGGAAAAAAAAAAAAAAAAATCCAGGCCAGTAGCTGAGTGTGGTGGTGCATGCCTGTAATCCCAGTGACTCAGGAGGTTGAGGTAGGAGGATTGTGAGTTCAAGGCCAGGGGCAGCCTGGACAACTTAGTGAGACGCTGACTGAAGACAAAAAATAAATAGGGCTGGGTTTACAGCTCAGCTCAGTGCTAGAGCGCTTGCCTAGCATGGTCAAGGCCCTGGATTCAACCCCCCAGTACTGAAAAAAAAAAAAAAAAATCCAGGCCAGGGTCACACATGCATGGATAAGTTTTTCTGGAGCCCTTCTGACGAGGTTATTTAGACAAGGCGGTGTGGAGGGAGGCCAGCTGTTCCCCGTTAGCTTTCTCCTTCTCTGACCTTTCCTCCCCAGTGGTCCCCTGCAAAGAATTTGCTGTGACCATGAGACCCACAGAGGCCAGTGAGCGCTGCCGGCTCCGGGGATCCTATACTCTCCGGGCTGGGGTGAGTGCCCTGGAGCTGTGGGGTGGCCCTGAGCCGGGCACCCAGCTGTACAACTGGCCCTACAGGTTCCTGCGGCGCTTTGGGCGTGACAAGGTGAGTGAGGGGTTGCATCGGGCAGGTAGAGAGAAAGGTTGTTTGTTGTTGTTAGGTGTCTTTGAGTTGGTATCTGACTCATAGCGACCCTACGTACAACAGGCGCAACACTATTGTCAGTGCGTCTCTGCTGTTCATAGGGTTTTCAATGGCAGATTGATTTTTGGGAGTGGGTTGCTGGGTCCTTCTCTCTGAGAGAAAGGAGGAGCCGTGAAATAAGAGGTGGGTGGGGAGAGGCAGAGGGGCATCAAAGAAAGAGTGGGAAAGAGGAGGAGGAGAAGGAGGCAGAAGAGGCAGAAAGGTCCACGGGAGAGAGACAGCAGAGGTGATGAGAGAGAACCGGGGAGTACAAAGGCGTGGAAGCTGAGAGGGGAGAGGGGTGAAGGGAGACGAGAGACGCCTGCTTTTCAGGAACAAACAGGGCGAGAGCAGCAAAGAGCTCCATCAGAAGGCTTGGTCAGTTCCTGGGGACTGAAGCTGTGGCCACAGGGTCTGTGTGTGGGGTCAGGAGTCCAGTGCCCCGTAGCCAGCCAGGAACCCTGTTTCCCCCGCCTCAGGTGACCTTTTCCTTCGAGGCTGGCCGGCGCTGCGTCTCTGGAGAGGGCAACTTTGAGTTTGAAACCCGACAAGGCAACGAGATCTTCCAGGCTCTGGAAGAGGCCATCCACGTCCAGAAGAAAGCCTCTCCTTCCGGGCCTCCGCCCCTGGCAGCCACAGCGCCCCTTGGGCCCCCGATGCTGCCCTGGCCCGACAGCCCCTATTCTAGGCCCCATGACTCGTTGCCACCACCTTCACCTGGCGCACCGGTGCCTGGTACACAGCCACGGGGCCCCGAGGGGGAGTATGCAGTGCCCTTCGACGCGGTGGCCTGCTCTCTGGGGAAGAGCTTCCGGGGCATCCCGGTAGGCCCTCCTCTGCTCCCAGCTGACCCTCTGTACGACAGCATTGAGGAGTCCAAGGCCCCTCCACCCGACCACATATATGATGAGCCTGAGGGTGTGGCCACCTTGTCCCTGTACGACAGCCCACGGGAGCCCCCCCGGGGGGAGGCGTGGAGGAGGCAGGCCACTGCTGGCAGGGATCCCAGCACCCCGCAGCAGGACTCCTCTGTTTCTGGCTGGCCTCCGGGAACCGAGTATGACAATGTTGTACTTAAGAAAGCCCCAAAGTGATGGGGTGCCGAGATACGGCCCCACTGAAGTATACCCCAGGGAGGAGGGTAAGAGGCTGGGGAAGAGGAGTTAGGGGCAGGCTCGCCTCCCCTTCCAGCTTCTGCCGGTGAGTCCTCCTGGCCGCTGAATGGGAGCACCTCCCTCCGCACCTTCCGGAGCCCCAGGCTTGGCCCACCTGGTTCGCCCTGATGGACCGTCCCTCCCAGGGTCAGCTGGGTGAATCAGCAGCCCAGAATAGGAAGAGCGCCCTGGGCAGACCCACCCTCTTCCCACTCCTCTTTCACTTCCTCCTCTCTCCTCTGGCCTAAAGGGGAACCTGGGCCATTTGGTCAGAGGATGAAAGGATGGTCGTAAATGCCCTGGCTCTTTGGCTTGTGCAGGTCTCCTGCCCACTGAAGTCTTGGCTGCAGGGTTCAGATTTCCCTGTGGCATTAAAACGTTCTGAACTATACCACTGTGGCCTGATTGCTGCGGGGTGGGACGAATTGCTCCAGCTGACCCCTGTTGAACACCTCCTGGCCCAGCTGCAAGGTCCTCCCCAGGCCTAGGCTGGGCCCTGAGCAGCTGTCCAGAGGGTTGGAAGTCCAAGGAGGTGAGAGTGCCCTAGGGATGATGTCGGTCTTTGTCTGTTTTCTGTTGCTATAACTGAATGCCACAGGCTGGTATTCGGTTTATAAAGAATAGAGGTTCATTCAGCTCACAGTTCTGGAGACGGAGGCGCTCAAGCGCATGGTGCTAGCATCTGCTCAGCATCTGGTAAGGGCCTTCTTGCATGACAACATGGCCAAGGACATCACATGGCAGGACGAAGAGCCTGCATGCAGAGAGAGCAAAGCCACTCCCTTGACAACTCACTAATCTGGGAATGGTGAATGGCTTGCTTACTAGAACCTAACCCAGTAGTAGGTGGATGATCATCTGCAGTGAGGAAGCCGGATTCCAGCCACATTGTAGGGGAGCTTGTACCTAATTAGAGAGGAAAGAGGAGTGGCTTTTTAAACAAGTCCCATAGGAGTAGGTGGGCTGGGATTTAGCTCAGTTGGTAGAGCGCTGCGCTGCAGTCTCTGAGGTCCTGAGTTCAATTCCCAGCACCGCAAAAATGGGAGAAGGGCCTGGCAATCCACTCCCGAGGCAATCCCGAAACAGTCAGCCATTGAAAACCCTATGACGGTTGCTGAGTTGGATACTGACTCGACGGCACCTAACAACAACAACATAGGAGTAGAGCTCTGAGGCAATAACCCTCGCAGCCCTGTGGAAGATGGATTTAGTGTGAGATATACAGGTTATGGGATGGATGGAAAAGAGGAAACTCAGAAAAGACTGTGGACTCAAAAGGTATTACAGAGATGGCCCCTGTGGAGCAAAAGCAGGCGGCAGAGGAGGTGTTGGAGAGACTCAGGTTTCTGGAAGAAGGCAAACTTGATTCCTAATGTGCTGAGGTTAAGGCTGTAGTGTGTAGGCCTAGCCTGCAGCCATAGCCCTGTGGCATCGATTCTGTCAGATCTCAGAAGCTAAGCAGGGTCGGGCCTGGTTAGTCCTCGGATGGGAGACCGCCTGGGAACACCAGCTGCTGCAGGCTTCGGAGACGGACCCAGCAACCCACTCCCCAAAATCAATCCACCATTGAAAACCCTATGAACAGCAGAGAAGCACTGACAATAGTGTTTCCCCTGTTGTATGTAGGGTCACTATGAGTCAGATACCGACTCAATGGCACCTAACAACAACAACAGCATGTAGGCCTGGTGCTAGAAAGGAGGTCTGGAGCCAGGATGGGCCATTAGTGACAGACTACTGATTGACCTTGGGCTGAGATTTAGCTGAGTTGGTAGAGTGCTGAGCTGTAGTTTCTGAGGTCCCGAGTTCAATTCCCAGCACCGCAAAAATGGGAGAAGGGCCTGGCAATCCACTCCCAAGGCAATCCCAGAACAGTCAGCCATTGAAAACCCTTTGAGGGTCGCTATGAGTTGGATACCGAGTTGACGGCACCTAACAACAACAACAACAACAATAACAACAACAACTGATTGACCTTGGCCTGCAGGTGTGTCGCTGCCTAAGTTTTGTCCCACGCCCTGGCTTTGCCCTTTAGAGCATTTTGAGCAATGGGTGAACAAGCTGGAGGGGGTGGGCTAGGGGCCTTCCTGCCCCTTTTGTCGGTGTCCAAGGTGAGTCTCTGGATCCATGGAGGCTGGCACACCAATGCCTCCAAGGAGCCCTGGCTTTCCCCTCTTCAGTCAAGGCTGGGTATTGGGGGGGGGGGGGGTCTCTGGCCAACGAGGCCTCATTGCTGATTTCCCCAGGTGTACCTGAGATGGCTGTCCTGGATCTGTCCAGCAGGGGGCAGTGCCAGTCCATGGAACGGCCACCAGGGGGCTTAGCTGTGCCGGGCTTCATGGCCCCAGGGAAGGACTTCACTGCCTAAAGGATCTGGGGGCCCTGTGAGGAATCTGGACTTTTACAGCTGGTCCCTTCAGACCCTCAGAATCCCACCCCGAGTGTGGACCTGCCTTCAGGAGGTGGGATCCTACGCCAGACCTTGCCTCTCTCGTCTGCTGCTCACCTTCAACATCCAGGGGCTTCTGATTCTTCCACTTCCTCCCAAGGGGAACTGGTGGACGGCTGGACTCTGGAAAGGTGGGGCCGGGGCTGGTGGCTAAGGAAGTGGCGCATTTGGGGAAGTTGGGAAGGGCAATGAAAATACTTAGAAGGTTGTTGAGGAAAAGCTGACCAGGCAGGCAGGAGCTTCTCAGAAGGTCCCAGTGGGTGGCTCCTCCTGCAGAGAACTGTCGACGTCACCCAGCCAGCTGCAGCTGCACCGCCACCTGTGACCTGAGCATCCCTTCTTCCTTCAGCAAATGCCATGAAGCAGCTCCCACGTGCCAGCCCCACCCAGGAGCTGGGGTCGGTGGGGGAGAGGGCTCCACAGACCTGACCCCTCCACCCTGTGGAGCCCACAGTGCAGAGCAGGGAGCAGACCTGGTTACCAATGGAGCCATCGAGTGGTCAGCCTGCGAGAGCACCCTTCTCAGATGATGCACGGAGCCCAGGGGAGATGCCCTTGCAGGGTTTTGTGCCACCCAGGTTGTCAAGGGGCAAGTTCACAGGTAAGGAAGCTGACCTGCCTCAAAGGGACAGGGCAATGGAAAACCAAGGGACATTCTATCTAGAGAGGGTCTCTTCAAAGAGCTCCAGGCAACCTACGTGTCTGCTGCTGTTGATACCATGAGAAACTTAGCTGTGACGACACTATTAAGTGGTTTTATTTGTTAATTATAGTCATGTGTCACTTAACAGTGAGACATGTTTTGAGTGAGACATGTCACTGTGCATTTTCATCATTGTGTGAGCATCATACCTAGACGGTAGAGACCGTTAGGCTGCATGGTGTATGTGTATATTGTATATAAGGCACACCCTATTGTTCCTAGGGAGCTTGGTATAGCTCAGTGGGTAGAACCCCACTCTGCAGTCTCTGAGGTCCCGAGTTTGATTCCCAGCACCATAAAAAAGGGGAAAAGATGTGGCAATCCACTCCTGAGGCAATCCCAGAACAATCAGCCCTTGAAAACCCTATGAGGGTCACTATGAGTTGGACCCAACTCAATAGCATCTAACATTAACAACAACAACAACAACAACAACAACAACAACAACATTGTTCCTAGGCTGCATTGTTCCTAGCATGTCACTGTATTGAATACTGCAGGTGACTGATACAATGGCAAATGTTTGTGCATATAAACGTAGAAAGCTGCAGTAAAAATGCCAGGTGAAAATACTTTCTCCTTCCTTTCTTCTTTCCTTCTTTCCTTCCTTCCTTCCTTCCTTCCTTCCTTCCTTCCTTCCTTCCCTCCATCCTATCTTCCTTCCTTTTTCTTTTTCTCTTAGTTTCTCTCTAAAGACAGGGTGTACTTTGTAGCCCAGGCTGGACTTGAATTCACTCACTATGTAGCCCAGGCTAGCCTCGAACTCATGATTGCCCTGTCTCAGCCTCCCAAGTACTGAGATTACATGCATGTATCATCATACCTGGCTAAATAATCTTATGGGATTTATATGCAGCCCATAGTCGATTGAGAATTCATTGCGTGGTATATGACTGTAGTATGCAGAGATGGTATCAGGGCAGGTAAGAATGGCATGATGACAGGTGTCCAGGATAGAGATGTGCACACAGATTCATAGAGAGCCATGTGTGCACCCAAACATACTGCATC
Organism: Pedetes capensis; assembly: GCA_007922755.1. Lineage (NCBI taxonomy): Eukaryota > Metazoa > Chordata > Mammalia > Rodentia > Pedetidae > Pedetes > Pedetes capensis. Next base: position 757,546 of record VMDO01000005.1, read on the forward strand.
ATTCTTCCTATTTCTTTTCTTTTTCTGAGGCCCTGGGTTCAATCCCTAGCACCACATAAATGGGAGGAGGATCTGGCAGCCCACTCCCAAAACAATCAGCCATCGAAAATCCTGTGAATAGCAGAGAAGCACTGACATAGTGTCAGACATGGCAGTGTTGGATAGTGTTTTGTTTTGTTGTACATAGGGTCACTGTGAGTTGGACCCTACTTGATGGCACCTAGCCACAAGATTTCTTTCCTTCTCTGCCTCTCTTCTTGTATCTTCTTTTTTCAGAGTGTGCAAGCTCTGTGTGTATGAGTGTGTATGTGTGTGTATGTGTGCATGTGTTGGCTATGAGCTGCATAAGCCTGCTCACACGCTTATGGTGGGGATGGCAGGCCCCCTGGGAGCTCCCACCAGGGACCCTCAGCATCCACGAAGGCCCAGATTGCTTGGGCCTCCCTGCTCGCTCAGGCTCCTCCCTCATGACTCTGCTCAAGCTGTTGCTGCCACCACCTTTCAGCTGTGATGCTAACCAGCCTCCTGCCTTCTGCCTCCTGAGCGCTGATTCAATTAGCCAAGGTGCCCACCTCCTGTAAGGGCCGTTTATAAAATCAAGTGGGGTAGCTAGAGACCTCAGGCAGGGTGGGGCTGGGAAGCAAGGGGTGCCAATGAGCTGGGAGGAGGCGGTAGAGGAATGAGGGGACCTGGGAGGGGATGTCTGATCTGATTAGGTGTCAGGCTGGCTTCCCCTGGCAGGTGGCTGTACATCATGGCCCGACTCCCATCCTCTACTGGCCAGCACGGAGCAGAGCCATCAGTCTCCCAGCTCTGGCCGGGCCGCTGTCCACTTTTCCACTCTCCCCCCTTGGAACCCCCTTCTGGACACCACCTCCTGGATCCCCCGGCCAGTGGCGACTGGTGGGGTCTACCACCCAATGGGGGACCTTGGAGTTCTGATAGGTTTGCTGGGTTGCTGGAGTCCCAGAGCAGGGCTAAGGAATTCTGAGGCCTGGCTCCAGGGCAGGTTCAGCCTCGTGCCTGCAGCTGTCTGATCAGAGAGGGGCTGGCAGGGTTTGGGGTAGACATGTGCCTGAAAGACACATGTACCAGCACTTAGCCTGCAGCATTCTATGCTGCAGGCATAGAGCCAGCACTTAAAGGGATAGAGCCTTGCTCTACAGGGGCTGCCTGCTCCTTGCTCTTCATAAGGGGAGCACCCCAATAAACCTTCCCTGTTCCTCTCCAACCATCTGAAGGTCTCCCGAGGTCCTTCTTTCCCGACACCAGTCATGTGTTTATGTTGAGGGTTTGGCCCTAACTTTAGCCGGGCTAGAGCCAAAAACCCCCAACAAAGGTTGAGAGTAAAAAGAGTGTTCTTGAGTGTGCACAGCCGTTCCTGCTTGCAAACTGGTTCAGGTAGGTTAGAGTCATGATTTGGGCCCATGGGCTGCAGCGTGACTCCCTGGGTTCAAGTTCTGATTCTCTGGGCATCTGCACCTGTCTCTAGCTGTGGAAAACAGAGAGGACGAGAATGCATTTCTCGGAGGCTTGTGGTGCGGATGACAGGCGTGAGCAGCGGCTGCAGAGCTCTGAGAGCCATGCCTGGCACGCACCGAGCTCTGGCGGTGTCCAGTCTCATTCGGTCTCCTGCCAGCTCATCAAAGTGGGCAGGACGAGCCACTCCCACCGTGCTGACAGGACCATGGGGGTGTGGAGAAGCAGAGTCCTGCCTGGGCTTTGCAGGGTGGGCTTGAGCTTTCTGGGGGTGGCGGGACTTGTCTAGGAAGGAGACGTAGAGTTCTGATGTTGTTGTTGTTGTTGTTAGGTGCCGTTGAGTCGGTATCTGACTCATAGCAACCCTCATAGGGTTTTCAATGGCTGACTGTTTCGGGATTGCCTTGGGAGTGGATTGCCAGGTCCTTCTCCCATTTTTGGGGTGCTGGGAATTGAACTCTGGACCTCAGAGACTGCAGCGCAGCGATCTACCAACTGAGCTAAATCCCAGCCCAGAGTTCTGATAGGAAGAAAAAAGCAGAGACAGTTCAAAGAGAGGTGAAGAGAGCAAGGCCAGTGGCCAGGTGGGGGCTCCTCGCTGGGGGAATCTGACAGCTGGGCGGAGCCAGGAGCAGGTGGTCTGTTATGCCCAGGAAGGGGGCTGCCGCATGGACTAGAGACGGTGGTTCCGGGCAAGCCTGGCGGCCAGGCAGCCGCTGGGCAGTTTCTCCTTTCATCTGCACACTGTATCCGCTCACAGCCTGGCAGTGAGCACCTCAGGGCGAGGAAGCCAGCCCCTCGTGGGGAAGCAGCACCCGGCGGTCCAACTGGCACTGAGCGCTGCCTGATGTGATCAGTACAGACCCCAGGAACCCTTGCCCTGCAGCCAGCAGGCGGAGTGCGGGGAATGTGAAGAGTTCTGAGAGGAGGCGGCGGGGGAGGCGTGGGCAGAAGGGAGCGCAGAGGACATTCTGCAGCTTTGCTGTCTCTCCTACTAGGCTGGGACTGTCCACGGGGCAGCCTTCATTCCTTGCCTAATTCATTGTTATGTCCCCCACCACTTAACACAATGGTACAAGGTTGTTGTTGTTGTTAGGTGTCATCGAGTCGGTATCCGACCCTCGACCCTCGTAGGGTTTTCAATGGCTGATTATTTCGGGATTGCCTTGGGAGTGGATTGCCAGGCCCTTCTCCCATTTTTGCGGTGCTGGGAATTGAACTCGGGGCCTCAGAGACTGCAGCGCAGCGCTCTACCCACTGAGCTAAATCCCAGCCCATGGTACAAGGTAGGTATACGTAATTTCTCCTTCCTTCCTCCCTCCCTCCCTCCCTCCCCTCCCCTCCCATCCTCTATCTATCTATCTATCTATCTATCTATCTATCTATCTATCTTTCTTTCTTTCTTTCTTTCCTTCCTTCCTTTTCTTTTCTTTTCTTTCTTTCTTTCTTTCCTTCCTTCCTTCCTTCCTTCCTTACTTCTTTTTCTTTCCTTCCTTTCTTTCCTTCTTTTTCCTTCCTTCCTTCCTGCCTGCCTGCCTGCCTACCTACCTACTTACCTTCCTTCCTTCCTTCCTTCCTGCCTACCTACCTTCCTTCCTTCCTTCCTGCCTGCCTACCTACCTACCTTCCTTCCTTCCTTCCTCCTCTTTCTTCCTCTCTTCCCTTCCCTTTCCCCTTCCTTCCTTCCTTCCTTCCTTCCTTCCTTCCTTCCCTCTCTCTCTCTCTTTTCTTTTCTTTCTCTTTCTCTTTCTCTTTCCCATTTTTGTTTCTGACAGGGTCTCACTATGTAGCCTAGGCTATCCTCGAAGTCACCATCTTCCTGCCTCAGGCTCCCAAGTAGGTGGGATTACAGATGTACTATAATAACTACTTCTTGATTGAAAGGATAAACAAACCTCACTTTGCTCGGGATGGGGGGACATGGATGCTTTTCAATGTGCAATGTTTCCTGGTACTCTGGAAGATGGCCTATTCAGAATCTCCCCAACCTATCTCAAGAATACTGCATTTGAACCCACCCATCTTTCTAGTTGGCCTTTTGTGTGTGTGTGTGTGTGTGAGGTATGGGGGATCAAACACAGGGCCAGCATGCCCTTTACCACTGAACCACACTGCCCTTCCACCCCCGACTTTTAAATGCAAGTGCCCTGGGACAAGGCATCACTGGAGTAAATGAGGTCTCCAAGGCCCCTAGGAGGGACTGAAGGTGAGAATGGCTTTGACCAGTGTCTAGAATCAGGAACTATGTGGTGCTGAGGCTCTGATGCACCCTGAAAACCAAACAACCCAGCCTACAGATAGAGGAGGCACAGCCAGGGCTCTGCGCACGGGCACATTTCCCTCCACTGATGCCCTTCTTTCTCTCTGGGCCCTTCTCCTCACCTCACCTGACTCCTGCTCAGGCCAGGACTCTTTGGAGGCCCCTGAGGCTGAGAGACCCCTTCCCACCGAGATTTCAAGGACTAGGACTGAGCCTACAGGGGCCCTAGGAACCCTCCAGCCTAAGTCCTTATTTTCTACTTATGGAAACTGAGGCCAAGTTAACTTTTAAATACCTCCCAGATGCATTTACATTTTATGAGACTTTATTTATAGTTGTGCTTTATGCAAAGGATCAAGTTGCTAATGTGGAGGCTTCCAAAATGCACAGGGAGATCATTTTTGATGTTCTATGCAGATAGAGGAGGGGAGAGGGGAGAGGGGATTCCTGATTCCCCCACTCTCCCTTCCTGCAAGAGCCTTCTCTCTGAGCAAGAATTTCTTCTCCTCCCTAATGCCACCCGTGCAAGTCCCTGAGCAAATGCCCAGGGGTGTGTGTGAGAGCCCTGGCTTAATTAAGGGCAGCCGAGACTGAGGCTACTCATTTCCTGCTGGTCATCTCGCTGATCCATACTGAGGGCCCCTGTGTGGACCTAGTCCCTTTCCATTTTCCTCTGATAACTACTCCGCCCATGTTACCCTGGACCCTAGTCCCTGAGGAGCAGCTGTACCCAGTGGGCAACCTCAAAGCAGGGCACAGTGGCCAGACCCTGGGCTCTGCTTCTGTTGGTCGCTGAGGTGGTGCAGGCTGGGACAGATGGAGAAGAGATAGAGGGTGGAGAGGCCAGCTGGGATGGTCTGGTTAGGTGGGAAGGTGTGGAGGCATGAAGGCTGGGCCTGACAGTGCCTGGGAGATGGAGTAGATGGGCTTCAGGTGCCGCAGAGCGGCTGGGGGGTTTGGATCGTCTGAGCCTGGCACTTATGCTTTGGAGCAGTGAGGAAGGTCTTTGTGTTCTTGAGGACCACTGGCTGAGTACCCAGAGTTGAGAACCCAGATGGCTCTGGGGTGGAAACGGGGCTGGAGGAAGGGGCAGCGCACTGAATAGGCTTTCCAATGCTGAGCTGGCAGGCTGGAGGGGAGCTGTGCAGGAAGCAGAGACTGTTATTCGGAGCCAGACAGCTAGGGTCCAGGAACCCCAGGGCCACTTGGGCTGAACTGACCAGACAAACCCAGCCAAACTGGGTTGAACTCACAGCAGAGATTGGACCACCTCTCTGCGGGGCATTTGGACATTTTAGCTCTTGCCAGCCCCAGCCTGTGCTTTCTTGGTTCTGACCTCTGGCTTGGCTGGTATGGTGCAGGCTCCTGCTCCCCAGCAGATAAGAAAATAGAGCCACCTCCTTAAAAAACCAAGGGCCTCTAAAAAACTAAGGGCCCCTATGATTCCTTTCTTAGAAAAGAGTAGCAGGACCAGCAGCAGGGAGCAGGGCAGCAGGTGCTTTGCTCAGATACTGTTGCTCTTTCGCTGAGCCTGTGCCCTTCACCTCCGTATTCTGTGAGAAGGGACAACATGGCATAAAAGACGGGGACAAGACCGGAAGCTCTAATCCCTGCTCTGCCACTAAGTGGCTGTGGATATGGGGCATGTCTCCTCCTTGCTGCATGCCTGGGGGCCGCCTAGGGGTGTGGCGGCCATGGCTGCTCCCAGGGCACAGACAGCACATCCCACATTCTCCTTGCTTCTCTCATGACAGTAGGTACCCTTTGTATTCACAGCTGAGGAAGCTGAAGTTCACAGAGACTCGACGACTTGCCCCAAGGCCACCCAGGCTCACCCAGGCGTCCAGCCTTCCCACTTGCAAAAGGACCAACCTGGGTGAGAGAACCGTCTACATTCTCACGAGTGCTACAGTCCTTTGTATTGGAGAATTTGCCAGGCCAGCAGAGCGGCAGCAATGACTTGGCCAAGAGGGAGTGTGGAAAATTTGGGTTTCACGTTTTAACTTTAGCCTCTAATGGGACCCACTGCTGGGATTCAGACGTGCCCTGAGAACTGTAGGCTATCAATAGCCTCAGGGGCAGAGAATTCACTCTGAAGTTGGGAGAGGGTCTTGTAGGATCTCTGCACACTGTCGTGCAGGTTGGGCAATGAACAACTTTGCGGGCGCCATTTGCAACAAGGGATCAGACAAGCATGACAAACTCCACCAGGGAATAAAAAGCAAGTTGCCAGGGGGATGGGATGCTTTGAGGACAGTATAGTGTCTAGAGTCACCACGTACAGCAGCTGCCCAAGCTATGTGCCGCACAAGTCCAAGGGGCCACCACAGACTATAGTGGAACCATGTCTGGGTGTCTATCTCTAGGACTTGTCCCTCAGTACTTCTCTTTGCCTTGGAGCTCCTAAGGCCCTTGGGCATTTGGTGCACATTTAAGCATTCCTCTGATTAAGATGGAGACAGAAGCCGGGTGCGGTGGCACACGCCTGTAATCTCAGCGGCTCGGGAGGCAGAGGCAGGAGGATCGCAAGTTCGAGACCAGAGGCAGTCTGTGTAATTTAGCAAGACCCTGTCTCAAAAAGTAAAAAAAAATGGGCTGAGGGTGCAGCTCAGTGGTCCAGCACTTGCAGAGTATGCAAGCTTGAGGCCCTGGGTTCAGCCCCCAGTACCGCAAACAAATAAAAATTAAAAAAAAAAAAAAAAAGATGGAGACAGAAAAGGGAGATTTTCCTCCCTGTGGACAAGATGCCAGCTATTGTCAGCCACAGGAATCCGGGAGTTCACGGTGCCCAGGGAACACTGAAGTGCAGCAGCAGTGTTTCTGGAGGTGGTACCAGTGCCAGAAGATAGAAAGCCATCCCTTGGGAGTAGCCACAAGCACCTGACAGGCACTTTTCATGGACGAGGTCCTACATTGGAAGGTGCCTCATTGGAAGATCCTTCATTGGATGGAGCTGTGAAACCCAGCCTCCTGGTTCCTTGGAAGGGGTCTGACAGCTGTCCCCCAGTCTGACTGCCTCTTCTTCCTTCCGTGCTCCTGGCTGGGCTCCTTATCTTTCAGCCACCAAGAATGTCTGCTCTGAGCGCAAGTCCTCCCTGTCTTAGCCTTTGCTGCCCATTCCTCCTGTTCCCTCTTTTTGTTCTTTTCACAAAAGGAGCCCTGGGCTCAGAAGTCTCTCCTCCAGGCAGGGACAGGAAGCTTCTGTTGATGGAAGTCACAGTCAGCTGCCTCCTCACGACACATCAGATCATCCCAAATGCCTGGGGGCCGCCTGGGGATGTCGTGGCCATGGCTGCTCCCAGGGCACAGGCAGGGCATCCCACGTTCTCCTTGCTCCTTTCATGATAGCGGTTACCCTTTGTATTCACAGCCAAGGAAACTGAAGTTCACAGAGACTTGATGACTTGCCTGAAGGCCACCCAGGCTCATAAATGGCCATGCTGGGGTTCCACCAAAACTTTCCCAGCTGCCTGCCAATGCAGCTTTTACTGTCCCTATTGTTGTTGTTAGGTGCCATCGAGTCAGTATCCAATTCATAATGACACTCATAGGGCTTTCATTGGCTGAGTGTTTCGGGATCGCCTTGGGAGTGGATTGCCAGGTCCTTCTCCCATTTTTGTGGTGCTGGGAATTGAACTTGGGACCTCAGAGACTGCAGTGCAGCACTCTACCAACTGAGCTAAATCCCAGCCCACTGTCCCTATAGGAGACACATTTCCCTGTGAGCTGAAGACGTCCAAGGGGCAGCACTGCAGAGTGGAAAGAGAATTAACTCCGGGAACTCTGCCCCTGACCACTTTGCTACCCTACGCAAGTTCCTTTCCTTTTCCAAGCCTCAGTTTTCTCATCTGTCAGCGAGGGTTAGTAGCATCCACTGACCTCACGGGGTTGTTGTGCAGCTGAAATAAGGTGAGTGGAAACTGTGTCCCTTATTCAACCATAAGTCACCATCAGCCTTCAGAGGGCCCCATGGAAACAAACACCAACCTTCTCCTCATCTCTGACCTGAGGGTTATCAGAGCTTCCGTGAGGCATCACTGAGAACAAGGGAGACAGGACACGGGATGGGCCCACGGAGGGGACGGGGCACAGAGAACTATTGGACTCACTTGTTCTTGGCACAGCTGGTTTCCTCTGGGGCTCATCAGAGGCTGCAAGAAGAGCCAGACCAGGGTAAAGTCCCAGGGCCGAAGGAGGCTTTGCTACACATGCCAGCTGACAAGGCACCCTGAGGGGTAGGCCCTGGCTCCTTTAAGAGGCTGCCCCTTCCTGCTGATCCAGGCAGGTGGACGGCTGATGGATGGCCCGAGGAGGAGAGATTGGAGCCAGAAGAACAATGGACTGGAGAACTGACCAGTTGGCAAAATCTCTAGCAGATCAATGGAGACCATCTGGATGGAGCAGCTGCACTTAGAGGCCAGGCTGCAAATACCTGGGCTCCCTGAAGCCTGGTATGTACTGCCCTGCCCCCCAAAGAGGAGAGCAGCGCTGGCTGAAGCCCTCCCCCTGACTCCAGATCAGGCCAGAAGCCCTGCCTGCAGACCCTACCCCAAGTGATGCTCTGCTCAAGCCCTGAGGGTGTGGGTGGGCATAATCTGAGTGTGTGGGCTATTCCAAGGGTGTGCTTGAGCAGGTGGGGCTGAGAGGGGGTGCTCTTTTTTTTTTCTTTTTTTTGTGGTACTGATGGTTGAACCCGGGGCCTCACACTTGCATGCTTTGCAAGTGCTGGACCACTGAGTTGCATCCCCAGCCCATGTATTTTAGTTTCTTGAGACAGGGTCTCGCTAAATTACACAGACTACCTTTGGTCTTGAACTTGCCACCCTCCTGCCTCTGCCTCCCAAGTTGCTGGGATTAGAGAGGGGCTACTCTTATTGCTGGGAGAAGGGCCTGGCAATCCACTCCCAAGCCAATCCTGAAACAGTCAGCCATTGAAAACCCTATGAGGGTCGCTATGAGTCAGATACCGACTCGACGGCAGCTAACAACAACTCTTATTGCAGTGTCTAGAGGCAGTCACATTCTGAATGTTCCCAGGCTTGTCATTTCTAGCATTCATGGGCACCCTTAGGTCCCTGCTGGAGGTGGCTGCACTCTGCTACATCACCGGCTGCTGTATCACCACTAGGGGCTCAGAGAGCTGAAGACAGGGCTACCTCCAGCCTGGCTGGGAGTCCTGCTCTTGAGAGCCACGCTACTGGGTGCTCCAATTCCAGGCCTGGCATAAACACTTGACATTTTGGACAAAGTCAAAATGAGTCCTAATGTAGAGAGGCTAAGCTAGGGAAGGGTAATGGGCAGGGGGCATTAGCAGTCAGAACTGGGATGCATCTTCTCCAGGAGAGGTGAACTGGGTTTCTGAGGGGGCAAGGCTGGATGTTGTATGATTTGGGGTCCTGGCTCCTATGTGCTGGTCAGCCTTGAGGCACTCTGAGTAAGGAATAGAATGTGACCCAAAATTCCTCCTCTGTATAATTGGCCCATAATATCTTCCCTCCTTTGGCTCATGAAAGATTTCATTGTTGTTAGGTGCCCTCGAGTCCGTGTCTGACTCTTGGCGATCATACATACAACAGGTGAAACACTATTGTCAGTGCTTCTCTGCTATTCATAGGGTATTCAATGGTGGGTTGATTTTTTGGGGAGTGGGTTGCCGGGTCTTTCTCCCAAGCCTACAGTATCTGGTGTTCCCAGGCAGTCTCCAATGCAAGTACTAACCAGGCCCCACCCTGCTTAGCTTCTGAGATTTGACAGGATCAGATGCCACAGTGCTACAGCTGCAGGCCGAAAGATTTTATCATTTCTAAAAGCTTCCCTTAAACTGGGCACTGTGGTGCATGTCTGTTATCCCAGCAACTCAGGAGGCTGAGGCAAGAGGATCAAGAGTTTGAGGCCAGAGACAGGAAGCCTGTGTAATTTAGCAAGACCCTGTCTCAAATTAAAAAATAAAAAAATGGACTGGGGGTGCAGCCCAGTGTTGGAGTTGTCTGGGTTCTATCTCTTTGTTGTTGTTGTTAGGTGTTACCAAGTCGAGTCTGACTCATAGCGACTGTGTGTACAACAGAACAAAACACTCCCCAACACTGTGCCATGCCCGGCACTATGTCAGTGTTCTCTGCTATTCAGAAGGTTTTCCTTCCTTTCTTTCTTTCTTAAAAATCTGCTTTTATTCATAAATGATGATGGGGTACAGAGTAATACAGCACTGGCTTTTTCCATTATGCATCCATTACATCACTTCTGGCAACACTTCCTTCAACCCAGGAGGTTTATGTAGCTTTATGGCTAATATGTAGTAAAACTCAAAAGCATATTTGGGTTATATTCCCCTATTTTTCCAAGGTACTCGTGAAGTTGCATTGTTTACATTGAGAGTATCCTCCCCACTTGTGTCCCTCTACATTGACTCTCCTCCCCATCCTACCTTCCACAATCTTTGCTTCCTTCCCTCCTTTTTCCTACTCTTTTATTATCCCTTCTTTGCTAAGTTTAGTTGTGCATTTTTTATATGTCAATTTATGTATAGGATTTTTTCTTCCTTTAAGTAAGACTCAGCTCCCACATATGAGTGAGAACATATGGTATTTCTCTTTTTGAACTTGTGTTTGTTCACTTAAGATGCTATTCTCCAGTTCCATCCATTTTGCTGCAAATGACATTATTTCATTTTTTTTATTGCTGAGTAGTATTCCATTGTGTATATGTGCCACAATTTTTTTATCCATTCTTCTGTTGATGGGCACTTTGGTTGGTTCCATATCCTTGCTATGGTGAAAAGTGCTGCATTGAATATGGAGATGCAGGGGTCTCTGTCGTATGACTCCTCTTCCTTTGGATATATTCCCAGTAGCGGTTTAGCATTGGTAGTTCTACTTTTAGTTTTCCAGAAGGTTTTCAGTGGCTGATTGTTTGGGGATTGTCCCAAGAGTGGGCTGCCCAGTCCTTCTCCCATTTTGTGGTGCTGGGACTCAAACTCATGGTTTCAGAGAGCACAGAGCAGCATTCTGCCAACTGAGCTAAACTCCAGCCTATCACCTAGTTCTGCCAAAAAAATTTTAAAAAGTCTTCCTTATAAAATACAAATGCCTCTATAAAGTGATCATAACTTGAGTTCATTATCAGCCAACACCCCAACACCTCAGTTATGATCACGTTAGGATCACGTTAGTAGGAATTAGTGACAACCACAAATCTGATCCTGATAGAGGTATCGTGTGTATGGGTGTGTGCGCATGCGCACACATGTGTATTTAGATGGAGGGTTGGAGCTGTTTTATTTCATTCATTTAATAAATATTGATCAGACACTAATGAAATGCCAAACTGTGTTGTTGGTCCTGGGGAGTAGAAAATAAGCAAAAGTACAAAACCTTTTGCCCTTTTGCTTCCTTTGTTTGGAAGGAGGTGGACAATAAAATATAAATAAAATTGATGGTGTGTCAGAAGGCAGTAAGTGCTATGGACAAAAATGCAGCAAGGAGAGGGCAAGTTATGGCTGGAGGAGGCGTCAATCTACTGGTGGGGCTTGGCTATGGGGGAAGGACGAACCTTTTCCTGCAGGTGCCTGGATGAGGGTGAGGCCAGGAGCCACCTGGGACATGGGACTGAAGGAGGTCCCTGTTCACTCATGGGAGTGCACACGCCCTGGGACTAGCCTATAGCCGTGCATCCTCTTCTTCCACCCAGTGCCCAAGAGCCAGACGTCTCTTTTGGGTGGACCGGGCAGGCGCTGGACAGCCTGGATTCCTGAGGAACGTGGCTTTGGCTCACCTTGCATGGCTGGTTCCCAGTGTGAATGTGGGTGATTTCTCTCCTTTTTTTTCACCAAGGTTTGGAAGGGGCAGCTTTGCAGAGTGTCGGGGCTCACTCTGTAGCTGAAGTGTCCCAAGGCTTGGGACAGTGGCGTGCGGGGAGGAGAGGCTGGGTGGGTAAGGGCTTGTTTCAGCAGGTGCCCGGACTTCCTCTCTGCCTCATTCTTCTGTTGAGGGTCTTCTCTGGCCAGGTGGGAGGTTAGAGATGAAAACAGCACATGCATGCCCCACACAGTCTTGTGGGGAGAGTGGTAGTTCCCCAAAGCATAGGTGGGGTGTGTTAGCACTGAGGGGCCCATGGAGGACTTAGCTGTGGGGAGAAGTAGCCCAGAGGAAGGGAGCTGACTCTGCCTGGGCATCAGGCAAGGCTTCCAGGGGTGGTGATGCAGCAGGACCCCTAAACTTGTTCTTGTTGTTGTTGTTGTTATGTGCCATCGAATCGGTATCCGACTCATAGCGACCCTTGTAGGGTTTTCAATGGCTGACTGTTTCGGGATTGCCTTGAGAGTGGATTGCTAGGTCCTTCTCTCATTTTTGTGGTGCCGGGAATTGAACTTGTGACCTCAGAGACTGCAGCGCAGCACTCTACCAACTGAGCTAAATCCCAGCCCACCCCTAAACTGGGGGAGGAGAAAAAGGGTGCTCCAGGCCAAGAGGTTGTCACTGTAGAATGTACTTTGAGTTTCATGGGCAAAGGAAGGGCTCAGAGTTGTAGCGGTCTCTGCTGTGGAGATGGAAGGGGAAAAGCACATGGTGGGCTACCATGCGCAGGGCAGGGGTGGCCTGGGGAGGGCGTTCCCTTGAGAGCAGTGCTCATCAAAGGCAGAAGCCAATAGGATCAAGGGACTGTGGCACTGGAAAAGAGGAGGGATGAGAGGATCCAACCCCCTTCTTTATAGATATGGAATCAGGCTGAGAGGGGTGAAGAGAATTGCTTAAGACCCCCCAGTTACAGGCAGAGGGAAGACCTGCCAGCTGAGCTCACCCCTGGGACTTTCACCCCAATGGAGCAATAGCCACGGTCCTGAGGCTGGGCATCCGGCCAGGCTCTGTCTAATGCCTTCTACGTGCTAACTCATTAATCTTCACAATCTCCCTTGAGGGCACAATAAAGGTTATTATTTCCCCATTTCTCGGAGGAAGCACCTAGACACAGTGGTTAACATAGTGAAGGTCACACAGGTAGTATGTGGGGAGCTGGGATGAGAATCCTGAAGTTCATTCTAGGGTCCGTCCGTGTTCTTCCCCTGGAGGTAACATGGAGGACGGGGACCATCTGACATTCTGGCTGACTAAGGGAGAGGGTGGCCAGTGGTCCTTGTCTGAGCATGGCTATGGTAATGGTGAGATCATCTCAATTCCCCAGTGCCCCAGTTGCTTATGATTTTTTGTAGACTTTCAGGCAGAGATGAACATGAGTGAACGACTGCTCGGGACATGGGAGATAGGGGTGCTATCATTCGCAGCATTTTCTGATTGTTGTTGTTATTAGTTGTCCTCAAGTCAGTCTGACTCTTAGCAACCTTATGTACAATGGAATGAAACACTCCCCAAGGCTGGGCCATGCCTGGCAGTATTGTCAGTGCTTCTCTGCTATTCATAGGGGTTTTTTCTTTTCTTTCTTTTTTTTTTTTGCAGTCCTAGGGGTTGAACCCAGGACCTCACGCTTGCATGCTTTGCAAGTGCTGGACCACTGAGCTGCACCCCAGCCCCCTTTTTTTTCTTATTTTTTTGAGTCAGGGTCTCGCTACGTTTCGCAGACTACCTCTGGTCTTGAACTTGTGATCCTCCTGCCTCCACCTCCCGAGATGCTGGGATTACAGGCGTGCGCCACCACACCAGCATTCATAGGGTTTTCAATGGCAGATTGTTCCGGGATTGTTTTGGGGGTGGGTTGCCACATCCTTCTCCAGTTCTTGTGGTGCTGGTGATTGAACCCAAGGCCTCAGAGAGTGCAGAGCAGCGCTCTACCAACTGAGCTGAAGCCCAGCCCCAAACAGCTGGTTATCATGGTGTAAATATTTCCACCACGGTGTGATTCCCACCGTGCTCCATTTCAAGCTATGAGTTGGACATTCATTTGCTCAGAGAACTGAAAAATCTTGCAATGTCCTCTCAGTTCAGGCTGCCTCCAGCATAGCACCATACAATAACCGCCCCCCTTCCTTCCCAGCTCTGCCTGAAGCCCTGTTCCCCCCTTCTTCTGCCTCCTCACCTCTGATTAAACTAGGTTCCCATAAACGGGTATGATTTGAAAGTTCTCATCTTGGGAGGTTTATTTCCTCCACTCAAAAAGAAATAATAATAAAAGATTCATGGAGTGCTTCCCGCTCTAATCATTTCCTAGAAGGGGCCTTCGTGATTTAGTTCAAATCTTGGTTTTACAGATATGGAAAGTCCACCCCGAGAGTCAAGGGATTGGCTCATAGGCACAGAGCCAGTAACTCACTGAGCCACAGTCAGAAACCAGGGCTCTGGACTCCTGGTCCCTGGCTTGCTCTTCGGCCACAACTCAGCACCCTTCTCGGTCCCTGGGAGTAATTCAAAGACAGATAAGAAATGTGATACTCCATTGAGCAGATAAGGTGAAAAATAAACAAGCATTGAACATGGAGATGCAGGTGTCTCTATGGTATGATGACTCATCTCCCTTTGGGTAAATTCCCAATAGTGTTATAGCTGGGTCATATGGTAGTTCTATTTTTAGTTTTTTGAGGTACCTCCATATTGATTTCCATAGTGGTTGCACCAATTTACAGCTCCACCAGCAATGTAAAAGTGTTCCCTTTTCCCCGCA